>JAQQAC010002701.1:5036108-5176947 GCA_029783875.1 Phataginus tricuspis | reverse complement strand
AAAAAACTGAAGGAACAAAACAGCAGCAGACTCACAGAACCCAAGAATGGACTAATAGTTACCAAAGGGAAAGGGACTGGGGAAGATGGGTGGGAAGGGAGGGATAAGAGGGTAAAAGGGGCATTACGATTAGCAGATGTAAGATAGGGGGGGCACGGGGAGGGCTGTACAACTCAGAGAAGACAAGTAGTGACTCTATAGCATCTCACTACACTGATGGACAATGACTGTAATGGGGTTGGTGGGGGGGACCTGATGAAGGGGGTAGTTTAATCACCATAATATTGCACATGTCATTGTAGGTTAATGATACCAAAATAAATTGTAAAAAAATAAAAATTAAATTAAAAAAACAAGTGTAAGGATTAGGATGTTGCCGTGTGTATTGAAATGTATACATTTTGTATAATATTTTTTCAAATCTAATACTTAGCTAATAATTTCACTATTATAATTATGTGATTAGAAAACACTACCTTCATTAATTTTCCTGAGAACTGTATTGGTATTATTAATATCTAGCTTAACTGAGAAAAGTTTTAGGCTGATGGCATTTACATAATTCAAGGGAAACTATGTGAAGGTATGGTTTGGACATAATGTGTTGAATGTTGAAGTGTCCTTAGCTCTGTGCTGAGAAAACTGGCCTAGGAATTTTGTATGCACAGGTTGTCAAGCTTGGACACAGCTGTTTGAAGTCATCCATAGGGGACTGTCTCAGGATTGTGTCCTACGAAATGCCCTTATTCTGGATAGTGACAATTCAACCCTAACAAATACTCTCTCTTGAATACTTTCTCTTGAGGAGTTTGAATGTGAAACATGCAAAAACAGAGTCAGTTAGCAGCAGCAGAAACAAAAGAAGTTGCAACAGAGATGGACTAGGGCCTAAATAGTCAAGCTCAAGAGATGAGAATGCTGGACCCAGCTTTCAGGCGGCAGCACATGAGACCAAGGTTGCCAACAGAGCAATGTTGAATGCTGAGCAAAGTTCCACTTCTTCCTAAGGCATGACTACAGAATTACCATTTTATTCTGAATGTGGGGACTGAATATACAGCTTTTCAGGCTATTTCCCATTCTTTCTTATAAAAACAAAAAACCTTATATACCATAACCAAACACCTCTCTGTTCCTTGAAGCCTCAAAAAGCTTAAGGCAATGTGCATGAACATGCGCCTCTTTAATTAAGAATGATCAATGGGGTTAAAAATCACTGGATTTCAATGCTAATTGCACTTTTTAGTAATGACATGAGTATTTTTCAAGTTTTCCTCTCTATTACCACATAGTTAATCAGCAACACTAAATAATCCTAACTTGTATTACACATTTTTGAGAAGTAGTATAACATAGTGGTAAGGGCACTGACTTTGGGGCATTGGTTCAAATCTTAGTTCTACTACCTAATAGCTCTGTGATCTTGGATAGGTTTCTAAATTTCTCTGGATCTCAATTTCCTCATCTGTAAACCAGAGACATTAACTGTATGTACCTTGTTAAAATTTTTTGTAAAAATTAAATGAATTATGATATATAAAGCATTTAAAACAGGGGCTAATAATAAGCATTATGTGAAAACTAGTTATTGTTATTACTATTATTGAGAAAATAATTTAAACACTAGAAGATTTTATTTCAACTTTAAAACAGCATCATCTACTTTAAGATAGTGCTTAATCTTTGTGGAACCTGGTGGTAGGCTTCAACCTCATGTGTTTTTGTTAGTATTACTCTACTGAAATGTAAAGGTGAAAATGAAAGGAACTCTCCACAGCTATCAATTAGGCACATCACCTCATTACACTAACATTTGGATAAATTTGCATAATTTAGCAAGGAAAACATGCTTAGTCAAAATATCTAAATTCTTCTAATACATACACAAGCACCCTAAGGTATTCATAAAAATTCCAGGTCCCAGGATATTTGCTGGAGCTGTTCATAAAATAATTCAAAGAGCTAATGGAGAGTTGACCTAAAGAGAAATGATTGAATTTCTCTCTAAAGAGCCAGAGTGCGTCTCTGGAAAAAACAAGAAGCTGTTATGTCATGTCCAATTTATTTGGCCTAGTGATTCAAAGAACACTGCTGCATCCATTACCATCATTTCCCTCTCTAAGGTTCTTATACTCGTTGGAAAATGTCCTTAGCTACCCTAAAGATTTCATGTTCATTCTTTACTTTAGATGGAATAAACTGGACATGGCCTGACAGAGTGATAAAACAATATTAGCAAACAGATGCTGGACATTAGGGCCTGAAAGTAGCTTTCAGGGATGCTCCCCCAATCTGAGGCTGCCAGCAATGTGATCTGCCTCCCTCTACTTCCTGTGCGCATTCAGGGCTGAAGAGTTTTTATAAGCAAGAGGATTAATAGACCCAGGAGCAGATGCTCTTTTACAGTAAGTACTGTTGCAACCTCTAATTGTGCTTTATGTGCAGTTGATGGCAATCACTCCCCAAAGAGACATTTCTTAAATACTCCTCTATTTTAAGATCCACATTTTGGTAATTTTATTAAGTTAGAAATTAAACACTTGCTGGCTAAAGTGCATCACTGACTGTGAACAAAATTGTGCTTAGAGACCCTCTAAAAGTGTATCTTCTCTGCATTGTTCAACACTATCTTTGTCCAACTAAACACAGAGCAAAGGGCATTTCTATCTCATATGCCCAGAGAAATGATAAATCCAAAGCATGGACAAAAGGAATTTGAGGTATCTTAAAAGAGTTGGAGAACTCCAGTCACATTGTAGGCCCTCAAAACTTTGTTCGTGAAACTTATCAGAAAAGTTTTTATGATAAAACGTTCAATTTTTCCCTGTCCCTTCAACAGACAATATGATCTGTATTTTTTCTATGTATCTGTGAGGGATGGAAAAAATTACATCTAGAAGTCACTTTTAGAAATCTAAAACACGACATGTTTTAGCCCTGACTTAATTCTAAAGTATAATATGTGTCCATGGTGAGTGGTAGGAAGACATTAATGAAATTAATCATTTATGCTTAGCTCATTCATTGTTAATACTGACATAGCCATTTATTGATAGTCATTTTGGTGAAAGAAAACCAAGAAGGCAAATCAAGAAAACAAAAAAAGAATAGGAAAGATGAAATTATTGAGTTTATTGTCTTGATTTTATTCTTTCTCTTATGTTCTTTGATTTTATTGCAAACGACCTCTGTATCTTTTTTTCTTTCCTGAAGCAACTTACCATCCTAGTGATCTCTGTGTAACTGTATTATGATCTATATTTCCTTATAAGAACAATGTTCAATACATTTGGCATCACATTTTTTTTGGTAAAGCCTTGATCCTTTCTATATGTCAGCAACTTTATTGGTAGGTATTATATGCATGTGTATAAATATTATAAGCGTGTATATGTATGTATGTGTTTATATGTATTCATACACATACACATGTATATATAATTATATAACTACATATAATATACAGTTGATAGGGTTGAAATCTGTATTTTTATCTATAGCTACATCTATATTTTTATATAGAGTTACACAATGCTTAATCCTTTCCAGATCTTGAATTCCTTGGGCAAACTGATAAATCTCCTAAGGAGAACACACTTATGCACATATGCAAACACCCCAGCAAGGCATGCATTTATGTCCAAGTCCATAGGTCTCAAATTAAGAACCTTGGGTAACTCTTCTGTTAATCAGCAAGAATATTCAATTTAGAGAAAGTATTATTATATGTCATTATTTCATATATTTGAATAAATAGGGCAAGAAATATCAGGGTAATCTTCACCTGTTTCTATTTTCAAGTCAGACCTGAGAACTATAAGTGACTTAAGACGATGTCATCAGCCCTGCCTTTTCATTTTTTTTGTTTGCTTCTTTTTCCTCTGCAGCTTTCACGCCCAGCACAATAAAGGAGCTCACATCTGTTTTCCTTCAGTTATTCTCAGGAGGAGAAGGGGAGAGCGTACCGGCCCTGGAGCATGGACAGCGGTATCATTAGAATAGCTGGTGGGAACGGAGGTCGGGATGAAGCCAGAGTGCAGGCCACCGAATCATAATGACCCAGTTAGTAAGAAGGCATATCATGGGCGCTCATCGAGCTCTGTAGCGTTTCTGCCTTTTCTCTCGAATGTCCACTTCCATACTACTTTTTGGGACTTTGGAGTTGCTGAGGATTTATATGATGGAAAAAGTTAATAATTAAGGTCCAGCCCCAGGAATAAAAACAGAGAGCCATTTGATCGTGCCTACACATACCTATCAACGTCACCACGTTTTTTATTGTAGTCCTCACAGTCCTTTGTGACTGGCGTCATTTCACAATAGAAGAGACAGGACTGAAAGAATGTTACAATATTTCATTGGCCACAGGTCGTCCTCTGTGCCCCAGGAGTCAGACAATATAATTTAACTCTAATAGCACAGCCTTCATAAAATCCTATGAGCCGCACCAGTGCACTGTGTTCTCCAGGATGCACCTCGTCGGTAGCCCTTCCCATTTATGACGAAACAAAAGTGGAAATGTTCGGCATTTTATCTAAGAAACTAACGTCTCATTAAATGGTCTAAAATTTATTACACCATCAATATATTCCGTTATGCTCAGAACATCCCAAGTCCCCTTTTAAGTAAGGTTGGTTCCATTCAGAATATTGGGAATTTCAAGAATATAATTTGTGAATAAAAAAAGAAAAGGAAATCCTTTATATAAATGTCTGGCCTTTCACCATTATTATTCCTGGGAAAATTAAACCTGACTGCAGTTGGAAAATAGGGAAGCCATATGACAAGTTCAAAAGTACCCTGACTATTTAATTACTTTTAAATTATATTTCCATAGGATTAAGGTTAGGCCTGTGTAGCATCAAGTCTCCACCTCATTAACTTTTTAAATATATCTTATAAATTTTTACAGAGCTCCAGGAGCATATGTAAGTCAGCAAGTAGTCAAGACGACGATTTTAAAGAACCTCTAACATTTTCAACCTCTTGTGTTGTTTTTCTTTAAGCTTTACCTGTTTCTCTTTATTCAGCTAATACGTGGTTATTGAAGGCCTGCTATATCCAAGACATTGTGCGTGGTATTGAAGATATGGTAGTAAATAACGTAAGTACAAGTTTCTTGCCCCGGGAGAGCTTGCAGTATTTTTTGGAGACACAAATAAGTAATGAGGCAATTCAATGTGATATGTGCTTTGACAGGGAGGAGCAGTTTGCTAAGAGATGTCATTTTTTTTAAAAGGCATCTAGACCAGATTGCAGGAATTATGGAAAGATTTCTAGACAAAGTGACATCTAAGCAGAATTTTGAGCAGTGGGCCATTAGCCAGTTGCAGGAAGGTGGGTGCTTTAAAGAAAAGAAGCAAGATAGAACCATAATGAGAGAGGGAAGCAAATACAAGTTTCTCCCGCTATCTGAAAGTTCACTTTATGCCTTTCTTTTTTAAGAAAGACCTTCATTAGTATCTGTTTTTGCTAACCGAAGGAAATACAAGGAGGGTTTTCACTTTTACAAAATGGTAATTGCTTCTTCACTTTACACCATTTCTAATTACAAAAGATTTCATAGGAACGCTCTGTTTTCAGATAGTGGAGGCATCCTGTGTCTTTGCATTAAAATATGAGAGACTCGTGTCCAGTCTAAAGGTGAATGGGGAGGACCCAGTATGGAAGAAGCACGTGAGCCTCGGGGAGAGAGTGGGTGTGACTGAGAGAGCAGGGGCCTCGCGAAGGCAGGACACGGCTGAGAGACGGTTTTGAGGAATGCCTCGTTACACTGTTATGGAAGGAAAGAATAAATATGAATATAAACGAATTTGAAAGTGCAGTGGCAAGATGAGAGAATCCCTATAAAATGGTTTCAATTTCTTAATATAAGCAAAAATACAATAATCAATATTTATGGATTATATTTTATGTCTCAGTCAGAGCGATGAGAGTTCATATAATGCTCAGAACTTCCTGTGACGCTGTTAATATCTTCCCAGTTTGCAGATGAAAAAAAAATGCCTCTAGAAAACAGTTTGTCGTCCATCTCACAAGCAGGCTGTGTCAGGGCAAAGCTGGGAGCCCAGAGTCTCTGTACTATATGCTTCTCTGCAGTCCCTCCAGGAGAGTAGAAGCAGCAGTTCTCTGCTGTGAAAGTAAGAGGAAGGGGAGACAAAACTTTGATATGAATAGAAAAGGATGAAATTGCTGCTAATTTCTCCCATCCTAACTACAGGTGTGCTAGATAGTGCTAAAATGAGTAGAAATAGATTGTGTCACCAGTCATTTGGAAACCTCAAGGTTTGCTTAACAGCCCAGTCAAGTATCATTACATAAAATGTAGGCATTTTTGTTCATGCATCAATTTAGGACTTAAATTTTCCCAAGAAGATGCTGTCTTAGTCAGCTAAGGTTGCCGTAACAAAATAACATGTACTGGGTGGCTGACACAACAGAATTAATCTCACAGTTCTGAAGGCTGGAAGTCTGAGAACAGAGTGAGAACGCTCCTCCTGGATCACAGACAGCTAGACTCCTCTCCATGTCCTCACGTGGTTCACAGAGTGAAAGCCAGCTCTCTGCTGTCTCTTCTCATAAGGGCGCTGATCCCAGCATGGGGGCCACACTGTTATGACATTACCTAAACCTCATTACCTCCCCAAAGCCCCATCTCCGTATATTATCACATTGTGGGTTAGGGTGTCAGCATATGAATTGGTGGGAGGAGGGGACATAACTCAGTAGACAGAGGATGGGAAAAAGAAAAATAATTAACTATATGACTAAAAAATATTCAAGACCTCACCATGAAAATCTAAAACGAATAAGGAAAGGAAAGGAAGAGTGGGTGGGCTAATTTCAGGGAAAGTGGCGAAGCCCGGACAAGGCAATGGAACATACGTACCTGGAGCAGCTCAGCTCAGATAAGAGAGATGGATGATGGGAGGGCTGAACTGAATTTTTAATTTTTACTATCTGCCATAATGATTTTTCAGTTAATATCTAAAAGGAAATAAGGGTCTATATGCTTATTTTCAACAGGCAGAATAGAACAGAGATTGGAGTTTGCTGTACAAACATATTTGAGGAAAGAGAAACCTAAGGGTCAGGAAGAAGCTGGCAGCCTCAAAGAATGAACAGCAAATGAAGTTTCCAGGAGAGAAGAAAAGGCAACAAAGGGAGCTGAAAGGGATCACCACTGACACCTCAGTTAAATGGTGCCCTGTGACTAATAAAAGAGAAGCACAGATGGACTATTTAGCCAAAGAATCAAATCCCTGCTATATGTAGATATACTCACTGCATAGAAATAATCTATCTCACAGGGTAAAGAAGTTTAAAATTTCCAATGAAGGACTGCAAGACATTTTAAAAAAAAAATAGGTCAGAAATCATTGAAGAAAATGTGATAGACAACAGATATAATTTTAAATAGTATTAAATTCACAGCTTATTTTTCTGGTCTCATCGTCTTTCACCAAGACAGAACTCAGAGACAGCGTCATCTTCTGCCTGTTGCTTCAGAAATTATATTCTCCAAGAAAATGGATTAGCAGGAAAGGTACAATATTCAACCCCTTAGTCAGTAGTAGGCATTTTTAATCATCAAAACACAATTTTGTCCAATAAACTATTTAATTGAGATTAAGAATGTAAAAATTGTTACTTTTCAAGAATTTCAAAAATAAAACTGAACACTAAAATCTAATGGGTGCTAGTCATATTAAAACACACCATTGAATACTTCAGCAGTTTTCAAGATATGGTCTACAGACCCCTGAAGGTCTCTAAGACCCTCTTAGGGTTGAGCAAGGTCAGAGCCATTTTAATTATAAGACTAAGAGTCTTTTTGCCACTTTCACTGTGTTGACATTTGCACTGAATGCACAAAACAATGATGGATTAAACAGCTGACACTTTAGAATGAATTAAGGCAGTGACCCTAAACTGAATAGTCATTATTTTCTTCACTGCCAACTTTCACTTAAGATGTCCTTGATGATGTAGCAAAAATTATTAACATTATTAAAACTGAACCCTTGAGTACATGTCTTTTTAATATTCTGCATGACAAAATGGAAAATACACGTAAGGCACTTCTATTACATACCTAAGTATGATGGTCATCATGAGGAAAAGCCTATGGGCAATTAAGTCATGAGCCAAACTATCTACTATTTTTAAGAAACATCACTTTTACTGAAAAGAAGAGTTGGCAGGCAAATGTCATTATTTAGATTTGACCATTGGCAGACATTTTCTCCCAAATGAACAAAGTAAGCCTGTCACGTAAGGCATTAACTGATTAATTGCCTTAATTAGTTGCCAATAACACAATTTAAGCTGAAACTTCCATTAGCTTGACAGTTTTCCGATTCTTACAGACTTTTCTGATGAATTTACTAGTGATATTAGTGACATTTCTTGATACTATATAATGAAATTCATCAATATTTGGAAGACCTGCAAACTCAACAATATTTTCCAATGTTTAATGCATCATACTATAAAATCATTTGTGGGTGAAAACTACATTCAAATTGCATAATAGACCAATGGATTTTAATGTAATGAAATGTCTATTGATACAGTTTCAGATTCCACATTACCTTTAAGAAAATACCACTTGCTGAGTTTGGGTGTAGCATCAAAGAATACTATTCACCATTATATAGAGAGGCTATTAAAATACTCTTCCCTTGTTTCAACTACATATTTCAACTAAATCTAGAGCAAGCCTGGATTTTCTTCATTTACTTCAAGCACAGAATATTTCACATAAGATTAAATACTGAGCAGATATGATAATCCAGCAATCCTCTATTAGGCCATATATTAAAAAGATTTGCAAAAATGTGAAACACTGCCACCCTTCTCACTAAATTTTTATTTGGAAAATATAGTTATTTTATTTAAAGCATGTTATTTATGTTAACATGCAATGACATTTTAATAGTTTTTAAATGAATTAATATGTGTTAAAAATTCTGTTTTGATTTCTGCTATTACAGATATCTATAAATATTTTTTAGTGTCTTCAGTAGTGTGTCAAGATCTAAAGGTGATTTAAACCCAAAAGTTTTGACAATTCTTCCTTTAGGTGGGAAAAATTCACCTTTAATTGTGATTTCTATCCACTTAATCCACAAATTAACTTGTTGAATTTTAAATGTTACATTGTTCTTATTTCACAAAACATAGAAATACCCAAAAGAAAACATTTCCAGAGCTCAGTTTTATTTCAAAAGATTTGAAACACATTATAACAAAATCACAAACCCACTCACACTCTCCTTTCTCTCTGCTTTCTCAAGACAGTAAACCAGGCTTTCTGGAAACAGGAGCAAGACTTCTGCAATGACACCAATATTGCACTGGCAACCCACATACACTTTTATTCCCATGTTCCAAACTGGAAAACACAGCCTCAGAGAGATTTTTATTTGTTTATTTGTTTTTTTGTTTTTACTTCCTGGCGCACAGGGCGAGAGACTTTGAAAATAATTGTCTTTTAAACTTCCTTCTTTTGGCAATCTCAGTCCTATAGAATCCTGGCCATAGACCCTGATGCCCCCTTCATACTTCCCCAAGACAGCCCGAGGGAGACCTGCACGTAGGACATCTATAATGAAAGTCAGATTTTTGGTGCATAGGTTAAATTTTATATAACTGGACAACATCTTGATAATGATCCTGAATTCATGCAACATATAATTGCTTAATAAAAAGAGATGTTTGTTAGAAATACTTTTAAAAGGTGTTTAACTATTTTTACCAACACAGAGGTTTCAGAGGTGGGAATGTGTGGACAATATATAAACATGTGTGGCAGTGAAGAAGAATGCTAGAAAGTGAAGTAAAATCTGAGCTGTCACAACCTGAAAAGTGGGCTGAGGGGCTTCCTTCACCATGATAATTCATGTACCTGGTTACAGATGTTTCCTATTAAGATCAAATAGAATATTCAAGAATAATGGCTTGAGCCTACAAAGTGGCTCTTTGTATACCCTAAAGCAATTCTACCAGTCTCCTCCAGTAAATTCCTGAACATTCTCCAGAGAGGGCTGAGGACACAAGGATAGAGAGATATTTTCTTTGTGTTACTCCACTTCACAGTTTGGTTCTCCTCTGTGGCCTGGCCCCCAGCTGCTGTTCCCAGCTAACCCATTTGCCTTTCCCTGCTGGATTTCATCTTTCAGTGGCAGAAACACGTTGTCACATTCCAGCTAAACATTCTGACTTGTCTCTCAAAATAAAAATAATCTAATTTTTACCTTGAACAATGACAGTCAGCTGAAACTCCTGGTTTCCCAGCCTTCCTTGTCTCCAAGTACTGTTAAGTGTATAGAAAGTTCTGTTTAAATGAAGGTGTTATGTGGAACTTCCAGAGAGCTTCATCAGAAAAGAGGAAATATGCTCTTTTCCCACCCTTTCTCCATTCCACCCCCTGAAATGTGGATGTGATGAGTGCTGCAGTGACCGCAGGAACCACCAGGATGAGAACCAGAGAGCAGGGTGGCAGAAGGGAGGTGGAGAAGGACACAGGTCTCTGGTGACCATGGTGCCAGCATGCCTGCCCTGGGTTGCCTTTCCCTAGAATGCTTTACATGAGAAATAAATTTATTATCACATTTCAGCCATGTTCTTCCAAGCTCTCTGCCTGCCACACAGAATGATGCCCAGTCCTAACCAAAACACTTTCTGTGTCTCCCCAAATTATAAAAAAAAAGGCTATTTTAAAGAAAATCTTTCAATGGAATTTGGCACTAGCCATATGAAAGAGAAATGAAATACTGCAAATTCAGTGGAGAACTTCTCTGCTTCAGAAGTATTCATCATTGTGCATACCCAGCCCTAACCCCCTGCCTTCCATCACGTTCTTACAGCTCTCCTCCTACTTTGTCCTCTGACATGATCTTTTCTTATTCACTCATGTTAACTCAAAATTCCTCTCATTTTACATCGTCAACCATCGTTGTCTGTCTTCCTCCCACCCACTCCATCCAAACTGAACCCATAGCATTGAGTTTCTCGAACAAATGTGACATCAGAGCAGATCCCAGTGTATGCACCAACCAAAAAAAACCCACCCCAGAGATAAATTAAGCAATTCCCTTAGAAGGAAGAGGCAACCACAATCAATTTTTTAATAGTATTTTTCTTTGTACTCTGCCATTACTTAATTAAGAAACAGTGAAAATACAACTGTGAAAACTTAATGAAATCAGAAATTCCCCAATAGATTTTAGCAGTTTCCATATATCATGAAAAAATACCAAGGAAGGCATTAACTCAGATGCTGCAGATGCTCCTGTGACTAATGCGAAAGCAGAAGCCATCTCTGAACACGAGAGACACCCCCAGCAATCTGCTCTCCTCCCAACTCCCAGCCAGCTCTTGCTGGTGCCATGCAGACATCGCCACCCTAAGGCTGCCCTTGCCTCCTACATCTATTGTAAGACTTCTCTTTCAAACCGTCATGGGGCACAGCTTCTCTCTTAAACACAGTAAAACATGTTTGTATTTTTACTTTCACCACCTGAGAGTTTCCAAGTATCACACATTCTCTGAGAACTTTGTTATATAATTCACAGCTTTCTCTCCAAACCCAATTACTGTGATTATCCTCCAATTTTCACAGGGATGATCGAATCAATACCTCAGCTTGACAATTGCCTTAGTTCTTCATCTCCATTACTTTTCACCTCCACTCTGCCTCTTATATTTGAACTTGTCACCGTCTGAACCTTCAGGTCTTAAATCTTAAACTCTAGTTTTTCTATCGCCAACAATTTTTAGCATTCTGTCTTTCTCTCCTTCACTCCCATTACAACTACTTTTTAAGCCTTTGGAGAGAGTTCTGGGAAAAGAAGGTAGAGCAAAAGGTTCTCTGCCCCTCTCTTTCTTGGAAACCACCCAAAATAACAAGGGAAAAACTTGAAAAGGCTATTTCAATAAAAATAAGGAAAATCCATAATCCTGGATGAAAATACACAAAGAAGAGCTCCAAAATGCAAAGAACATTAAACCCAGGCATTGACAGTTTGGATAAGATCTGGGCAGAGTACAGCCCTAGCTGACTGCACCTCCAGAGCTGAACAGTGATCTCCTGGGACTGCAGCAATGCTCCACGGGGGATGGGCGGCTGGAACCTCCCTGATGTTTTGTGTTTCAAAGATGGGGCCAGGAAGGTGAAACTAAAAGAGGGAATATATAGAAAAGCTGTCTTTGCCATGGGAGTGACTACTTAGGGAATAAAGAGTGAGGCTGCTGATCTTGGCCAACTGGAAAAGAAGAGCTTTCAGCACACTCGTGCGCACATGTGTAGTTTCTGCTACCCTAGGCCAAAGGAGAGTGTGAGAAAAGTGCTTGGAGAAAGCTGTCTGAATTTCAGTAAGCTGCAAGCCCACCTTCCTCTCTGATACTTCTTCAGGCTCTACTACAGAACTGCTCACCTTTTCAAGGTGAACAATACTGTGATACTAAGAAAAAAACTAATAAAAGGAGGAGGATGTGGAGAGGAGTACATTAACAAAAGGCAGACGAAATTATTTGTCAGAAAGTAAAGTGATCGTTTTTTGTAGATGATAATTATTTGCATGCCTGACTGCATCAGACTGTACACTTGTAGACTCTGCCTTCCTAGGACCTAGCAGAGTAATTTATATGTAATAAAATATTTCATCTGGATTTGATGAGTAAATAAATTAAATGATTTTCCAAAGCAGCATTTCAGATATTATTGGTCTCCTTGTGGAAATGATTCATGGTGATTGGGCCTTCCTGGATTTCCTGAAATAAAACAAATTTGTATAGTTTTCTGTGCTAAGTTTAATTAAGGGAGGTCCTTTTGAAAGTCTAGATAAATTCAAAGAATATTCTCGGAGTTTTTACTATGTGCAGCACTCTGTTAGTTTTACCATGGATTTAAAAGTTAGACCTTAAACAGTTGAATACCTACTACTTAATTATACATTCTTAATTTTAAAAAAGTAAGGCTCTTAATTGTCTTGGGGAGGGAAAAGTGCTAGTTCTATTACCCCATTCTGGAGTCTATTCTAACAGTAAAATCACTGCTACCATTCCAGTACAGTAGGAGACAGAATGAGTAGATAATTCAAACTGTTATAAACAGTGCGAGTGAACTGGATTTCTTTATATTTAATAATAAACGGTCGTGCTAAATGAGAGATCATACATTTATTTAACCATTCAGCAAGTATTTGTAAAATGCCTTCTCTTTGGAAGATGTATATTAGGCAGTTTAAGTTCCTAAATTTACTATATTCAAAAGACTGGTGACATTCCATTGTAATATGTTTTTTATTATTTCTGTTTGTAAATGAAGGAATTTAAATTCTCAGCTTAATATCATATAAAAAGGGAGACTGGTTTCTAGTTCCACACGTAAGGAGCTTGGAAGCTGCCACTCCGTCCTAACAACATGTGAAAGGTGAACAGCCTGAAAAACCAACTCTTCTTGGATCCGAGACAGGGCAGAGATGTGGGACAAGCATCATGGCTGATTTGCCTAAAGATGCTGAGATAGATGTAAGTAGCATAGTCAGAACAGGAAAGACTCCATCTTAAGGCTAAGATTCCATTTTTAAAAGCAGAGAGTTGAGAAGTAAGATTCTTAACATATTCTTTGGTAATCAGCCAACAACCTATCTTAACTGATATGTTCCCAGTGCTTGAGAGAAACCACTGTCTTGGAGAGGAACCAGATCAATAAATTCCTTGTGTTAAGGTTATCTTACAGAATTATCTAGAGGACTGACTGTGGATAGTAACAATGTCTCTCACTGGAGAGAGACATTATGAGACCACAAGTCAAGCCTATGCCCAACAATCCCCACCCTCGCCTTTGCCCCATTCCTGAAAGCCTTAGAAGACAGAATCCTAAGCCTGTAAGTGCACCTCCTCTCTGAGGATGCCTGCACTCCCCTTTCTTCGAGTGTGTACTTTTTGCCTTAAATAAAAAATTCTCTCTGCTCAACTTACTGCGTGTTGTCTCTGCACACTTCCAGTGGTGAGGGTCTTTGTTACTTTGTTATTTCGTTCTATTTTCTTTAGCCCAGATCTTCACTCTCTCTGTCCTGCTTCAGTTTCCTGGCTCTCTGCGGCCTGCAAGGCAGCCGCCATTCCCTGCTACTCTCACTTTAATGAATTCCTTCCTTACCTTCACTCATCTGACCTGCTCGAGAATTCTTCCTTGTTCAGAGTCAAGAACCCTCCTCCATCCAAGCTGAGGTTTCCCCTGGTGTGTAGGGAGAGACCTCCCCAGATGCAACTGCCCAGCAGCACATCCCTGAGGGAGATGAGGACACAAGGCAAAACACTGTGCCCACGTCTGGAGTGACAGAAATCAGGCACAGGGAACAGTGGCTTCCCAGAGCAAGAATCTAGAACAGAAATTGTCATGGGAACCAGTGCTGGGGCAGGAAACCATGCCCTGTAATTAACAAACTGCTGGAGCAACTCTGAGACTTAAAAACTCCAGCTAGACACAGCCTTAGGAGATTCCCCACAATTCTGTGACATTTATGCCCAGGAGCTTGACCAGATTCACAGAGTGTATATCAGAGAAAAGTCCTCTAGGGTTCCAGCATGGAGGAGAGGAAAGGAACCACTTGAGATACACCAGCACCCTCTGTTCTTACCAAGGCCTCCCTCAGGGAACACCGATTATCCAGAGCCTAACTTACTGGAGGATTATCAGAGCCTAACTGACCTAGAGAA
The DNA here is from genome assembly GCA_029783875.1 of Phataginus tricuspis. NCBI lineage: Eukaryota > Metazoa > Chordata > Mammalia > Pholidota > Manidae > Phataginus > Phataginus tricuspis. The sequence goes on along the minus strand of JAQQAC010002701.1, from coordinate 5,162,220 downwards.
GGGCCACAGCCAACCTGAGCCCACATTAGCCATCCTATCCCACTCAATAGGAAGAAAAATACATGAGAAACACTTCTGAAGCTCACAGTATGAGGCATAAGGTCAGTAAAAGAGTGAGACCTAATCATAGGACTAGGGAGTGTGTTCCCCCCCCCCCCCACAGCTCACCACCGCATCATTAAGGCCTATGTATAGCAGTTTCTTGTACCTGGTATCATGTTCAGTTCCCAAGACAAAATGACAAGGCTTACCAAAAGGTAAAAAGCACAGTTTAAGGGGACAGAGCAAGAATCAGAACCAGGCATGGCAGGTCTGTTGGTATTATCAGACCAGGAATTTAAAACAACTATGATTGATATTCTAAGGTGCCTGATGGATAAAGTAGACAGCATGAAAGAATGGATGGGCAATGTAAGCAGAGAGAAAAAAACAAAAAGACATGCTAGAATTGCAAAGAAGCACAAAAAAACACCGTAACAGACATGAAGACTGCCTCGGATGGGTTACTAATAGACTGAACACACCTGAGAGCAGGATCTCTGAGCCTGGGGATCTCTCAACAGAAACGTCCAAAATGAGAAGAGACAAAGACTGAAGAAAATAGAATGGATTATCCAGAAACTGTGAGACAACTATTGGAGGGATAACACACACATAATAATGGGAATGCTGGAAGAAAAAAAGTGGAAGAAACAGAAAAAATATTTGAAACGACAATGACTGAGAATTTTCCCAAACCAAACTTAGACACCAAACCATAGATCCTGGAAGCTCAAAGAACAAAGCAGGATTGTGGATAAAATGAAAGTTCCTGTGGTCAGGATTCTCACCTGGCCCCCGCCTGCTAGCTCAATGCACACATGCGGTAAATACATTGCTATTGAATCTATATAAAGAGCTCCACCCAGTGCTCTGGGTGACACGGTGGCAGGGCTACAAGGCTGCAGGAGAGCAGAGCAGAGGCTGGAGTGGTGGCAGCACCAAGGACAGAGGCCCAAAGGATGTCTGTGTGGGACGCTGTGCAGGCAGAGAGGCCCAGAGGACAGCTGTGCAGACAGAGGGGCCCAGAGGCAGAGACCGGCTTGCTGCATGCAGACTCGCTCTGAGTGAATGGGATTTTAGTGACTATAAAGTTGGGTATAACCCTTTCACCCCAAGAACGTTTTGCTGTCAATTTCTTTGGTCACATTGAATCCAAAGTGAACTTGCCCTGGGCTGAAACCCATTGGCAAGACAATGAACTAAGGGTACAGTCCTCTTACATTAATCACTGTGTATGGTGAAAGAACTGTCATATCCAGGTGTCCCTATTATCAAATGCTACTTCGCGTCAAGGTCCAGGATTGTTTTCAATTCTCACTGCTAAATTTCATCATGTTGATTTATCCCTCTTTTCCCAAGTATTGGGCTTTAGTAAACCTATGCTTTCAATATTCTTTGCATTTGCAGGGGAAAAGGGAAAAAAATTTTTTTTAAACTTCTGAAGTACTGCTCAATATAATTAGTGTGGCACCTGGGAAAATCCCTCAGAAGCAAATCAAGTTGTAATTTAGTCGTGTCTGTGCCATTCCTACAGACTGTCTCCTTGTAAGGAGAGGATGGGGAGGAGTGGACCTCCTGGGGCCCTGCTGCTGAATCACAGCCTATACACACTGTTCACATTTATCATCAGAACCCACACACGGGACAGAGCCGTGTGCAAGTCAGATGTTCCACTCATTCATCAAGGTCCGTCTGCATGGGTGAATCTGGCCTCTCCTGCCCCTTTTGAATGATGGCCTGGCAGGGCCTTACCATAGCACACAGGGTGCACTTGAGATCATATCTGAGCATTTCTCCTCCTCCTCATGGGAACGCTGACTTGGCTGTCGGTACCTCTGGGACAGAGCTGTGCCGCAGTACACAGGCACCAGGAGAGCCCAGATAAAGGCCTCCCTGGGGCAGAGTGGGAGCAGAAAACCCCTGGGGGGCAGAGACTGGTGAACGACATGGACGTCCCAGCCTCTGACTGACCGTCTATGGAGAGCCTCCTGGAACTGTAGCCCTGCCTTGTGGGCTGGATGAGGCAGCGGTTAGCGCACTGATCCACAGGAGACGGAGGACGGCCGCAGGAGTTTCCAGAACAATTTTGCAACTTTTCTGTTCAAAATTGTTTCATAGAATCTGGTCCAAAAGCACAAAGGAGAGGGTGAGCACCACTCCCGTTTAGTCCTTGACAGATCGAAGGCAGAGAGCAGGGCTCCTCTTGTTTGTTGAATTTGGGGCAAAGGATGCCGCTTCCTGGAGTGAAGTCCGGAGGTTAATGTGACAGCACTTTAGCGTCTAATGGAGACTTAGGAGATGGAAATTTTATTCGGATAAAACCGTAATGAATTGGAACGGAACAAATTAAAATTGTTAATAAAAGAGTCCATTTAAACGTAAAAGCCCGCACTTCCAATTTAGGTGTCCAGCTCTGGGCCGCCCAAGCACCGCAGCCGCCTGGCAGCTCCTGGCGCCACCAGGTACCCAGGGAGGCCGGTTTGCAGCCCCGGCGCCTGCGCAGGGAGGAGCCCTGGCGGGCGCGGGGCGGGGGCTACTTACAGGGCGCGCCGCCGCCTGTACCCGAGGCCGAGGCCCAGGGCGCCTTGACAAGGGGTGGCCTGGTCGGGCCCCGCGCCCTGCCCACTTTGTCCCCGAGCACGAAGGCCTCTGAGACGCCGGTGTCCTGGTCCCGAGTCCTGAGGAGGCGGCGGCAGAGCGCGGGCACCGCGGCTGCGAGGCGCCCGGGGCGGCGGGGCGGGAAGGACGGGGAACCGGGCCGCCCGCGGGGTCCCTGCCGTCTGAGGCGCCGGCGCCCTCCGGGCTGCGCAGGAAAGGGCGGCGCGACTGAGAGAGGATCCATGTGGGATCGCGGCAGGAAAGCGCCCCGGGCCTCCCGCGTCCCCCCGCTCGGGCGGGACCCCCCGTTTCCCGCCTTGAGGTAAAAGCCCTGTCACAAACCCGACAACAGCCCCACACCGTTCCTTTCCTTCTCTTGGCGTTTGGTTGTCCCCAGCCCGCCCCCGGAGCCCCCGCGGCCCTCCGACCAGGCGGGGACCCGCGGGCCGCGCCGCCCCGCCCCTGCCCCGGGCGGCCCGCTCTCCCGTCGGGGGACACGTTGGAAGTCCTGGTGCGGAGGCGGAATGCGGCGGCCCCAGCGAGTGGCTGAGCGTCCACAGCCAGGCCTGTGCTGGGGGGGCCCCCACAGGAGGGTCGGCGCCCCCAGGCCTCCTCGGATCCCCCCACGTCTAGGGAAGGGAGCCCGCGGAGACCCAGTCCTCGGCCGGCGTCCGGGCGGGAAGGGCCCCAGCGCCTCCTTGTGGCCTCCGCGGGCCTCCGCCGGAGGGCGAGCCCACGCGGCCCTGCGGGCCCCCTGGAGGGACAGGCGGTCCCCTGTCTGTTCGGAATCGGGTCCCCGCCCTCGCCCCGGGGGCGCTCACGGGGGTGCGGTGGTCGGCGTAGGCAGCTGGGCCCCCGCCTCTCTTTTTCGTCTTCCGCCTCCTCTTCCCCCTCTTTTCTTCCTCCCCCTCCTCTTCCTCCTTTTCCTGTTTCTTCCCCTCCTGCTGTCCTTTTCTCCTTCAAGCTCCCTTTCCTTCCCCGCTCCCTGCCCTCTTTCTCCTCCTCCTAAAAACTCTACTCTGGTTGTCTCTGTCACCAGGTTGCCGCCGGCGGCGCCTTCTTTCTCGCCTTCAGCGTTCTGGGTTCAGCGCTGTCCTCTGCGTGGCCCTGGGTGGGGAGCTCAGGGTGGTTCCCTCTAGGTATTTCGAAGACCAGGACGTTTATATGTCCCGGTTCAGCTGCTAGTATAAACGTTTAAAACAAGGGCCGGTTTGGGAAGCCCTTCCCATCCTCTCATCCGGAATTCCTCCAGGACTAAAATCTCACTGCCCACAGTGACACTTTTAGTCTCTCGCAGCACCCTGTGGCCAATGCCTTCCTTCACTGAGCCTTTGCTGAGCACCTACTAGGTACAAGGCCCTTCTGGTGGGGAGGTGCTGCATGGGGAGCAAACCCCAGGGCCCTGTCCCTGGAAGCCTCCTCTGGGGCACTGCCAGTGGGCAGCACGATGGGGACCCAGCCGGTTCGTGTCCGGATTCCCCAGGGCATCCAGAGGCTGGTCACCTGAAGTGGGGACCAGCAGGGAAGGGCCTGAGTCCAGCGTTGGGCCGAGTCCCACTGTCTCGTGTCTCTAGCATCAGTGGGTTTGAATGTGCGTGTCAGCAGAGGATGGAGGGGTTGGGGAGCACGCCCTCACCCCACTGCAGCACTGTAAGATTTCATAAGCTTATGTCACTGTCATGTAACCAGCGCCTATGCCTGTTGATGGCAAAGTTGGTGTTTCAAGCCCACTGTAGCTCGTCTAGTCTTCACTTAGACTCATTTTTGGGCTTCTCATTCTCAAAATGCACTCAAGTCTCATGAGCTACTTTTATCTTTCAGGCAGCCGCCGCCTCTTGTCCTCACCAGCTGCTGCCCTCGCTTCCCTTTGCTTTGTGTGGGACAGGTGTGTCCTGAGGATTCAGAGTTCTGCCCTGCTGGATGGTTTCCCCCCATCCTTGCCAGGTGCCTCTGGCCTCTCTGCACCATCTGGAGCGCTGAGGCCACCTTCACCTTCTTGATTGGACATGTGGATTCCAGAGGAAATGCCAGGGCCAGAGGCTAACGGAGCCAGCATCAAAATGACCAGCTGGCCAGGCTCCAGGTGGGTGCACCTCCATGCTCAGTGTTAACCACAGGATTTCTGGGTGCCACCAATACTTGATATGAGGGTGTTGCTCCCTTATTTTTCTTTGACTTAGTAGACATTATTTTTTAGAACAATTTTATGTTTACAGACACCTTGAGCAGAGGGTACAGAGTTCTCACAGATCCCCGTTCTCCCTCACACGATATCCCCTATTAGGTATTAGTGTTTTACATTGTGTGCTCATTTGTTACAATTGATGAGCCAATACTGAAAAGTACAGTATTCTTAACTAAAGCCCCTGGCTTACATTAAAGTTTATTCTCTGTGTCATACAGTTCCATAGGCTTTGACAAATGCTTCATGTCACAAGTCCACCACTACAGTGTCATACACATACTTTACTGCCCTTGAAGTTCTGGGGCTTCGCCAATTCATCCCTCCTTTCCTCCTAGAAAACCAATGGCAACCACTCATGTTTTTACTGCCTTTATAGTTTTGTCTTTTCCAGAAGGTGCTACAGTGGAACCATACAGTATGTAGACTTTTCAGATTAACTTCTTTATACATTTAACTGACTTGACATGATTACATTTAAAGTTCCCCCCGTGTCTTTTATGGCTCAGTAGCTCATTTCATTTTAACATTGAGCACTATTCCAGTGCATAGATGCGCCACAGTTTGGTTCTTCAGTCATTTAGGGAAGGACATCTTGGTAACTTAGACTTTTTGACCATCATAAATAAATTTGCTTCAGCCACTCACCTACAGCTTTCAGTGAACATACATGTTCATGTCCTTTGGTTCAGGGCCACACTTTCCCCTGCATGCCTGTCCCCCTCTTCTCCACTTAGCAGCACTGCACACATGCACTGTGTATCGTCTACCATCCATAGCCCACACTGACCACGTTCCCTTGGAGGAGCACAACCACAGGCCAACGGCACGAGCACAGCTCAGAGAGGCATCAAGCACTGTTCCATAATAACCGCTCCTGAGCCCAGTTCTGTTCATTATGTGGGGGACCTGAATGAACATACAGTTAACATCAGGTTTACAAGTCTTTCCAAACAGATGGTCTCTACTGTGCTCAAGAATATGTACCTAAACTGGTTTAATCACTTGACATGTTGGAAAGAACTCAGGAGTAGAAGGAAATCCCTAAGTGACAATATGAGATGTAGTGTATAGTGTATAGTGGCATTAAAAATAAGACCAAAAGCAACCGTGCCTTGAGGGTTTAAGGGTTGGGATTTCAAACTCAGCTTAAGGTTAAGGAAAAGCCAATATGCAGCCCCGGTGAGGGATCAGAAGCTGACACTACACAGGGACGCAGCAAGAAGAACGCTGACCATCAGGAGAGAAAGCACTTCGTGAAACTGGTTCTTCATCGCCTTAGTGCTGCACCCTGCTCTGTGTCCTGCCCTTTTCTCTCAGTGGGCACCGAAAGAGGTAGAATAGACCCAGAGGAGAACATCCGCAGAGTGTAAAAGTTTGATCTTTCACTTGTGGAGAAGCCTTAAGATCTGTTCTAGTTTAAAGAAAAGGTGTGACATGATGACAGTAATTAAAAAAAGAAAGTTTGTTGGGAGACCATCTCTGTCTTGGTGTGTTTGTATTCACACAAGAATGAGCAAAGACAACTGTGCTTAGGTGTTTTTGAAAAGAGATGGCAGTTGGTGGCAGCACCATGAGGGCAGACAACTCTTGAGAGTGGCTGCTGGGGGGTGGCCCCCATCTCGTGACCTTTGGCAGAGACCAGCCCACTTGTGTGTGAGCATGGCCTAGGCCACCAGGCATTGGCTAACAGGATTCCATGGCAACCCCCAACCTTCCAATTCTGTTAGTGGAACCCAGGCTGTTACCTGGATGCTGGGTCCTAACTCAGTCACTCTTGTCTGAGTCTGAGCTACTGGCAGTGCCCTTGGCTCTGAGCTCTGGCATTTTGAACCTTGATTTTTTGCGGTTACCGACTCTCACGTGTCCTGCCTGGAGTGTTGATCAACTTGTTCCCAACAGTAAGTTATAAATACCAGTTTTGGTCACCCCTTAGGCCCGAAGAAACCTATTTGATTTCACTTGTTTTTAATCCCTGATGTGTTTGGCTTGCTTCTCCCCAGCCCCTGGCCCTACATCTTCTGCCACACGTCACCATGGCAGTATCTCTTAAGCACTCATCTGAGCCGAGGGCAGAAAATAATCCAGACATCATACAAGATCTTCGCTCCCAGCTGGCACAGTGCAAGGAGGACTTCCGAGACCTGAGAGGGAAATTCCTAGTCTCCAAGGCTACTGCCTACTCCCTGGCCAACCAGATGCAGAAAAACAGTAAGTCCTTGGCCGCCATGGTGACGAATGATGACGGTCTTCCCTCTGAGAAAGTAAGCCTCTCCAGACTTTGTCTTCTGTTCCCTGATCAAAATAAATTTCATTCTGACCACAATCCAGGCAAAGTAGGGGCTGCTGTACTCTCATGTGTCCACGGTTGGGAAAACTGAGGACAGAGGGTTTAGCAACATTTCCAGGTATGCAGCGAGGTGTAGGGTAGGCGTAGTTAAAATCCCAGTTGACTCCTGGTACAGGCACAGAGATGCCCATTTCTCTCAGGATGTCTCCTCCAAGCTTCTCTAAAGCCTGTCTGCAAAGCACTGTGCTAGTTACCCTGGGATATGTAGTGATAGGATGCATGGAGGAAGCAGGTGACAATACCTTTTTTAAAGAAGTTTAAGATGAGTTTGCTCCTCCAGAAACTGGTCCCCATGAATGATGCCATCACAACAGGGACAACCCAGGTGAGCGGGAAGCCAGGCTTCCCGGTCATAGGTTCATCTTTCTGAGTCTACCAGGGCCAAGGGACATCCTGATGTTGGGGGTCTTTCTTGGGAAATCTGAGCATCTGCACCCTCTGTCCCTCCCTGAGCTGGTGAGCTTTCCATGATGCAGCCCAGCCAACAGGTCTAGGCCTGGACTACGAGACATGTAGCCAAAATGAGCATGAGGCTAAGTTGGGGAGACCACCAGCCGCTGTAAGCCCCCAGCCAGGGTGTGGGCCAGACTCTCCCCCCATCCTCAGCCTGGTGGTTGGCAGCTCAGGTGCCTGTTCATTTAGAGGGGACTTCATGACAAAGGAACCGTGAGGAGGGTACCCCTTGCCCAGTAGAGTCATTAGAAGGAAACTTGACACCCTGAGCCTGAATTGGGGTCATTTCCTACAATTGTTTTTCAATAAGCCAGTGGCAGTGAGGATAAATGACTGACACAGAACCATAAAAATGAAAGCCTGCTACTTCAGAAAAGGAAGAGATGAGCTTTTGGGAAAGGACCAACTGTGTATTTCTCTGTTATTTACATTTTTCCTTGCAAGCATGACACAACTGAGGGAAACAAGTTTGGAAGGTGAAGAAGAAGAAAGGAATAACCAATGTCCTTGGTGACGATCTGATCTCTGGGCCAGCCTCCCCGAACTTACATACACCTTGCAGACATTCTGTGCCTCAGTTTCCTCATCAGTTCAAACAGTACTGCAGTAGCACCTAGTTCTTTGACTTGTTGTAGTTCCATGAGTTAGGTCTGTAAGGCTGTTACTACAGTTCCTAGAGCAGAGGAAACATTATTCCTTAGTTCCTTCTACTCCAGTTTGTAAGCTTCATTAGTGTCTCTGCATGTGTCCTCAGAGCTTTATGGCCTATGCATTACATTTGACAGAGCTGTACCAAGGTGGAATTGTTTTCATCCTGGAGGTACTTGTGTTGAATTTCTGAGCATGAGAGAACCAGCAGCCAGCATAGTCCTCGGGGCCTTCCCAAGCATGGAGGAAATCATTACTTCTTGGCTCTGCTGAGTGTTTTCCTAGGGAGGCTGCAAAGCGTGGTAAAGTGGCTCATGACTCAGGGCCATTCTCAGGGCATGTGGCTTCCCAACTTGCCAAATACGACGTCATTATCTTGTGTAGTTCTCTCTGTGCCTTGCAGCTTCTCTTTCCTCCTCTCTCAAGGGGAGTCACCCAAGGCCGTGTAGTCGGGAGGCTGAGGGCTACGATGTGGCAATCCCAGCAGAGAGCCTGGTTTCGGGCTTCCTTTACATTGGGGTGGACATCGCCGCCCATGGAAGGCAGTGAGTGCAGCAGCAGGTCCAGCTTCCCACTGACACGGGCATGCCTGTTTCTTAGATTATGACAGCTGCAAAGACATCATCAAGTCTGTGCTGGGAGAGAAAGTTTCCCTTGAGCAAGAAAAGACAGAAGACAAGCCGAGGCAACCTCAGAAGCTCAGGTGAGGAGCGCTGTGTGTGAGGAGGATGGTGGGAAGGGAGAGGCATCTCTGAGGCGGGGCACAGAGACACTTCCAGCCAAGAGATGGACAGAAATTTCCATGGCAGGCACGTGTGCACAAACATTAATAAAACATAGAAAAACCACTGGTAAGGAACAACTCCCACCTATTCAGAACCTCATGCTCTCTTTGGAAAGTGGCAGTGGACTCAGAGACACTAAGATGTGACTAGAGGTTACCACAGTGGGGAGGGTGGATTTGGGGGATAAGAGACACAGAACCTCAATCATATTACAAGTTCGACTTTGGGGTGGACGTACAGCATGGGGAATATAGTCAGGGGTTCTGTGCCATCTTTCTGTGTTGACACATAGTAACTGCACTAGTTGGGGTGAGGACTTAAGAACCTGTAACTGTTGAATTACTGTGTTGTATACTTGAAACCAATATAAGATTGTGTATCAACTGTACTTCAATAAAAACTTTTAAAAGGAAATTCAGTTGAAATTTACACAACAGAAACCAAAATCAAGTGGTATTTAGTACCTTTACAATGTCATTCAAGTACCACCTCATTTGCCTGATTGCATCTCTTTTCTTTAAAAAAAGATTGTGTTCTTAAACCTGCCTTGTGTTCTTCCCATGAATACCAGTTGCACATGTCCACATTTCTGTGTCTGGTTCTGTGTCCATTCACTGCATGACACACTATGCATATTTTTACATGGAAATGGGCATAGCCGAAGTGAGGAACTGAAGGGACATGTCTTTTATTCAAGTACAGCTGATATATAACATTATGTTGCTTTAAGGGATACAGCATAGTGATTTGAGGGTAAGGGACATTATTAAATGCTCACCGAAACTGGTGTAGTTTCCACACTAGTAGTAGTAAGTACAGTCAGCACAGAAAGATGGTACAGGAATATTAACTATATTCTCAATGCCCCACTTTCTTCCCAGTGACTAATTTTTTTTTATTGAAGTTTAGTTGACATACAGTCTTATATTGGTTTGAGATATACAGCAGAGTGGTTCAACAGTTCGCCATACTATTAAGTCCTCATCACAACTAGTGTGATTCCTGTCAACATAGAAAGATGTTACAGACTCATTGGCTATATTCTGCACACTGTACTACCACCTCTGTGACCAGCTTCTATCATTATTGAGAACTTTTGTGCCCCTTTATCACCATCTCCCTGCCCCCCCATGCCATGCATTCCTAACCCTTCCCCATGGTAACCACCAGGCACATTTTTAAATTGACTTTTTTATTTACTTATTTTTGGCATAGACTTGAATGAGTTTTTTATATATTTTATATTGACAGCTCATTGAAGCAGGTTTAGGATGACATGGGAAGAAGAAATAGATGAATGGAATGTCCAAGTACCTTCCAGGAGCATCTCTGATGCAGAGAAGTCTTTGTTTAACCTTCTGCTCTTTGCCACAAGCGAGTCACCAAACCTGTGCCAGAATCCTGCTCCAGTGGCTCACTGGGGGTGATCTCACAGAAATCGTTCTGCAAACCTGTACAATCGTCACATTCATCCCCCCCAAGTCCTAACCTGTCTCTACTGTCCCCTCAGGGAACGCAGTACTGGGACTGAAGATCAGGAGCAACAGCTGACCCAGCTGAGGAGGCAGGTACAGGGAGGGAGAGCCGTCTCTGTCCTCCTCAGTCAGTACTTCACGGACCTCCTTGGCCACGATGACCCTGACTACTACCGGGGGCAGGGCTTCCGAGACCAACTGGTGAAAGGACGTAGGCTGGCAGAGCGCCTAGCCCGCGAGCTCAGACCAGGTGAGGCAGCACAGGCCCTGACCACCCTGAGCTTCACCAAGGTCCCAGGACCCTAGGGACTCCACTCCCCCACTAGTCATGTTTGATAAGCTGTCCTGGGTTCCGTGTCAGACCTGGGGATGTGAAAGCTCGGGCCTTAGCTGGATGGGGACACAGAAGAGAACTGCCAGGGTGGTCATAGTGTTCCAACTGTCTGCTTCCTCCCTGATGGGCCCTGGCCACTGGGGCAGGAGGAAGAGGGCACTCAGAGTAAAGACAGGAAAGAAGGGTGTGACAAGCAGCAGCTTGTTAAGGAGAAAACAGTCCTGGACTGGGTGTGGAAGTTCCAAAGCTCCAAGCTGAGTCCTGTGTTTACTATCCCTAGGCACGTGACTGGCCATTTCTTCAGTATCTGTCTCAAGTGTAAAATATATCAAATAGTCTGTTGATGGTAGCTGTATAAGGGAATGTGGGAGTATTTATGAATGCAGTTCACAAAAATGAAAGCCTGTGTGGGGTTCACTAAGGTACTTGATGTACTAGAACTTAGTGGTGGAAAACGTGTTAAGACTGTAACACTCTGTATGCACATGATTTCCCATGAAAAAACACAGAAGCCCACTTGGAGGTCCCACTCTCTGGTGTCTGGATCCAAGGCACACATCAGAAACCACGCACACCTGCAGCATGAGCACACACATGTCTGTCAGACCTTCTACTTTTCGTGACATGTCTCTTTACAGCTTTAGTGCTGGAAGATTCAACCCAAACCGTGTTCCTTAAGACTCTCCACTTGCCGGCAAAATTGACATTGGTGTCTACGTCTCTTTGTTCTTAGTCCCATTCCCTGTCCCATTCAGTTTGGCTTGTTTTCCTGTGCAGTCTTTGGACACCAGTCGTGAGCATCTCTACCCTTGCCTACTTGTATGTTTCCCTAGAGCGATGTTGTGCCTTGGCATTCTCCCACCCCATGAATGCCAGTGTTTCCCCCTCCCATCAAAGTCATTTTGACTTGAGGGTTTTGCTAAGGCAATTTTACTCAGTCCTCAGGCCAGGAAACCAAGGCCTTTATCACACTACAGGAACTGAGACATGATACGTTCTTCCACAAAGTCTGTTCTCACACTGAGGATATTTGTGTCCCTGGGTTAGGACTGCACTCTGGAATAGTAATGTGTGATGTGGGATCTTCTCATTGTGACCGGCACTCTCTGAATTTATTTCTAGAAAATCAAATCGATCTTGAGGAGGAGGAAGGCCCAGACCAGATATGCCCCAGGTAACTGAAGATTCAAGGGTTGTTATTTCAATGGTGACATGTAGCAAATGCATTTGAAGGAAAAATCCAAAAATGCTGATTTAACTTATTTTCATTCATTCTCCACTCACAAAGAATCTATTTTAATGTTGTCTTTCTACCTGTGGTACATGTAAGTTCCTTTTCTCACTCATCAGTTGGAGTGACCTGCAACCAGTTGCAGTAGATGACTTAATCAGTTCCAGGGATTCCCCACACCCCGTCCTCTGCTTTTGTGAAAACCATACTGAGAGGTGCATCTGCTTTCTGCCTCTTTGCTATTACCGTGTTGACAATATACCATAGTAGAAAAAGAACTAGAAAAAATTTCTAGATTACAGCATTCCAAGAACATTATGGTTACTAGACCCCCTATTATCAAGATCCAGGAGTGGCTGTCTCAGTTTGTTGATCACTGGGAGAAGCTCAAAGAGTTGGCCAAGGTTTGGTGAGCTGGGGATAAGATGCTCAGTTATCTTCCTGGACATTGCATTGACTACTCCCCCAACTACCTGTCTGTATTTATCTTCTAAGTCCCTGTCCAGATGCCACATCTTCCATGAAGCTTTCCCCCATTTGTCCCAGGAAGATTTGCTACTGTGATCTGAATGTACCTCTACACCTGCACTTACTTGCAGCTCGCTCTTATCACTGCTGCGCTACATATGTTATCCTTCATACCAGGTTATTCCCCACATGTCTGTCTTTGTATATCTCCCCTGTTGACCCAGGAATGAAAGAATGAAGGACTCCCTGAGAGCCAGGTAGCAAATTGGACCATACAGCCATACAGCCAAATAGAATCATTTCTGCCTATAATTCCAGACCTGTTAGCAGTAGGGCTTGTCTTTCTGGGGTATAAAAAGGACCTTCTAGCCTTTTGTGATGCCTTTACTAAGAAAAACAGTGGTGCTCAGAGTAGAAAGGGACACTGCTTTGCCTCCATTATTTTCCAATCCTGAAATCTCGGCACTTTTGTTTGGACAAGGGCTCCTTCCCCCAACTACGATTCCTAGAGGGAGGCTGATGCCACAAACCTGAGCTTCTGGGGCAAGGCTCTCCCCCTTTCACAGGAGTTCAGCTCTTTATGTGTGTTTATGCGGCTCTGCTGGCCACACTGTGTGCGGTGCAGGGGGACTGCGGCTGCCTGGTGAGGCCGTGCTCCCCGCTACACAAGCCCAACTTGCCAGGTTCTCATCCTCACGGGGGCTCACCGGCCTGTTGGTTACAGAGGGCTTCGACTGGAGGAGTCCCGAGAGTACGTGGCATTCATGCAGAACGCCGAGGAGGAGGAAGCGTGGATAAGTGAAATGGAAGCTGTGGTCGTCCGAAGGGATTCTGGAGACACATTGGCTTCCACGCAGGTGAGTGACAGGCTGGATGGATCGATCTTCTTCTCTTTAATTTGAATCTTTCCTTAAGGGGTCACCATTTTCCCCTGTGAAATTATGATCTTTGTCCTTTTGGGAGAAGATGGTGGAAATATGGATACTTTTGCCAGTTATAAATGCAAAAAATCAAGGGGCAAGGATGTCAGTGACTTGCCCAAGATTATGGAACGGCTCATGTGTGAAGGCAGGACTCACATCTTAATCCCATGATTTCTGACCTTTCTGTGAGTTAGTCACCACAAAAGGCCTTTTCTTATAGGGATAGATGTTCAAGATTCCTCAAAATACTGTTTTACTTCGTTGGAAAATTGTTTTAAAAAACAATAAAAAATTTTAATGTGATAGTTAAAAAGATATTACTCACACAGAATCTGCTTCTTCCTTTAGCCCGGGATAGTATGTGGTGTAGGAAGAAAAAAAATGGTTGGGTGCCTTTATGACAAGAGATGCAAAAAGGTGACTAGGGCTAGTATAGAAACACTTAGGAAAATACCCCAGGACGTGGAGAAGCAGTCCTCCGCATGCTTCACCCGTGATCCCTTCTCCATCCCACCAGCTGCAGACATGGCTCCAGGAGCTGTTAGAAACACAAGGGATTTGGAATAATATTCACAGGGAGCTCAGTGTTCTCCTTGCCTCCCTTTAGGGTCAGTGCCTAGTAGAGGATGTTCTTGACACTTCATTTTTTTTTCTGCTATCGACAATGTTTCATAGAATTATATGAACTTCAGTATGGAGGAATCCTTATATATTACCTTGATCAACATACTCATTCCAAAGTCCAAAAAAGCTTAACTTTGCATAGTAAGTTAAAAAGCGTGTCTCTTATATTTCTTTGCCTTTTTTTTTTTCCTGGTAAAATGGCCTCTTTTGGCAAGTGATGAATTTTGGGAGAGGAGCTTAGTGTAGCTGTGCAGGAAGAAGTGGCCACTCACCAACTTCACCCATTTAGTGGAATCAGCTCTGATGAATGGCTTCAAAGGCAGTCGGGTGGTGGGTGGGAAAGACTGTTCAGCCTTGAATGCTTGGTTCTCACTGGCTCTTTTATACAGAACTTGCTAAAGAAGTATGAAGCACTGTGTAAGGACTTTGTAGTCCATAGGACCCGAGTGCAAAACTTGTGTGCTCAAGGAGGAGACATCCTGAGCGAGGTGAGTGACTTCAAGGAATCTGGGTCAAGCTTTCATTTTCCAAAGGGGGTGGCCCAGGGTTATTACGATTAGCACATATAATGTAGGGCGTGGGGGAGACAGGGAAGGTACTGTAACGCAGAGAAGCAAGTAGTGACTCTATAGCCTTTTACTACTCTGTAATGGGATATGCAGGGGGGATTTGATAATATGGGAAGCCTAGTAACCATAATGTTGTTCATGTAATTGTTCATTAATAAAAGCAGAATAAAAGAAAAAGGGGGTTCGTCCAAATATAGAATGATGAGCAGTGCTAAAATCATACGTAAGACTTTAATAATCTCTTCCTAGCTTTCTTGTTTTTCTCAACAAATAATTATTCAATTGCTATTTCCTGGACATTCTTTTTTCAAATTCTTCCAGGTATACCTTTCAGGTTTCCTTAAATCTTGTGTTGGTACTCTTACTCTTACTATAGGCAGAACATGGGATAAACATATTATTTTTTAAAAACAGATCACTTGCTTTTTTTATAGGTATTGTAAGAATGTGAAAAGATTTCTAAGTAAGCCTCTAGAGAGGAGGACCACAGTGAAAGCTCTTTGTAATTTGAGAATGACTGTTTTGTTCAGTTGCTTGTTTTTACAAACACTCGTTAACCTAAGTGTTGTACAAAGAAGCCTAAACAGAGATGACTCCAATTTAGAAGGTCATGCTTATGTGGACAAGCATGAGAAGATCTTTCAAATGCTGGGATGGAAATAACCTTCCTGGACATGGATGGATAATAGAATAATTACACTTGACTTACAAGAGAGTAGTTACATATTTGGAATGAGGGAGGTGAAAGCTTTAATCATACTGAATAATTTACATTTCTATCCCTGGCCTCACCAGTATATTTATCTCTCTGCTTCTTCCTTCAACCTTGGTGTTGCAGGTGACAAGTCACCAGAAGGCGATTTCTACCAAGATAGATGCTCTAAATGAAAAGATCCCTTCTCTGGCCCAGGCAATAGCTGCTTGGAAGTTGCAATTGGATAATGACCATGCATTTCAGCAGTTCAACTGGAAGGCTGATGTGGTGGAGGCCTGGATAGGTATGACATGTGAGGGGCAGGGTCCTTGGGTTTGACAAATGCTAATAAATACCATTTACAGAATGGTTCCTGGGCTTCTCACTCATCTTGGGAAGAGAGATGCTTCTTGCATCCCCACTCCTACCCTTTCTAGACACAATTATACTCACATATGTGCAAACGCACATACACACACACACACACACACACACACAGCCAGACAAAGAAACATGCTGATGGAATGACATAATTCCAGAGAACACACCTTTGGGGAATTGATGATCTCATGCATGATATTAAGAAAGGTAAAGCCATGGCAAAACATTCTAGAAAGTAAACTGTGTTTGATTACTAATAATTTATATCTAATACACAATTTTCCTTGTTCTATGAAACACTTAGAAGTTCTTTGTCCTAGCTCTGTTTCAATCAGTTCTCTCCTGCCTAATTCTAGAGAAACAATCCATTGGCTCCAAATGCTCCGATTCCAATGATTCACCCATTTTGAGGGTCAGGAGGCTCAGTGTGACCTTTAGTAAACATTCCTTTCCCCTTCACCAAAGCTGATAGGACACTAATAACAGGTCCCCTCTAATTGATTATCTTTGCTCTTTAGGTGAGAAGGAAGCAAGCCTGAAGTTCGATGGCAGTCGTTCAGACCTTGCTGCCTTCCTCAATCTCCTGGCAAAGCAGGTAAGAGAAGGGCTGCCCTCTTGATAGATGCCAGTGAAGTCTCAGACCCACATCACACAGAAACTGAACACATAGGATTACTTCATTCTCAAATGTTGTTGTTTTGTTGTCTGTAGGACCTGTGGTAGTGTTCCTCTTTTCCTTCCTGATGCTGATAAATTGCGTTTTTCTCCCTCTCCCTCTCCCTCCCTCCCTGCATCCCCACCAGTCTTGCTGCTAGTTGTTCATCATTTTTATTAGAGAACCAACTTGGTATTTTGATTTTTCTGTTGAATCTTTGCATATTGCATTCTGTTAATGTCTTTTTATATCTTTATCATTTTCTTTTCCTTAGGATTAACTTGAATTTTTTTTAAGTTCTTGAGGCACATATTTAGATTATTTAGCCACTCTTTTTTCTAATAAAGTGACTTAAGGGCATACGTTTCCCTCTAGGCAAAGCATTAGCTGCATCTCATAAATTTCATGTTATTTTTGTTATCATACATTTACAATTTTTCTGTCATTGCTAATCTGATTTCCTATTTAACTCATTGGTTATTCCATACTTTGTTGCTTCATTTCCAAACATTTAGGGATTTTCTTATTACCATTTTTGACCATTGTTCTGAATTTAATTACACTTTATTTTAAAAATATATCTTGTATTATTTTAGGAGGTTGATTTATAGGCAAGAAATGGCCTATTTTGATGAATAGTCTATGTACAATTGAAAAGTATATGCATTTTATAGTAGTTTATATTACCTATCAGATTTTAATTGTTAATCGTTGTCTAAACACTTTGTTTTTTATATATTTTGAAGCTATGTTAAAAATTTTGTTGACATTTGGATTTATGAAATCATCTTGATAAACTGATGCTTTTAATTATTAAGTTCTCTCTCTAATATCATTTGATATATCTTCTTTTACATATACTAGTATACTATACCAATTTTGTCTTTAGAATTTGCAGTGTTTAATATTTCCATCCTGATATTTTATCTTTATATTTTATTGATTTGATACATTTAATATTGCAAAATAATAGCGCTATCACTATAGCATTAGCTAACACCTCCATCCCATCACATAATTACCATTTCATTTTTGTGATGAGAACATTTAAGATTTACTTTTAGATTTACTGTAATAATAATACAGTATTACCTATAATCAAAATGCTGTGCATTTGATCCCCAGAACTCAGTCTTTTAACTGGAAGTTTATACCCTTTGATCAGTACCTTCCTGTTTGTTTTTCCCACTCCCCAGCCTATGGTAACTACCACGCTCCTCTCTGTTTCTCTAAATTCAGCTCTTTTAGGTGATATCAAACAGTACTTGTCTTACTTTCTCTGACTTATTCACTTAGCATAATGCCATCAAGGCTCATCCAAGTGGTCACAAATGGCAGCATTTCCTTCTTTCTCATGGTTGAATAATATTCCATTCTGTGTGTATGTGTGTGTGTGTGTGTGTGTGTGTGTGTGTGTATGACCATCTTCTTTCTCTATTTGTTGATGGCGGCTCAGATTGTTTCCATATCTTGGCTATTGTGAATAATGTTGCAGTGAACATGGAAGTGGAGAGTACCTTATATTTCAGATGTGTCTTCTGTAGATATCAGATAGCAGAGTTTTGCTTTATTCATTTAATTTGATCATTTTACGGGAATCGTGACTCCATTTGATGTAATCAACTCATGAGCTTTGATTTAAAGCTTTAATTTAACACTCCATCCCCTCTCCAACCCTTGATTTTTGTCTGGGGACTGAAACAATTCAAGACATAGTTTTGCCTTTTGCTCTTCTTCCAAGGGCCTTTCAGAGAGTGTCACCTGAACCCCTCACTAGGGCTGTTCCTACTTGCTGTGCCCTGAACCCAGCACCATGAGACTCCCAAAAATCTACTTAGCATTTTAGACCCTTAGGTACTGTTTACTGCTTGGCTTCTAGGACCTGTGTCCTCTACAGGTTAAGAATCTATACATGTCTTGAGGGGAAAACACAGGCAGAATAATGAACCTGTTGTCCTGCAGTTCCCTTTTCATGGCTTCTCAAGTGCTGGCTGCCCCATCTCCCCGAAACTCTGGTCTTTCACCTCTTGAGGTCGCCAAAAGCTCTGAACAGCTATTCTCTCCTGAACCTCTTACCCTACGCAGCTTACACTTCAAAGGGAAAAGAGATAGAGAGTATTACTCTGACTTTAATCCTATTTCCTTCTTTCTAGAATTTTGATCCCTTGAGTTGTACTTACCTGAGTTGCCTTCTGATCTCTTGTCAACAACTGTTTTTTTTTTTTTTTTGTACTTTTGGTTAAAGGTGTCCTCAAAGGGAGGATTGGAAAAATGCAAACCACCCTGTTAAAGCTGGAAGTGGAATTTCCCGAATTTTGTGATTTTGGTACAAACATTTTCACAAAACATCATTTGCATAGCTGATACCTTTAAGAGGTCTTTTGTTAGTGTGTACACTCCTACAGTCTCTGGTAGTGCACTGTTACTAATTAGAACACACAATCTGATAGGCAATATAAAAGGGTCTTAGAAAGGATGTGAGCTGTAGGAAGGAGTTAGTTTTGATTAAGAAATTTGAAATATTATGTCATGCTCCAATATTCCCTTAATATTAATTTATACTTAACATAAAATGTAATTATAAAGCACATAAGCACTGGAACTTCCTCATAATTCCAATCACAAATGTTCACTTCAGTCTCTCAGTCCTGTTTGGTCACCACTCTCTTTCCCAGGCCTTATCTTGTCCATCATAAAGATCTGGTGGACCCCAGGTGTGAATGAGCCCTTGCAATCTGCATGTCCCTCTGCTCATAGCTTCTCTATGGGTCTTTCCCAGGACACGCTGGATGCCAGTCTAGAGAGTTTCCAGCAAGAGAGGCTGTCAGAGATAACTGACCTAAAGGACCAACTGGTGGCTGCTCAGCACTGCCGCACCGAAGCCATTGAGGGGCGCTATGCTGCGCTGCTGCAGCGCTTTGGGCAGCTATTGGAAGCCTCACAAGCTCACAGAAATACATTGCTAGAGAAGCAGAATCCCCTGCTGAAGGTAAAGGAAAAAAAATGATGAGCCATGATCAGTTCTTTATTATCTGTATATTAGCCATGGAATCCAGAAATAGACACTTGAAACCGTGTTTGGAGAATCTGCAGACATTTCAGCGAGTACATTGAAAAGGATCAGGAAGACATTCTTACTGAACAAAAAGTAATTCAGTTTTGAGCTTAATAGGAAGTATTTTTAACAGCTGACTCATCAGTGATTCAGCTCCTTTAGGTGGAAGCCAGGCACCCATAACAGCCCAGGTAGGTAGGACAAAAGGCTAGAAGGTTTTCGTGTTTGGAAGAGCAAATACTGTCAGGCAGGAGTCAAGGCTGCCTTGTGCTTTTCTGTGACTCAGATAAAAGGAGCACTGGACAAGGAAAACGTGTGTTCTCATCTTGTGCTGCCTTTCCTTACGTGGGGCACCTGGTGTACATCGCTTACCAGCCCTTGACCTGGATTCTTCCATTTATGAAATAGGATAATATTGCCACCATTTTCTTGGGGTCTGTGTTACTACTATTAAAAGAGATGCTGGAACTGAAAATGCAGGAC
Source organism: Phataginus tricuspis (assembly GCA_029783875.1). NCBI lineage: Eukaryota > Metazoa > Chordata > Mammalia > Pholidota > Manidae > Phataginus > Phataginus tricuspis. The sequence continues at coordinate 5,142,270 of JAQQAC010002701.1, read as the reverse complement.
AAACCACTAAATTCTATACAAATACAAGTGATTAAAATGTTCTTTCTAGTGATAGTATTGGAGGTATTGGAGGTATGTGCTAAGGTATTGAAGGCTGATCATAAAAAAAACATATCAATGATATAATGAAGTCAGGATAGTCAGTGAAATTACTGAGCACTCCTGGACCATAAGCAGTGTTTATTGTACTGGCTGCACGTTAACGCAGGGGGTCAGGGGAATTAGGAAACAAACAATCAAATGAAAACCAATCAGTCTAAATGCTTAGGTAATGTCTACTCTATTGAAAGACATGGGACCTACAGAAATAAAACTGAAGTGAAAAATTAAACCAATTAATGAGCAACTTTACACATACATATGCATTCTACATAGAAAGCTACTTTACATTCTGATTGCTTAATTTTCGCATGGCAGAGTTTTGTTATTTAATTTCTGATTACAAAATCTTTGTAAAATATTCAGTTGATCATATTATAATAAAACTATCATCAAATAATTTGAACGTTCTTTCATCTTTCATATCTATTTAGCCTATAATTGCCTGATGTGAGTACACGTAAAATGCAATAATGTAATACCTTTGCAACCACCCTTCCTATTGGATCAGTTTTCTCCTCTTTAACCCCCATATTTGCTTAAGATAAATCTCTTTGGAAGTGTAATTGGCTAACCCCAATCCTATGATCCATTTTAAACATGAAATTATTTTTGATCACTTAGTATTTGGGAAAATCCATACAATTTCTCTTGCTCAACATTCAGACAATTCAGATGCATTCAGAGAGTATGGATAACTCCTAAGAGTAATGCTGCAATAAGTATATAAATTAGAGTGTAGGAAATGGGTTTAAACAGGGGATTCAGGTGTGAGATGAGCCCTCACCAAGTTTTAGAACGAAGGTAGGAAAATAACTCAGGATAGACAAAGAGACATTGGATGGGCATTGTCTGAAAGGGTCGAAGGAGAGAAAGAAGTAGATAGAGAATAGGATAGCCTTTCCTACAAATGACTTGTTTATTCAATCATTTACCCATGCATTTATTTAACACCTATTTTTGCATGCTTACTATTTGCCAGATAGAATTTGTGCACAGAGTTCAGTATAAGGAAACATGAATAGAATAGAATAGTATAGAAGTCATTCAACCTCATTCGTAGATGATGGAAGATTTGACTAATTTCACACAGTGAGGAAATACAGGATCAGGGCTTGTACCTTGAACTCACATGCCCATCCCTATGATCCCATGCTCCTCACTGGTTGTGGTTCTGGCCTCGTAGAATGCTGACTCTAAGGATAGTTGCAGACAGTCATGTTTTGTTTTTTTAATCTTCAGTCTTCTCTTTTACATGGGGCTTTATTGGGAGAGATGAAGGTATCTTACTTTTTTCTTTCTCTGTAGGCCGAGGGCCTATTCGCGGAATTTGCACACAAGGCTTCAGTTTTCAACCACTGGTGTAAGAACGCCCAGAAGGACCTGTCAGAGCCTGTGCACTGTGACTCCCTGGCCAAGATCTGGCAGCTGCAAAAGGACCACGAGGCTTTCTTGGCCTCCTTGGCAGAGGCCCAATCCTACTTCAGCCATTTGCTACAACTGGACCAGGAGATTAAGGCCTTAAATGTGCCCTCCAGCCCTTACACTTGGCTAACAGTTGAAGTGCTAGATAGGATCTGGAAGCACCTGCATGACATCATCAAGGTAACTCAGGGCACAGCAGAGGCCTCCTTTGGTGATAGCATGACCACTTAATTTATTATACAAGTTGAGGGTGTTTGAGAAAGAAAGGGACACTGATTAATTACACGGGAATAGCTGTCGTGAGCTGGATATAAGAAACATTTGGAACTATGTTCACAGTAGGTATAGCCCCATCTCCCATGCTTTTAGGTGTTGAGCAATGATTCAGGGAAGCAGACAGAAACTCCAGGAGAAAGCTCTAAAAATGGGTCATGGGAAGTTCATGAGGCTTGTATGTTCACAGTCTATCTATTCCCCACATGTAAGGTATTCCTTCCTTGATTTACACCTCCAAATCAGAGAGACATGGTCTGAAAAGATCAGAGAAGAAAAAGAAGTGGATAAAGGATTGGATAGATGCCTCTCCCATGAATGATTTGTTTACTCAGTCACTTATCTATGCATTTTTAGCACCTCTTTTTGCATGTTTACTATGTGCCAGGTAGAATTGGAGCATAGAGTTCAGTATAAGAAATCCTAAAATCTTATCATTGAAAATGACCCTGACTGATCATTTTTATGTGTTTGTATTTCATTTTTGTCTGTCTGTAATGATGTTCATCAGAGAAACCAGGAAAAATATTTTAAAAGTTTAACAGAAACATTTCACCAATTTTAGACAGCGACTCTTGGTGCTGCCTTTCCCTTTAAGGCTGCTTTTACATTCATTTACACCAAGTTTTGCCTAGAAAAAAATTGATAGGAGAGAAGATTTGCCTTTATTACTAATGTATTTTTTACTGGCCTTGGGTTTACAGGCACCAGTAAGTATTTATGGGATGTGACATGAGCTTTCTCCACCTTTTGATGGTGAGAAGTGGGCTGGAAGAAATATAAGCACATAGGCACTTTGGGAGATAGATCAGTCTTGGGAGAGAGAAGATGTACAGCTCAGCCTAGGAACTATTATATTACTGCAAAGAAAGGTCTTCAATGTGCACCACCCTATCTGTGGTTTTGGATTTTAGGAACGGGAGCAGGAGCTGCAAAAGGAAGGAGAAAGACAGGTCAGGAACTTTCATATGCTCCAGGAGTTTGAACAGAGAGGGAGTCACTTCCTTAAATGGATCCTGGAGACCAGGTTTGTTGTGCTACCTCCACACCCTATGCCACATACACCATTCACCATGGGGATGAAAGACCTGTGGGGGGAGGAAGAGGGACTTCCACAGCATTTATATGTTTCTAAACTCAGCACATTCTGTCAATGCTTTATACTTAGAATTGACTACTCTGAATTGATCCTTACAAAAAGTGAGAATTTCATCCCGCTGCCCATTGTGTACCGCACTGTTTTCTCCTTTGATACTGTTTTTTCCTGTTGCCTATAACTACAGCCCAGAAATAATAACAGTCCCTCATGTTTACATACCATTCCACACTTTACAAAGTATTACTATATCCATTAGTTCACTTAAGTTTCAGAGCAACCCTGAAAGTGTACAGAGCAGATCTTATTGCCCCTATTGCTAAGTGTGGGAAGGAGCTCATCAGATAAACTCACTTGCTCAAGGTCCCGTATGTGTTTATTGGCACAACCAGAAGTAGAGCCTGCGGTGAGCACCTAGTAGGAAGCTATTATGTTGCCTGACTGCTAAAGCCATGGTGAGAATTAGGCGAGATAATATATGCTACTTGCTTTCATTAAATGTAAAATGCTCTATACGTGAAAGTAACATTTTTCACATCTTCTCGGGCAAATGACCTGGAAAAGAGGAGACTCAGAGAATGTAGTATGTTATAATAAATGGTCAAAGTTGGTCGACTGTATCTAGTACGTGGGTTAGAATTATGGAGTTTTGAGAAAGTGGTGGTTTAGAGAAGCCTCGCTATATACCGCTCCTACAAACTCACTGACAAGGGTAAATCAGACACTGAACGACAAGAAATCCTGTATTACTACTCAGAAGAAATCTGACAGAAGGCAGAGGGAACACAGCTCATCTCCCTCGGTCCCTGGCCCTGGTCCACCATGCCCCACTGGCGTGTGCCCAGCCCCGAGCATATCACCTGACACCCGAGCTCCATACCCTAAGGCAGGTTGCCGCCCAGAGTGGTCTGAGCTTCTCAGAGTGGGAGGGACTTTGGAACAGTCGGTGGAACAGGTTCATATTTTTTGACTACAGAAGTCTTAGAATATTTCATCAGACTGAAGAAAGATTGCTGAAATAATCCGTGTTAACATAAGATTTCCCTTTTCTTTCTTCTAATTCCTGTGCTGATCTCCACGTCCAGGGCTTATTTTCTGGATGGGTAGGTATTTTATGTTATCCTGTTTGTTTTGTTATATTATCCTGGAAGAATTGGTGAAGGAGGACTTAGTACTGAGTCTTCATTCCATCTTAATCTAAGGGTGCCTAACTTAAAATGTGGGGTGAGGAGAAGTATGGTGTATATCATTCTGGCTCTACACTCGAGATGTAGATGTAGATGACTGCATTAGGTTAAGGGGATAGTTCAGAATAAGAACTATGAGGAACGTATGGAAGCCTTCTCATAGGCCAGGAAAGGTGAGAACGTACCTCACTTCCCTTCTCATGTGTCTGGCGAGGCTGCCAATAGACAGGGGGTGTGGTTTCATGAAAATTTGGTGTGTGAAGTTATTTCAGCGAGACCATGTAACAGAAGTACAGAAGTGTCAGGGCTTTGGGTTGGTGTCTGTGAACTATTGACCTCTGATATTATAAGTAACATTTTCCTCTGGCTCTTAACCAGATCTTTGCTCCAAGAAACAGGATCTCTGGAATCCCAACTGGAAGGAATTAAAGTAAGTAATGTGTGTTCATTAGCTGAAGATATTGCCAGAATTTAAGCAGTGCAAGATAAGCCACTGAAAGAAAACCCTACTGGTACTTTTGGGTAAACTCTCTGGTCTGGATGTCACTAACTTAACACTCTGGTCCCAAACCTGCCAACAATTTGCATTCTAACCATTGACCACCACTTCATGGATGTAGCCTTTCTTAAATTTCTGAAGTTCAGTTTCTGTGTCTCTACAATGGAGTTAATACCTATATTATAGAGTTATTGCAATGATTTAAGTAAGGGAACAATGCAAAAGCCCCTAGCCTACAACCTGGAACATCAACAAATTTCTGGTATTATTTGCTGTGGTAAGGTAATATAATTGGATCTAGATGATTGCTTAACAGTCAAGTGAAGCAAGGGGCTGGAACAGTGTTTTTTAACCTTATTTTCATTATTGTCCCCCCAAAGAAGAAAAAGAATAATTTAATTTCTCCCTAAAGAGAGAACTTAAATACTAAACAGTAAGATGTCAAGTAGGATTGATCTTTGGAGGGCCACAAGCCATTGTCAGTTTTAATGTATCTAATACCTTCACCAGTTCTCAACATCAGAACCAATTCACTTCTGCCCTCTTTAGGGAAAAATATTCCCCTTTTGATAAAGCAAGGCTCAGATGCAGAAATTTGGCATATAATGTGCCTGAATGGCAGAAGCATCCCATGAAAGTCTGCCCAAGCTGGTGAAAGAGGCCCAAGAGTGAATGCTGGGAAACTTAAGCAGGCCTAAGAGCTCAACTGCTGTCAATGGTGCAAAAAAGTCATGACATGGATCACTGGGAGCTGATCATACATGGATCCTGGAAATTCTGTTCCTCTCTATCCATATTATATAACCGCAAACTTTTAGATTTATCTATTTTGCAGATTACCAGAATGACACAGTCATATCACTTAAACTTCACACCATTTTATAAATGAAGAATACAGAAGTAAAGTGTTTTTCCTGAACAGTTCATTTTTCACAGAGGATGGAAAGATTCATGAAAATAATCAAAAAGACATAATCAGGGGAAACCCAAACTCATCAGCTTTGCATCTTCCCTAGTGTCCCTCAGTTTGGAGCTCATACCCTGTGGGACTGCCTCTCTTTTTTGTCTTTCTCTAGAGGAAGCAGGAGGAGATCCAGGCAATGTTGCATCAGCTGACCCAGCTTGAGGACCTGGGAGACAGGTTAGAAGAGGCTCTGATCCTGGACATCAACCACACCATTGGGCTGGCCCAGCAGTGGGACCAGCTCTACCAGCTTGGGATGGTCATGCAACACACCCTGGAGCAACAGATCCAAGCCAGGTACTGGGCACCTGTGGCCAGGGCTGGAGAAGGGGGTGGGTGGTATTAGGTGTTGGGAATTCAACTCCAAGGGCTAGAGTTGGGGTACTGGATAACAGAGTGCTTCAGAGACAGTACACACACCGTATCCAGAGTCAGCCTTCTCTCGCTTGACTGCCCCACAGAATGACTATTTCTTTTTATATGGGAGTCTATTATGAAATAGGAAACTGTGCTTCCATCCCCCCAAGTATACACATCATCCAATTCCCACAGTTGGATCTTACATAATATCTTCAGAAAGCAATCCCTTTGGTAAAATTCCCTCTAAAGTATCTGGAATGCAACAGTATTCAAGGTATAGAGCAGAAGAGCAGAATTCATTGTTTTCTAAATAAATTCATTTAATCTTAACCGCTTTAGGTTTCAGTCAGGGCAGCATTATTATCTAGATCAGAGATTGGCAAACTTTTCCTGTGAAAGGCCTGATAATAAATATTTTAGACGTTGTAAGCCATATTGTCTCGGTGGTAAATGCTGCTGTTGTGGAGAGAAAGCAGCTATTGATAATTCATAAATTAATGAGTATGACTATGTTCATATAATATTTTATTTATGAGCAATGAAATTTCAGTGTCATGTAATTTTTATGTTTAATGGAGCATTCTTCTTCTTTTCATTTTTTTCAATCATTTAAGTACCAAAGGACTGGTGCTAATGGAAAATTCCCAAGCTATGTAGAGTCAGACTGAATGACCCATGTAGAAACAGAGCCTGGACTTAGGAAACAGTGTTTATTTAGCTATAAGGGCCTGAGGAAGGCATTCAAATTAGAGATCACAGCTCATAGTTTCAAACAGCTGAGTTGGAAGAGGCATTTGGAGAATCCAGCTTCCCTCTATCTCTGAGACACTGAGTAGGGTGACAAAGGGAACTGCCTTCCTCTCTGTCTTATGAGAATACAGTTCCTGATCCATTTCTCCCACAGGACGGGCTATGTTTCACAGAAGGACTATACCTCATTCCTGATCGATGAGGAGTCAGAGAATATCAGGTCCACCGATGAAATAGAGTCTCCTTTCCTAGCCATGGAAGAAGTCGGGGCCTATATTACCAAAGAGGACATGGAGCAGGTCAGATTCTGGTTGTGTCCAGTCAATATGCTCTCATCATAACCCAAAATTTGCTCATTTCTGGTGTGGTTGCCTAATATAGGCAACTACCACCCCTCAACCCACATGTCCTGTTTTGTTTCTTTTTTATTTTGATTTGCTTTAGTCACCACTTCATTTTGTCTTGACCCACTTCAAAACCCACATTTGTTCTCTCGTGACTATCAAGGTCGATTCCAAACCTGCAAGTCATCATTTTAGGCTGTTTTATCCCATTTATTTAATGAACCAAAATTAGGGAATGGGATAAATTGTAGTCAAACTAACATGAGATTCTTCAGGGAAGAGCTGAGCTGAAGAAGTGAATTGTATTAAGGTTAATGACAAAATTATATGATAGACAGGGCTGACTTATATAGCCTCTGCATTCTCTGGTTTTAGGGCACATTGGAAGCTCCAAGAAACCGTCTATTTTGAATGCCTACTACAATTTCTCTATCTTTTTATGTTTCAGGCCCTAACCCCAGAACAAGTTGCATTCTGTGCCTTACACATGCAGCAATATGTGAACCCACAGGGCCGAAGCCACCCAGCTGGCTACAACTATGTTGGCTTCATCGATTCTGAGTTTGTCAACTGAGAAGCAGCTTTTCCCAAATCATAGAATCTCTTGGTGTGACAGGAAGTATGGAAGTATTGTGGGATGAATGAGATAGGCAATATGGAGGGTGGGGAGATAGTTGTGTGTGTGTGTGTGTGTGTGTGTGTGTGTGTGTGTGTGTGTGTGTTGGTTTGTTCATTACATGTATTAGAGGACTGAAAAAAATCTCAGCCTCGGGAGATACAAGGCATTAACTGATTGGAAAAGAGGAGGCCATGGGCTTACATTGTATGCACCCAGTTACTATTGAAGGGTGCCAGGATCTTTATTTTTTTTATCACTTGGGTTTTACATATCTTTATTTTTTTTTGTTGTTCTGATTATAAAATAAAGTGTTTCCTTTTAAAAAACATTTATTTTCTTTAAAAAATTTCATTTTAACAAGGTAACTGAAGTAAAATGTTACTGACTCAATTTGGCTTCCATATTTCTGAGAATTCTAATGTCTTCTAAACGTGGGCAGCTAATTACACTAAATAAGGGCCATGATAGTCTAGACAAATAAAATCCAAGATGATTAAGAAATAATTTCTCATGAACACTGGAATGTGTTTAAACTCATGTTTGAAAATGAAGATATTTGATATTCTGAATCTGAAGACTATACTTTAGTCTGTAAAATGGAACCACACAGAGAGGGCCAGAATAGCACCTATTTTCTTCTTAATCTGTCCCTTTTTTGTACTTCCCCATTACACTGGATTTTATGAGTCTCAGAAAGGCAAAATTCTGGAATACCAGGGCTTCCTTTGTCTTCAATGTTCCTGAATTTCTGCTTACATTTCAATGTGGTGAAATAATATTTGTTTGCATTTACATGTGTCTCTGATTAGTGGAAGAATCAGTAGAACTTTTTATAAGATCAAGCACTAAGGAAAAAACAAAAAATAAGAATAGGTGAGGTTATATCCAGAGAGTTTTTAGGCCACATTTGGTCTGCGCAGATTCGAATACTGACATTCTGTGCTGACTTGTAAAAGTTGATGGGGTCCTTTGCTGATGAGAATTCTTAGGTCATTTCTTTGTCTAATGTGCAAATGCTGGTATCCCGGACAAACAGTCTCTACCTCCCAATACATGTATATTGCTACTTGATTACCATCTTAGGTCTCAATTCCATTCTTTGCATAGAAATTAGTCTTACCTTTGTCCGGGACAAGATCTATCACAGGAGCCATATATCAGATTATTAGGCATGTGATGCATCAAGAAATGCTTTCTAAGGCAAAGGACCATTAATACAATCTTATAAAAGACACTGGATAGTATAAAGATGAGAGAAGGTGTATTTATCTGAGGAACCAACAAAAACGCCCTAAGAAGATGACACTGTCAGTCACACACAGCTCCCTCTGAAATCAGAATCTGACCCCCATGCACTCAAGCAAAAAATGGTAATATGCAAATCAGCATACATCATTTAGTTGAGGACCCTAAATAGTCAAGTGATAATATTATAACAATTAGAACTTGTATCAGATTTGCCTCTTGATTTCAAGGTTACGCTTCTCCTCACTGGTACTCATCTTTTCTTGACTTCTGTTCAATTCCCTTAAACTGGAAACCTGACTGCTTCATACTAATTCTCTGCAGACAACCTACAGCTGGGAGCCCGCCTCTGCGCTCCAGCCCTGTGGCTACATTGCTGGTTTTTCTTTCATGATTCCTACTGCTTAGTTGGGTCTCCAAAATGCTTGCATTTCCAACAGATCTTACCCTTTTATTGTTTACCTCTCTCATGCCAAACGTTTGCCTGGAAGCCATCTGATTCTTCTTTCCTAAACTTTAACCCCTTTCCCAGTACTTAACCTTCTCAAGTCTTGGGATCTAGATCCATCTTCCTATCTTCTCTAGTCAAACACTGTGCCAGGTAACAGCACTTTACTCTTCTTTGCCTGATTGTATCATGAAATATAAGATGTTGGACAGTCTGTCTCTGCCTTTCACTGACAGCAAATAGGCAACAAATAGGGCAGCCTACAGTGATCCTGTCTGGAAACTCCAAATAATAATAGACGGCTATACTGAGTGCTTCTAGTACAACAGGCTTTGTTCTAAAGACTTTGCATTGATCACACACACAAAAAGCCCTATAAAATAGATACTGTTACTCCATTTTGCATTTGAGAAAATGGAGGCACAGAATAGTGAAGAAACTTGCTCTAGGTCACACATCTAAGAAGTAGAACTAGGCTTTAAAACCAGAAACTGATTCCAGAGCCTCTGGTCTTAGGGGTTGTCAGACAACCATGAGTTGGGCATATGGAGTCATACTCACAAGAGAAGGTCCTCTATTGTGCTTTGTGTTTATGTGTGTATGTGTGTACTTGGGAGAGAGTTTGCTCTTCATAAACACATTCTTAATGAAAGGAAGGAATGTGAATCACCAAGGGAGCTTTTGTAAACTATTTCTCCTGTCTGCATCCCAGATGAATTGTGTCAAGGTCAATAAAGACAGCTTCCAGGAACATCTCTGCTCAAAATTTTCCCTAAATGATTTTTACACCCCAGCTAATATACTTACTGTTCTAATTCATCTTAGTCATTAGGGGGTTTCAAAATTGGCAGCAGTGGTCCCAAGGAGAACACCCTGGTTGGTATTGGGAGTGGAAGTCTTATGAAAGTGCAGTAATACTGTCCCGATAACCGTTCACCTAGTCCTTCAAGGAGAGCCGTGAGAGGAGAGAGCACAAAGCTGGAGGGTGTTGGGTGGGGATCTCCATCCTCTTGGGTCGTGTTCCCATGAGGACACCGCCAGTGTAGCCACCATCCGACCCCTTCATTCCTTCTCCAGCCTCTACATAAGCCTGGGGGGCGGAGGTCTACGTCTTCTCTCATTGGTGGGTTTCCTTGGAGGAATGCAAGGAGCCTGGCTCAGCCCCTCGTGGGCTTCCCCCTTGGAACTGCCTGTCCCCCGAGGATGTACACGCTCTCTGTTCCTGGTCCCCCTCTGCACCCCAGGATGTTGAGCTCTGCCTGTAAGAGGAGGGGTATGTTCGCTGCCGAGATAAGCATTAGAAAGCCTATTTGGCATCCAAAGTACATTTTCCAATCCAGTTTTTATCAAAACCTGGGCTACCATTTCTATCGCTCTCTGACCATCTTTGATCCCTTAGTTCTCAATCAGTTCTAGAATCATAAGTGGAAGTTATTTATTGCCCTCATAAAATGCTAACAATGTCATCAGTTGAGTGTGGTCACCAGTTATAGAGCTAACTGCTGGTTCCCCTCTTTTCTCTCCTGCAAAATCTCAAGGCAGTTTCTTCAGACACAGAATTCTGCAGAAAACAGGAGGCTCATCCAGGCAGTTCATCACCCTGACTTCTCTGCTGCTCTCCGGAAGGAACCAATCTCTAGTTCTCACTGGCCTGAGCTAAGGACCATCTTTTTCTCTCCTATCGGGCTGATACAGTTTTAGAGTAGTTGCGGCAGGTGGAGAGCAGAGCACAGACACACTTCATCAAAAGTTACTTCCCTCAAAATTCTCTCCAGATACCGGCTTAGATATAGACAATAAATATCAGGACATGGGCTTTGGAAGAGATGCTTCTAAGAAAAAAGAATCTCTAACTATAATTGCCTCTCATAAAAAAGGATGGCAAATCCAGGGTATGTCTTCAGATGTGGTTATATGCAATGTTTTATAAAAACCACAGCGACTACGCTCTCCACCAAAAGAGCAAGAAACGGGAGAGAAATAACAAATATATTCTTTATAACTTGTGTGCATGTGGCCGAAAGACGGCCAAAATAATAAGCTTACTTTCACTCCCACTTTCATGCAAAATTAAGCCCCTCAGTAAGGAAAATGGGCACGTCATTACTCACTAGACAGAACGGTAAGGAAATGCTGGAAAAGTAAATCATCTTATGGCGGAATAGAGGTAGGGAAATGCAAAGTCCTGGTTTTCACATCAGCTTTGGGTTAACTATAAAACATCTAGTGCTTCAGGTTCTTCACTTATAACGTGAAAATAAGAGCTACATGTGCATTATTTTAATGAGTGACATGGTGAGATGTTAAAACCACTACAGCAGTTTAAAATATATAATTTTTAGCCGTTGAAAAGAGGAATAATACACTTTTCCAAAGTGCTGTTTTAAGCACTGAAAGATGAGGAAGGTAACATTTACAAGAGTCCTCTGAAAAACACTGCATTGTGATGGTATTATTCAAAAGAAAAGCATATAAATCCTTAGGTGTAATGATGCTTGAGATGAAGTTCAAAGTGGTTAAGTATCTTCTCTGGTATCAGATCCAGTGAATGGGGCGGAAGTCCCAGAACATGGCTTTTCCAGGACTGGTCTGTGTCCCTTCTGGTTCACCCCAGATGCTACTAGCCCATCATCAATAAGACACCTGTTTTATGTGGCTTTCCAGCAGTCATGACGGATCTGTACTGGTCATATGTGTGAAATATGGCAAACAATGATGCGTGTTCACCAGGGGTAAGGCGGGATGCCAGTGTGTAAACGTGGAATAAACAAGGAACTTGCCCACAGACAGACTCTTGCTAATATTTCATTTATTCCTTGTCCCGTCAGCCCTTGGGCAGTCACTACCAACTGCCACCACCAAGCACTGTGTTGAGTAATTTACACATACACTATAATTCTATCCTCAAAACATGCTGATGAGATAGATATTACCTAATTTACAGATTAAGGAACTGAAGTTTAGAAAATTCAAGTAACTTTCTGGAGGCCACTCAACTACCAGAATTAGGATTCAATGTATGGTATATTAACTTGCACTTTTTGACATGCTATTTTGTGATTATTGCCAAACAATTTTTCACTATCACAATACCTATAATACTTCAAATGTATGCAATCCATTCTAATTATTTCATATAATACACAATTCCCCAAATGTATGTGATACGGTGCTGAAATTATTCTCTCTACACTTTCACATTGCCTGGCAACTCACAGATGCCAACAAACACTGGGTTTTCATTAAAATTTAACTCAGATATCAGTCAGAGCAGCCTCCTGAATCTGAGCCGAAAATGACCGAGAACAAAGGGCTGGTCTCTTTATCCTCTTCTTTTTTATCCGCAATTGAAATTGATTTCACAAATGTGAAATAGCACCTGTTTGTCAATCTTCCATTAATCTTTCTTATACACTTCCTGTAACTGACCCAGAATGCCATCCCTGGGAACAAGAGAAGTGAGGGGCTGAGCAAGCCCCCACAGACATACGGGGAGAGACGTAAGGGAGTAGACTGAGCATCTCCTACAGCAGAGACATTGTGATCTGTGATATGTGAGCATCTACCACCACTGAACCCTCATGTGGAAGTTCACTGGTCAAACCCATGGCAATGCTTGGAAAACAAGGGTGAGTGTCAGATACGGATGAACGGCAAGGACACACCTTCTGGGAATTAAGCATCATGCTTCTAAAAATTAAATAATTTTGGCAAACTCCCATTCATTCCCATTCTGCCTCTGAACTAGAAAAGCCCAAGGAACCCCTGCCAGGAAACCTGCCCTTCCCAGTTGAACAGCTGCCTTCTCTTGTGTGGGCTTCTGATCCCTTACTTACTCCACCTTATTTACTACTGGGAGAGAGGCAGCGAGTCCCCCCTTGCCTCTCCTAACACTCTCAGAGACCTGCCCACTTTGCTTGTCTTGGATAAAATTTGCTCTACAAGGAAAGGAAACCCAGTTTGCCTTCACTCTCTTCAGGGCTGTCCGTGTGAAAAGCTCCCATGAGGCTAAAATACTGAGTCTTAACTAGAAAAGTTGGGAGGGAAACCAATCCGCAGTGTGATAAAACCCTCCGCAGAGGACTGCTGTGCGCTGCGCTTCTACTGCCTATGGAGAGTTGGCTGGGGGACACAATGCCAGAAAGGTGGGGTGCGTGTGTCTGTGTAAGAAAGAGAACAAGCATACTCTGGGATCAAGGCAAAAATACTTTAAACGAATTCAAAGGAAAGGCATTTTGTAAAAATAATAATAAAAGATTTTTCACATATAAACTTGCCTTTATAAATTACGTATATTGTCAAGCCCAATCTGTCCCAGGTGGAGCTGCACAAAATTACCTTTGCTTTGAAATAAAGGCCAACGTACAGCAAGGTATCACCCCAAGTACAAGCCAAGGGCATAGAGAATTCTACTGCTTATATTTCAAAGAAAATTCAGGTCCAAAAAATAATAAAAAATAAAGTATAAACAAGAAGGCATTGTGAAAGTCAAGGAAAATCAAAGAAACTAAACAAGGAGTAGGAAAAAAAAAGATAAATAGAGCAAATTAAGTCCCTAAGTCTAGAGAAATAAAATAGTTGGTGTCACGTATTTCCTAGGATCTGATCTTCATGTGGTTTTCCCCCCTTTCCTTTGCCCCAAACACAGTCACAGCTCTCTCCCCCCAGACACTCACAGATACAGCCATCCCGATTGTGGACTGTCACCTGTTTTGCTTGATTTTCCTTCACGCCTCCAATTTTTACTTTTCTCATTTTCCCTTTCACTGTAGCCAAAAATGCCTGCCGCACCATCACTCTCCATGTCAGGGGTAGACCCGCACGGGGTAGACACTGATCGAAAGCATCCAGGCTTCCTCATCTCAGTGAAATCTTCTAAACATTCTTTCCTTCCAGGTTTTTTTTTTCCAATTTCTGGCTACATATGTCTGATTCTCCAGCATATCTTACGTGAGTCCAGGGATGTGTAGACTCTTAACTCTATGTAAGTCTTTTGATAATATTTAAAGTCAGTGGTCTTAATTTTTACTTTCCTATGACTTCAAACATCAAATGCAATGGTATCAATTCCTGCACTAGACAGAGACAGCAGAACAAGTAAGAGATCCACAGAACCAGGAGATTGAAGGCTTGCTACGTAAAAATCTCCCTGGCCACAGATTCCATAAAAGTCATGACAGGCTCCCTGATTCTGACTAAACCAGGAATAACCACAGTTCTTTGGCTTATAGGCACTTCAGAGTGCTACAAGCTAAGGTTCTAGAAATACAGAAATTCTCTTTCCTAAGTTTAGGCTGAATCTCTTGAAGTCAGAAATCATTCTTCCCTTCTATTTTATACCTCCTGGTATAAGTTAACATATATAGATGAATCACATTTGTTCTGGAAATGGAAGACAATTCTGAGATTCATCTAAGCCAAAAGTTTACTTTAAACTTATGTAGGTGGTGGTAAGGATTATCAAAATGTTATGTTTTAGTAAAAGTAATAAATACATAACTCAAGACATAAATGCTGAGAAGCTAAGTAGCTATCCTACAATTACTTGGAGGGCTTAAACAGCCTAAAATGTCTTGCAGAAGAATTCAGCAGTACCAAAAGCTACCAAGATAATATAGTTAACATAGTACATGGACCTTAAAGCATTAGCTGTATGTGTATAGTACCTATCACTATACTTAGTTATTTCAAGTAGAATGCTATAGAACATCAAACACTTCAAAGGAGAATAGATACTCTGGAACTAAATAAAGCAATACAAACCCATATGGTTGGAGTGAAATATTTGTCTTAAGCCTCGTGTTATCTTAGCATGTACATAAACACCAGAGAGCACACTCCCCAAACAAAAGCTCAGCTAAGATCTATCTGCTAATAATTCAGTTTATAAAAATAGAACTATGGTTGTCTACGAATTTTCATATTGGTCAAAGAATCAGACCCTTTGCCTAAATTGCTTTTGATACACACAGGTGAATAGCATAAGTGAAGAGTAAAGACAAATTTAGAACAAAAATACAATGGTTAGTTTAGTAATGAAGACGCTTCCATTGTCAATACTACTTTTTTGAAATCAGCTTCCTTTCCTTAAATCTATATTTAGCGATAAAAATATATATATTTGTCTTTATATCAAATATGTGAATTTTTGTGATCTGGAACCTCAGGTAGTAATTCTTACATGATGACTTATATGAACAAGGCATAAGGGTCTCAGGTTAATTAATTATTGTCTTTTAAGAAAGATAAGGACCTAAATTGATTCAAATAAGGATATAGACTCTAATTTCTTATTTGTTTCCTTTTACATTTATCACATATCAAAGGTGCTCTCAAAACAGACTTTCTACAAATTGGAAAATTTAGACAAAGAGAGCGTAAAGGACTGGACCCAGCTGACATAATTTACAATGGTAGCAAAGACAGGAGGGATAAAACTAAAAACACAAATCTAGACAGAGGCTCCTCAGGCTTGTCACAGAACACCCCTCCGAGGGGGAGAAGGCTGATCAGCGTCAACAAGGAGAATGTTGACATTTCT
The DNA here is from genome assembly GCA_029783875.1 of Phataginus tricuspis. Lineage (NCBI taxonomy): Eukaryota > Metazoa > Chordata > Mammalia > Pholidota > Manidae > Phataginus > Phataginus tricuspis. Next base: position 5,126,420 of record JAQQAC010002701.1, on the reverse strand, counting down.
TCAAATTTAGATGAGCAGTTAGAATGCAGTGGTACTGGGCTATCACATAATTCCAAGGCTTGGAGGATGATTTAAAAGAAATAATACTCTTTACCAAGGGCCTAGTAAGTGCTAAACATTGGGATTGCATTTAGTTTAGTGCTTACTACCTCCACATTACAGGTGGGCAAACAGGCTAGATGGAGAACCTGGACAGCTGCCCATGTAGAGAGGTGGTCTGTGTAAAGCCGGTCTGTGTGTGCTACAGGACTCCTTAAAAAAAACACTGGACTTTTCTCTTCTGCAAGAAGTTATATATATATATATTAAATTATATATTGCTTGATGTGAGCTGGTTATGTGGTCCAGGACTTTTTAACATGTTTTATGGGGACACTAACACACTATTTTTATTTATTTATTTATTTATTTTAACAATTTATTTTGGTATCATTAACCTACAATTACATGAGCAATATTATGGTGATTAAACTACCCCCTTCATCAGGTCTCCCCGACCAACCCTATTACAGTCACTGTCCATCAGCGTAGTGAGATGAGAATCACTACTTGTCTTCTCTGAGTTGTACAGTCCTCTCTGTGGCCCCCCACCTTAATGTCTGCTAATCGTAATGCCCCTTTTACCTCTTATCCCTCCCTTCCCGCCCTTCTTCCCCAGTCCCTTTCCCTTTGGTAACTATTAGTCCATTCTTGGGTTCTGTAAGTCTGCTGCTGTTTTGTTCCTTCAGTTTTTTTCTTTGTTCTTATACTCCACATATGAATGAGATCATTTGATACTTGTCTTTTTCGGCTGGGCTTATTTCACTGAGCATAATACCCTCTAGCTCCATCCATGTTGTTGCAAATGGTAGGATTTGTTTTCTTCTTATGGCTGAATAATATTCCATTGTGTATATGTACCACATCTTCTTAATCCATTCATCTACTGATGGACACTTAAGTTGATTCCATTTCTTGGCTATTGTAAATAGTGCTACAATAAACATAGGGGTGCATCTGTCTTTTTTAAACTGGGCTGCTGCATTCTTAGGGTAAATTCCTAGGAGTGGGATTCCTGGGTCAAATGGTATTTCTATTTTGAGTTTTTGAGGAACCTCCATACTGCTTTCCACAACGGTTGGACTAATTTGCATTCCCACCAGCAGTGTAGGAGGGTTCCCTTTTCTCCACATCCTTGCCAACATTTGTTGTTGTTTGTGTTTTGGATGTTGGCCATCCTGACTGGTGATATCTCATTGTGGTTTTAATCTGCATTTCTCTGATGATTAGCGATGTGGAGCATCTTTTCATGTGCCTATTGGCCATCTGAAATTCTTCTTTAGAGAAGTGTCTATTCATGTTTTGTGCCCGTTTCTTAATTGGATTATTTGCTTTTTGTTTGTTAAAGTGTGTGAGTTCTTTGTATACTTTGGATGTCAACCCCTTATCAGATACATCATTTATGAATATATTTTCCCATATTGTAGGATGTCTTTTTGTTCTACTGATGGTGTCCTTTGCTGTACAGAAGCTTTTCAACTTGATATAGTCCCATTTGTTCATTTTTGCTTTTGTTTCCCTTGCCCGGGGGGATATGTTCATGAAGAAGTCACTCATGTTTATGTCCAAGAGATTTTTGCCTATGTTTTTTTCTAAGAGTTTTATGGTTTCATGACTTACATTCAGGTCTTTGATCCACCTTGAGTTTACCTTTGTGTATGGGGTTAGACAGTAATCCAGTTTCATTCTCTTACATGTAGCTGTCCAGTTTTTTCAACACCAGCTGCTGAAGAGGCTGTCCTCTCCCCATTGTATATCCAAGGCTCCTTTATCAAATATTAATTGATTGTAGGTGTTTGGGTTAATGTTTGGATTTTCTATTCTGTTCCACTGGTCTGTGGGTCTGTTTTTGTGCCAGTACCAAATTGTCTTGATTACTGTGGCTTTGTAGTAGAGCTTGAAGTCAGGGAGCGTAATTCCCCGTTTGATTCCTCCTTGTCAGGATTGCTTTGTCTATTCGGGGTCTTTTCTGGTTCCATATGAATTTTAGAATTATTTGTTCCAGTTCATTGAAGAAAGCTGTTGGTAGTTTGATTGGGATTGCATTGAATCTGTAGATTGCTTTAGGTAGTATAGCCATTTTGACAATATTTATTCTTCCTATCCAAGAGCAAGGGATGCATTTCCATTTGTTAGTGTCTTCCTTAATTTCTCCTAGGAGTGTCTTGTAGTTTTCAGAGTACAGGTCTTTCACTTCCTTGGTTAGGTTTATTCCTAGGTATTTTATTCTTTTAGATGCAATTGTGAATGGAATTGTTTTTCTGATTTCTCTTTCTGTTAGTTCATCATTAGTGTATAGGAAAGCAACAGATTTCTGTGTGTTAATTTTATATCCTGCAACTTTGCTGAATTCAGATATTAGTTCTAGTAGTTTTGGAGTGGAGTCTTTAGGGTTTTTTATGTACAGTATCATGTCATCTGCAAATAGTGACAATTTGACTTCTTCTTTACCAATCTGGATGCCTTGTATGTCTTTGCTTTGTCTGCTTGCCATGGCTAGGACATCCAGTACTATGTTGAATAACAGTGGAGAGAGTGGGCACCCCTGTCTTGTTCCCGATCTTAGATGAAAAGTTTTCAGCTTCTCGCTGTTAAGTATGATGTTAGCTATGGGTTTGTCATATATAGCCTTTATGATGTTGAGGTACTTGCCGTCTAACCCATTGATTCATTAGGAGAATGTTGTTAAGTCTCTATGTATTTGTGAGCCTTTTTGATTTCTTTCTGAAATTTATTTCTAGTTTTATACCTTTGTGATCTGAGAAGTTGGTTGGTAGGATTTCAATATTTCTGAATTTACTGAGGTTCTTTTTGTGGCATAGTATGTGGTCTATTCTGTAAAATGTTCCATGTGCACTTGAGAAGAATGTGTATCCTGCTGCTTTTGGGTGCAGAGTTCTGTAGATATCTGTTAGGTCCATCTGTTCTAGTGTGGTGTTCAGTGCCTCTGTGTCTTATCCTCTGCCTGGTTGACCTATCCTTTGGAGTGAGTTGTGTGTTAAAGTCTCCTAAAATAATTGCATTGCTGTCTATTTCGTCCTTCACTTCTGTTAGCATTTGTTTCACATATGCTGACGCACACTATTTTTAAATTCAACCAGAGCCATGTCACATCTGGTCACCCGTTAAAGGACCCGTCGGTGCCCACAGCACTTCCTTTCACACCGCTCCCTTGGTGGCTCTGGGGAGCGCCTCTGCTCCCCGAAGTGTCTGAACACTTTTCCATCCCCTGTGACTACAGATGAAAGAAAATCCCCAAGAGGAGAGTAGCCTACTGCCATGCAGTTCGCAAAGACCTTCAGACGGGAGGCAACTCTTTTGGGAAAGACCTCTTGGAAAGTCGTCACAGGGATGAGAGGCCAACCAAATGGGGGGGCCTCTCCCAGCAGCACGGCGAGGGCCCCTCACACAGCACCCCACAGGAACCCAGCCCGACTCCCTACTATGGCCAAGATGCTCTTTCCTGGCTGCCGCGTCTCCCTGGGACCCACCGTCCCAGGCGACATAGCTAAGGCGCTGAAGCCCAGCCCGATAACGCCGGCGCCGAGAGCCAGCAGCGGCCTCTCTGTCCTCTGGGGATTAACATACCCCCGCACAGCTTCAATCCGGATGCTGAGCATCAGCGCCACAGCACACCTGGAGCTGCCAGATGCTCCCGCAACACCGCCGTGTAGGCCGAAAGTGCTCTTCCTGGGCTGCGTCATGTTGCTGGCCCTTAAGCTGAAGAAGCCTACGGCCATGGAAACCAAGTGGGACAGGTCAGCAAAAACATCGGAGGTCAGGGAGAGGGAGTTGCCTACGTAGGCGATCACGAGTTCCATCGCGAAAAGGCGGATGCTCAGGACGCCCCTGAGGATCAGACAGAAGCTTCTCCCGGGGAATCGCCCCATGGCCGCTGGCTCACGGGCACTTCCTCTCCCTTCCTGGAAAGGCTGAGCTCTTCTGGGAGCAGCTATAGATTTAGTGATTACGACTCCAGCATAACTCTCCCCTTCCGCCTGTCAGCACTTGTTGTATTTGGAAATCCCGTTTTATAGGCTGCTGTAAAGCCATCAAACAGTTGAAAGGGCAGTGAACCAAGAGATGTCGCGTAAGCTGGGACCTATGGAAATCAGAGACTTCTGGCTTCAGACATGGACTTGAGGGACTTCTCTTATCTGTTTGGGTGTTCAGTTACAGAGGTCAAGCGCCTCTGTGTCTCTGAATCATGCAGAAGCACTCCCTGGCTTTGGCCTTCCCGGCTTCCACACTCCGTGTGTGCAATAACTGCTCTGGTAACACCAGTTAGTTGATAGAAACCACAATACCTTGCCTACCTGGTGTGCACATAGTTTTGAATTCTATTTACTGCACGGAACAGGGCATATTCTAGGCATCACTGATCCAGTGAGCAGAGCTACAATAAATGAATGCCAAAGATGAAGCTAGGGCTGTTTTTCCACTGCCCTGGCCACTGTTGTGAAATAAACAAACACCCTACTTCCACTCTTTATGAATAAGACAAGAAAAACATCCTCACGTTCAGGAAAGACAAAAACCCCCTTAAACTGGAAGAGCTAAAGACATACCCCAAGTTAGCTGCAGGAAGAAAGTCAAATTATAATGACTAGATTTAATTAATACAAGGATATTTTTTGTGGTTCCTATTCTTATTATTTGTTACTTTTAATCCTTACAGGTTTACAAGTTCCTGAGTATCTAAAATCAGTAGCGGCCTCTGTTTTCAGCAGACTGCTCACAGTCAATCCTTTAAAGACTGAAATTCCTCACTCTTTTCTGAATTTAAAGTCTGACTGTGATGTTCATTTTGTGTCAATTTGACTGGGCCACCAGCGGCCCAGACATTTGGCCAAGACCATTCTGAGTGTTATCTGCGAGGGTGTTTTGGAGGAGACTAATATTTGAATTAGTAGCCTGAATAAAACAGATTGCCCTGCCTCATGGGAACAGGCCCCATCCCTTCAGTGGAAGAGATAAGTCAAGAGGCTACTGCAATAATCTGGACAGAACGATACGGCTGACCCTCCCGTGAGCGAGAGAGCGTCGCTCCAGCTCGCTGCCTCCCAGCTCTAACTGACAGGTCAGCTCTGCCTGGGGGCCTTTGGGCTGGAAGGCTGCCCTCGGCTCTCCTGGGACCCTCTTGCTGACTTGCCCTGCAGATCTTGGGGCTGCTCAGCCTCCAAAATCATGTGAGCCAATTTCTTATCGTAAATCTCTTTCTATTTATTTATACACCCTATTGGTTCTGTTTGTCTGGAACTCTATTTGTGTCAGAATTTCCTTCCTTTTCAAGGTGGAATAATAGTTCATTGTTTGTGTAGAGCACATTTTGTCCATGCTTCCATTTGCTCGTGGACACTTGGGTCGCCTCTACCTCTTGGCTCGGAGGAACAGTGCTGCTGGGAACATGGGTGGCAGACATCTGCTTGAGAGACTGCCCTCAAGTCTCAAGGATATATACCCAGTGAACCTTGGATATACACCCAAAAGGAGTGCTGGATCATACAGCAATTCTATTTTTATTTTTTGGAGGAACCACCACACTGTTTTCCACAGTGACTATGCCATTTAAGTATTCTGAACAATTTTTTGAACAAGGGGTCCTGCACTTTCATTTTGTACCAGAGCCCAGGAATTATGTACCCAGGTCTGCATGGATGTTCCCACCTCCCACCTGATCTAAGTCACCAATATTTTTTTTTGGATTACTGCAGTAGCCTCCCGGCTGGTATCTCTCTGCTTTCATATCATCTCAACACTAGATCTGGCTCTTTAAAAAGATCCTGTGGTTCTTCTCCATACTCTACCTCAGGACCCCACATGAGCCGCCCACTCTCGCCACCACCTCTCTGACTTCACATCATATCTCTCCCTCAGTCACTCCTCCCCAGCCATGCTGAGCTCTCCTCACGCTCCTTGAACTTCCCGTCCTCACGGCTCCCTCTGCCTAGGAAGATCGCTCAGATGTCCTCATAGCTCACTTTCTTATCTCCTTCAGATCTCTCCTCAAAGAACATCTCAGTAAATTCTTTCCTAACCACGTTAATTACAGTCCCATCTCTGTGACAACGTTCTATCCCTCTTCTCTGCTCCATTTGTCTCCCTCATTCTTATCACCATCTGACACTACATGTTTTATGATTTCTTATTCTCTGCATTCCCCCTGCCCCCGACTAGAATGTCAGCTTCATAAGGGCAGGGAGTTTTATTTACTGATGTCTCCCCAGAATCTAGAACAGCGCCTGTCATGTGAGGAACTGAGCATTTGTTGCATGAACAGAAGAAAAAGATGTCTTAGTACAGTAAGTTTCACAGTCTGGTTATATTAGAAGTCTCACTATTAGAACATCAATTGCACTGGAGATTATTTACAAGATACTAAGGAAATCATTCAGGCTACATGTAAATTGCCAAGTTTTAGTCAAAGTCAGTGTATTAGGGTCTGAGGGGACCATTGTTTAATGTGTATAGTTTCAATGTTTTAAGATGAAAAAGTCCTGGTGGCTGGTTGCCCAGCAATGTAAATACACTTAAAACAGAAGTGTCCTTTAAAAATGGTTAACATGATCAAGTCTATGCTACTTTACTACTATTAATTTATTTTCATTATTAAGAATTTTAAGAGAGCAACAGAAAAGCCCAGGACCCTGTGAGACGGCACAAGTCATACACCCATGAGTACAGCCAGTATATATTTTGAAGTTCAAGTCAACAGAATGGGCCGAGCAGTTGGTTGTGAGGTATGAGAGAAAGAGATTGGTCAGGGCGCCATGAGGTTTTGGCCAGGACGAATGGTACTGCACCTGAGATGATTGTAAGACAAAGACGGCAGCTGCAGGAGCCAGGGCAGCATGGTGTGAGGAGGTCGGGAAGGCTGGCAGATCAATTAGACGTCCAAGTTGAAATGCTAAGAAGACAGTTGAATAAGAGAGTCTGGAAGACAGACTAGGGGTACATAAAGTTGAGAGTTGACAACATACAGAATTAAAAGCCATGATACTGCCTGAGGTCACCAAGGAAATGAAAGAAAATAGAAAAGAGGAGAAAATACAAAGGGATGAGAAGGGAAAGACCAGAAAGACAAAAGGCAGAACAGGAGAGTACAGTGTTCCGAAGGCCAAGGGAGAATGCACTTCAAAGAGGACGGAGAGCCCGCTGGGTCAGACCCCAGAGGCCAAGCGAAATGAGGACCAGGAGCGACGACCGGACTTAGAATTATGGAGGCCCCTGGTGGCCTCAGCAAGCGGGCAAGCAAGAAGTGGGTTCAAGAGACGGCAAGTACAGACAATCCTCCTGTGCGCTTTCCTTCAAACAAAAAGGATATGGAGTCCAGCAAGGGTAACAGATTGGGGCAGGTAACTGTATGTTTGTAAGCAGATGGGAAGACCCAGTAGAGAAAGAAAATTGGATGAGACATAGGGGAGAACTGCCCAAGTGCAGGCAAGAGAGGACGAGCGTTAGTGCCCAGCAGAGGGGTGACCTTCGCAGGACACAGTTCATCCCAGACAGGAGAGGGGGTATGAGGGCTCCTGAGCAGGTTAGGTGTGGTGGTGGGAGGCCGTGTTGGGTCTGTTCTTACTGTCTCTATGTGCTTAGTGAAACAGAAAGAAAGATGATCAGCTGAAGGTCAGAAAGGGAAGTACTAAAAATGCAAGGACAAAATGTATGAAATGATCGTCTAGCTGAGCGAAGGAGTGAATGAGAGGGAATAGTACAATTACGTAGTTAACCGTATGTAAAGTAATAACGATGTTGGTATTGTCACCAGCCTGCACTTATTTCCCAGACCCTCACTCATTCAACAGCTTTCTCTTTTTTTTTTTATAATTTGGTATCATTCATCTACAATTACATGTGCAATATTATGGTTATTAAATTACCCCCTTCATCACGTCCCCCCAACCAACCCCATTACAGTCACTGTCCATCAGAGTAGTGAGATGCTATAGAACCACTACTTGTCTTCTCTGAGTTATACAGCCCTCCCCGTGCCCCCCCAACATTACGTCTGCTAATCGTAATGCCCCTTTTCCCTCCCTTCCACTCATCTTCCCCAGTCCCTTTCCCTTTGGTAACTATTAGTCTGTTCTTGGGTTCTGTGAGTCTGCTGCTGTTTTGTTCCTTCAGTTTTTTTCTTTGTTCTTATACTCCACATATGAGTGAAATTATTTGATACTTGTCTTTTTCGGCTTGGCTTATTTCACTGAGCATAATACCCTCTAGCTCCATCCCTGTTGTTGCAAATGGTAGGATTTGTTTTCTTCTTATGGCTGAATAATATTCCATTGTGTATATGTACCATATCTTCTTTATCCATTCATCTACTGATGGACACTTAGGTTGCTTCCATTTCTTGGCTATTGTATCAACCAAATTACAAATTTGGTTCTGGTGACATACTTAAAGTGTATTTTGAAATATCCCTATTACATGAGACTTAATAAAATCATTTTGTATCATTTTAGTACTACTGATTTTCCAAATGCTTAAATCTTCCATAGAAGTCGAATAAAGATGCTGATTTAACATCTACTACTGAGCTATGGAAATGTGTCTGTTGTGTTAAGCCTGACGGTGTGGCAGGAGAAGGTTGGTTTATTTTTCTGCTCTTACCCCAAGTTCAGGAGAGCTCGCCGCGTGCTGCTACTGGCAGGGAGGACCCCACTGTGTCTCAGGGAGGACGTCTGAGGCAATGTCCTCCTGCTAACTCTGCTCAGCCCCAGGTCGTGGCTCCATCTACTTGTCCACTTGATTGCCTGATTTTGCATCTGAAACAGAACTTTAAACCAAAAAAGACAAGAAGAGGAAAAATCATGTTTGGTTTTGCTCACTGCTGTCTGCTCTGGAACTTTGCCCAGAGCAGGCACTCGTTTATTTAAATAGAGGCTAACATTTGTAGATGTTGTAAAAGTGACAAGTAAAGGGCCAAAGATACACTAGAAACTAACAGGTAATGGTAGCTGCCTCCCCAAACTTTTGATGTTACTGAACACCACAGTTATGACAGATGACTAGTATTTATCAGATATAGGTAGGTTATGTCCAGATGCTCCAGTCAAAATACCTTCTCTTTGTGTGTTTTATGGAGTGTTCTACTGCCAATGATCTCAAGACTCAAAGCCTCTCCACTGGGAGGCCAAATGAGTCGCTGTTCTCGTCCAATTCTTACAGGCTTCCTGCGATACAGTGGCATAATTACAACCATTTTAAACACCCTGTCATGGATGAACTGGACATTGCTAGCATGTAATATAAACTAGTAGTCCCAGTGAGCAGAACTGGCAGCCAATACACCTTGACCGGTGTTTTTTGCTGCAGTGCACACAAGGCGTACAATCACTTTTGTGACTGTCAGTCACATATCTAATTAGTGGCTTGTCATCTCAAAGTAAAACAGTTATCACTTCTTAAAGATATGTTTGGAAATTTTGTTATTTTAGCTGAACCTTAAAACAAAAGCCAGTTTACCACGTGTAGATTTTAGGTGAAGCATCCCTTCCTTAACATACTTACTTACTGTAGCGTTCCTTTAAATAGTGAATTCCTTTAATGCAGCAAACTTCAAGCTTTGCTGTGATTAGTTCTACTCATCTGAAGCTTCAAAAAATAGCCTGGGGATCTGTCTTTGCATCAGAAATGACTACCTCCTCCAAAATGGCAAGGGCCAAACCGAGAAAGTGTGGTTAACAACTCTGGTCTACTTCTCAGGCTGTGTCATGGACTGGCTAAAAAACTGTCCTTTAAAACAGTTGTTAGTCTGCATGAAGAAAATTAGAAGCTAACGTAATTGCTGTTAACTAGAGCTGTGCATTGGGAGCAACTTCCAATTGACCGTGCATCACTGTCATAACTACCATTAGCCATTATTTATTACTTGAGTATGGGCTAGGCATGTTCTAAGTACTTAATTAAACATGAAATGTTTTTTTTAAAGGGCTAATGATTGAGGTACATACTATAAAATATACAAATCTTACTGTACAGCTCAATGAATTTTAACAGTATATGCACTCATGTAACCATTACGCAACTCAAGATTATCAAACATTCTAATTTTTATCCCTTTCACCCATTTCACCCATCCCCCCATGCCCTTCTCTATGGCAACCACTGGTCTGTTCTCTGTGGCTCTTGAGCCTACTTGTCTTTTAGATTCCACGTGTAATCACATGGTATTTGTCTGTCTGCATACCATCAAAGTCCATCCAAGTTATTAAAAGTGAAGATTTCATTTCTTATGGCTGAGTAGTATTCCATTATGGTATGTATGTATCACACCTTTATCCATTCATCAATGGATGTTTAGATTGCATCTGTATTTTGGCTACTATAAATAATGCTGCGATAAATATAGAAATGCATATCTTTTGAATTAGTGATTTTGTTTTAAGTGGTCATATAATATTTCTTAGTTTCTGGAGAAACCTCCATATGGCTTTCCATAATGGCTAGACCAATTTTCATTCCCACCAGCAGTGCACAAACATTCCCCTTTCTCCACATCGTCACCACTTGTTATTTGTCTCACATATCAGCCATTCTGCCTGGTGGGAGGTGATACCTCACTGTGGTTTTGATTTGCATTTCCCTGATGATTAGTGATGTTGAGCATCTTTCCATGTGCCCATTGGCCATTTGTATGACTCCTTTGGGAAAATGCCTATTCAGGCCCTCTGTCCATTTTTAAATATTGTTTTTTCATGTTGAGTTGTATGAGTTCTTCATACATTTTGGATATTAGCCCCTTATTGCATCTATCATTTGCAAATATATTCTCCTACACAATAGATTGCCTTTTTTTGTTTTGTTGAGGGTTTCCTTTGCTGTGCAGAAAATTTATACTTTGATGGGGTTCCACTTGTTTATTTTTGCTTTTGTTTCTTTTGCCTAGAAATACATGTCCAGAAAACAAATTACTAATGCCTTTGTTCAAGAGTGTACTTTCCTTTCTTCTAGAAGTTTTATGGTTTTAGGTTTTCTATTTTGGTCTTTAATCCATTTTGACTTTATTATTGTGTGTGGTATAAGAGCACCAATCCAGTTTTATTCTTGTGCATGTAGCTGTCCAGTTTTACCAACACCATTTTTGAAGACACTTTCCCACTGTACATTCTTGCCTCCTTTGTCATACATTAACTGACCGTATAGATATGGGTGAATTTCTGGGCTCTCTTCTGTTCCACTGACTTATGTATTTGCTCTTATGCCAGGACCATACTGTTTTGATTACTGTAGCTCTGTAGTATAGTCTGAGATCAGGGAGCACAATACCCCCACCTTTGTTCTTTCTCAAGATTACTTTGGCTGTTCTAAGTACTTCATATGAGGTAGAGTAACCTTATGATTTAGGTATTAGACTTCTCTCCACTTTAAAACGGAAGAAGTAGGCAGTTTACACAGATACTAAGGGTAGAAAAACAAGAAAAAAATTCTGAACGGCAGTAAAGATCTGTATTATACCATAATTTACTGTAATTTACAATAGATCATTAAATGATTCTGAGTACAAAAATTTGTCTCAGATATTCATCTTTATTAAGCTATAACTTCCTATAGCATGCTTTTAAGAAGGATGTTTTGAGTACATAAATGATTATACACTAATTTTTTATTACATATGGTTACACATACTCAAAACATCCATCTGAAAAGCATGCTCTATTTGCTTTTATGTGACAAAACAATTCTGCTGAGTTCTCATACATAGCATATACTTTCATGGCTTTGCATATACTGTTCCTTCTGCCTGGAATGTCACTCCTGTTCTGTGTATTAAAATTCTATTTACCCTTCCAAGCCCAACTGAACATTAAAGTTCTCTGTGAAGGCTTTTCCCTTTATTTGTGTATTTATCACTATTAAGTGATAAAGCTATTGGAACAGGGCCCTGAAATAAAGAGATTTACAAAGTAGACTAGAAACGAGTAATTAAAGGTGTTCCAGACAAATGGACAGAGACAGAGATGGAAAACAGCATGTTACTTACAAGAAACTCCAAATGGTTAGGATGCAAAGGACTCTGCCTGATTGGCTGAAGAAGAGACTGGACGGTTAGGTGGGACCAGACTAGGCTAAAGGGTTTAAATTGTATCCTGATAGTGACAGTGAGCCACAAAAGGATTTTAAAGAGGGATAAAAATACCTTAATAAATTGTATGTTAGGAAAAAAAACACGTGTGGAAATGCGGCGCTGGGCCTGGAGATGAAGCTGTAGCCATTGTAGTGATTAACGTCAGAGGTAACGGGCATGATCGCAGTCGTGAGATCTGAGAAAGGGGAGAACCAAGGGACAAGAGCTAATGGCACTATGTTCTGCTGGCCAAATGAATATGGAAGATGGTGGTGTTGGAGTGGATGCCTACATGACTCTCAGGTCCCTGGTTTAGGTTACTGGGGGCACTGTGGTAATGATACTCTTTCAGGCAGGAAACACCATAGGAGCAGATTTGGGAGTGGAAAGCAAAGTAACATTTTGGGATAGGATGACCTGAAATGCTGGAACACTCCAGAGAATTCAGTATGCGACTGGAACAGAGGTCTGGAGCGCAGACTGAGAGACGGCAGCATTGGCACTGTCATCCCACTAACACTGTCTGATACCATGGGATTAGATGGGGCTGATTAGGTAGCATGAAATGGCCAACTATGGGACTTGAGCACCCTAATACCTAAGAGGCAGGCCAAGGAAGAAAGCCAGCGAAAGACACAAAAGTAAGAAAAAAAGCAAGAGATGTAGGAGGGCAACTCATAGGAGTAATTTTAGTAAAAAGAAAACTTCTACAGCAGCAAAAATGAAGCAGTGTAATGTAAAATGAGAAACTCAGAAGTCAGCTTTGGTGTGAAGTGGCATTTGTGACCTCAGTGACAACTGGTGTGGTGGGGGCAGAAGGAGGGTGAGGAAAAGTACAAAGTAAGAAGTAGAAGAAAGGAGGTCTGATCAGTCTTTCACAAATGATGACTTGTCTTCTGAAGATCCCACAGTGAGTAGTAATAATGAGGGAGAGAGAAGCTCAAGGAACAGAGGGTTTTTGTTTTTTTTCCTTTGGTCCACTTGTGTTCTTGTTTTTAAACAGAAAGATTCAGGGCAATTTTAGATTCAGTACAAGTTAAGGAAAGGAAGTACTTCAGTATAAAAGAAACAAGATAGTTGGGGACTCAAGGTCTCAACAGGAGGGATACTTAGATAAAATAGTTACATACATTTCAGTTATCTTCATCTCTTCATTAAAAATTTCCTTGTAGTATGTAACTTTAGAAACAAGTACATAAAACAGTATTAGTTCATGATATTTATTACTGGGGTTGCTTACAGAAAAGTCTTTTTTCCACTGTTAATTTAGACATAAGAATATGTGTTTGTTTCATATGACCTCCTTTTAGAACTTTTATTTTTAAAAAATCATAAAACAGTCTATGTCTGGGAAGATATTGGTATCAGTTTTTAAAAAAGTGAATAGGGTTAGACATAGGTTTTGTTTCATCCCTCAGTAACTACGACCAAACAAGGTATAGTACCTGGCAGGGTCTTACCCCAGATGCGTCTGGCTCCAGGCTGCAGCTCACAGAGTGGTCTGAAGGGGATGCAAAGGCTTTTAGCTCCCATGGATGGAGCACCAGGTTCAAGATCTTGATCCCTGAAATTAAAAACGAGTAAGAATTTCATTCATTTACACTGTATATTTCTTTTTCATCGCCATACCTCACAAGTTTCATCTGTTATTTATACTTACCTGTCGGTGTCTGGATCCAGTCTTCACAGTCAATTTCTCCACAGAATGGAAACTGAGCAATCTAGTAAGGAAACATGTTCAGTCTTTATAATTCCTTCTATACTATAAAAGGAACATCTGAGTTCTCTATTAAACTTACAAACAAAATGGTTAGATCTCCCAGCCTTTATCAGGCCATGGTAACTTTGCAAATCAGTTGGGAACTTTCACTTAGAGGTGCAAGTAATAGGAGAGAACATCTTCCCACGTCCAAAATCCACACATCGAAAAACATCAGGACATATTTGCACTACACTTAAATGTCCAAATAAACTGGCTACAATATAGTGCCTGAAAAGAAAGAACACAGGATGGGTAGACCTGAGTCCAAACTCCAGCTGGACTTCCCTCCCTCATTTCAAACCTGGACTCCAGCCACTGTACCTAGCTAACTGGTTATCGGGAGGCTACAGGGGGATGACAAATAGTGAACAGATATTTAAGCTTTATTTACAATAATAATTAACAATCAAGGAAACCTCATTTTATGCCACACTTTTTTAACAATTATAGGTAAGTGAATCATTTTAATGTCCAAAAATCACTTTGTATCAGAAAAAACCCCTCTCAAATTTTCTCATTTACAACCTGGGGACACAGAACTGTTTGTAAAATATGTATACCAGAATACTAAAGTTCATAAGTGATTCACTCTATTAATTAATGATTTTGCAAATCAGTACCTCTTCTTTCTGAAAATTAAGTTTTGGCTAGGAACATGTACATACACAGAACACATAAAGCTGAAAAAATCTTGAAGAACTATTAACTACCTAATTAGAAAGACCTATGCAGTTCTAAGGAGCCCGAGTACTCATTGTGAAAAACAAGGTTAGACCTGAACAAGACTTTCCCCCTTATTATTCAATCAACTAAGGTCTGGTAAGTATGTATGCTCAGAGATTTGAAAGGAACACTTTTAACCTCATTTTAGGAATCTGCACATGACATTTCTAAAGCTGAAACAAAGCTCCCTTCAGGAATTTACACCAAGCTGAGAAAACGAAATTAAAATTTTCAATAATGAAAACATTACGGTCATACAGAATGAATGCTGTTTAGCCAGCACATCAAGCTTGAGAAAAAGCTTTTACATAATCATAATCGGTTCACAGTATTATCCAAAATGACATAATGTTGTAAAATACTTTAGGAAACCCAGTGGAAAAGAGTATACAATGCTAAGTAAATAATCCTGTTGTGTGACTCACCTTGAAAAAGAGATTGATAGCATGTATAAGCTGTCTTAAAATAACATTTACTGAATTATTTTTACATTCAATGCTTTTCAGAAGTCTCCTACCTTTCCAGAATCTAGAACCTTCTGAAAATCTTCCATTGTATTAGCCACAACCATGTGAGCCTTAAGGTCTTCAGAAGCCCTATTAAAAAATAATTAGAAAAGAATACATACATTTTCTTACTAATATCACAAAGTTCATAGGACAATAACCTAGAAATGAGAACTCAGTTTGAATCTCATCTTTATCACTAGTAGTGACATTCAGAAAAATCTGTTAACTGATTATTACTGCATTATTGTCAACATTAAATGAATGGGGAATTTGCCAAGCACCAACTGGTAATAATTTTGTTATTGCCATTAAGCCTCTATTGACCAACACTCTATTCCTGCCTATACCACTTACTACTTATGAGGATCTCGGTTTTTTTTAAACCTCTCTGATCTTAGTTTTCCACAAAACTGGAAAAATACTCAAGCAACTCTAACCAAAAAGGATTGTTCTAAGAATCAAACACAAAAGCATGAAACTGTTTTGAGAAAGAAAAACACAAAAATACACATTGTTCAAGCTATTTTCACATATCAGGTAATTCCGTAAGAACCTCAGGTTTTAGAAATGAAAATTCTCTTCCATGTTCAAAGTCACACATTATATGAAAATAACTCATGGTGGTGACCAAGGAACAGAAAACACGTTTTTCTTTTCTGAATCTCAGAGCTAAGAGCATGTGAACTCTGTGCCAACAACAGCTAGCTGACACCAAATGTGTTTCCCCTTCTTCCAACTTTCTTGTCATGAGATGAGCCCATGTGACTAAGTTACAGTTAATGAAACCCAGAGAAAGGAATATGCCACTACTCAGGCTTAGGTCTTAAAATGGGAAAATGTATTTTATGCAACTTCTGTTATTAATGAATTTACTGAATAAAAATGTTAAAAAAAAAAGGTGCTTTTTAGTCATTAAAGCTGTGGTTTTCCAACCAGGGGTGTGCATCTGAATCATATAAAGAACATATCAACACAACAGATCACCAGAGCCCATGTGAAGGCTAATGAATCAGAATATCCAGGTGTGAGGCCCAGGTGTTTCTGTTGCCAAAGCTCCAGGTGACTCTGGCGAGAATCCCTGGGAAAGAACCACTGTACCAATTGTACCAGCTGAATGGCAGTGATCGGGACAGGAACTTTCTAATCTTTCCTCTCTGACAAAATTCCCTGTTCTGAGTTCAGATGACCTTCAGAAGGATTATTCATTTGGAGGTCAATTACATCTTTGAAGTAACCCTCAAGAGATATATCATTACCATTTTAGGGCAAGAAAGCTAAGAGAAGAAAACTCATTTGCTTAAAAACATGTAAGTAAGCACCAAAGCCAAGGCTAAAATCAGGTCACTCCTTAAATGCAAGATTTATGGAGGCCTAATGAGTTAAGGCACAGGGTATGAGATAAATAAATAAATAAATAAATAAGATGCACAACCAACCACCTTCCAAATTGAGCTTCTATCCCCAGCAGTGGTGGGCCTCCCTCTCTGCTTCAGGCAGGCAGGAAGTAAATAAGGTGCCACACATATGCTACCAATCTTCTAGTGCCTCTGCCTTGAGATCTGTGATTCTAAAAGGCCTCTCTCCATAGGTCAGGGCAGCCCTAAGGCTCCCCTCTACCCTCACCCACAATCCCAGTTAGGAGTTTTTAGCCTTGGCTACACATCCTGATCACCTACAGAGCTTTAATGCTACAGATGCTGGGCCCCCTTTAGACCAATTAAATAAACATTTCTGGGGACGGGAAGAGATGCTGTTATGTTTGAAAGCTTCCCAGGTACTGCTAATGTGTATCCACAAGTAAGAATCAATGCCTCAATCCCTCAAATTTGTATGTCCTAAAAGCCTGCATCTAAAGTTAAACCAGATCAGTCCATGGGACCGTCCATCACTACAAACCTAACAGGGAACAGAAAGCACTTAGGAAAATAATCGTAATACAAATCAAAAACATGAAGAGAAAGGTGAATGAAGACCCATGAGAGTTCAGAGGGACGATCACTTCCCGTTGGGGTAATCAAATAATTCCTCAGTGTAGATCACAAAGGCTGAGTAGGATTTCAAAATGAGACTAAGAGTTCTAAAGAACTAACCTTGTAAAAAAGGTTAACATGGATGTCTTCCAAAATAGCTTCAAGTTTAGTCTCAGCCTCATTTTCAGCTACTGTCAGCTTTTCTCCAGTATCTCGTCTGACAGCTACGAACTGACAGCTCTTCATATTACGTGGCCCAACTTCAAGTCTAAATAGAACTCCCTAGAAAACAGAAAAGGCAGTTAAAATAATAAGTACCTGTCTCCAACTGAATATGGAGACTTATTTCCTGGTTTTATCTACTATAAATCATTAAAAAACCCACAAAAAAGCCATAAGCAAACAACAACAAAATGCATGGAATATTCCTGAGATATATTCCAGATATATATTCCCGAAGCCTATTCCACTAAGAAAAGTGTAAACCAAGCTTCTGGGAAGATGGCAGTGTGACCAGGGCAGTGGAAATCTCCTCCCAAAACCATATATATTTGTGAAAATACAACAAATACAACTATTCCTAAAAGAGAGACCAGAAGATACAGTACAACAGCCAGGCTACAGTTACACCTGCGATAACTCAGCGCCTCATGAAGCAGATAAGACAAAGCCGCAACCCGGCGGGACCCGAGCACTCCCACACCACAGCGCACTGGCGGGATGAAAAGAATCGGAGTGGGGAGGGAGTGGAAGCACACGCCAGCTAAATAACTAGCCCTGGTGATCTGCACCAGGAGTCCAGGCACACATCGCGTGATTTATCGAAGATTAGAGAAACAGAAGGGTGGGATCCGAGATGGAGACAGTGAGCGGGTCCCCTCAGCTGGCTCCCTGGGACAAAAGAAAAATGGGTGCTTTTTTAAAAGTCTTAAAGATACAAGGGCCCAACAGCGGAACAAAATCGTCCCAGGGTAGCAGGCTGGGAGTCATGGGGAGTTATGGATCCCCTGGCCGGCGGGTGCGCAAAGCAGCCCGCCGAGGCTTCCCACAGAGATCAGCAGCCTGCCATTCGTTCCGCTCCTGCTGACATCCCAAAGGGTCCAGCGGAGCCACCACTGCTGGGAAACAGGGGAGGAGCAGCCCCGCCCACAGCAACCTCACAGAATCTAGTTTTGGCTGGCATGCCGCTAGGCAGGGAGGACCCCAGAACCCAGAACAAGGGCTGGAAAGCACCAAGGGGACCAGAAAGCACCCAGCAAGACTGCAAACCCCCGCAGTGCTATAGGCTAGGCTGAGGGCAACCCCGCACACAGGCAGCACAGGGGATTATCCCAGAAACTGCCTCCCGGTGTGCGGGAAACCAGCCTAGGCCCTGGAGAAGGGCAAGGAGGACAAGAAGCAGGAAGGGACTTTGTTCTCCCAGCTGACACACGTGGCACCTACCAGTGACCACTTCTATAGCCATGAAAAGACAGAGGAATATGGTACAGACAAGGATTACACAGAAAACCCCAGAGAGAGAGCCTGATGGGATAGACTTACACAATCTTCCTGAAAAAGAATTCAGAATAAAAGTCATAACCATGCTGATGGATCTACACAGAAATATGCAAGAGCTAAGGGAGGAAATGAGGAGAGCTATTACAGAAATGAGACAGTCAAGTGATGGGCTGAAGAGCAGACTGGACAAGGTGCAAGATACTGTTAATGGAATAGAAATAAGAGAACAGGAATACAGAGAAGCTGAGGCAGAGAGAGATAAAAGGATCTCTAGGAATGAAGGACGATTAAGAGAACTGTGTGACCAATCCAAAAGGAATAATATTCACATTATAGGAGTACCAGAAGAAGAAGAGAGAGAAAAAGGGATAGAAAGTGTCTTTGAAGAAATAATTGCTGAAAACTTCCCCATGCTGGGGAAGGAAATAGTTTCTCAGACCACAGAAAAACACAGATGCCCCCAACACAAGGGACCCAAGGAAGACAACACCAACACATATATTAATTAAAATAGCAAAGATCAGAGACAAGGACAGAGTATCAAAGGCAGTGAGAGAGAGAAAGATCACCTACAAAAGAAAAACCATCAAGCTATCATCAGACTTCTCAACAGAAACCTTACAGGCCAGAAGAGAATGGCATGATATATTTAACGTAATGAAACAGAAGGGCCTTGAACCAAGAATACTGCATCCAGCATGATTATCATTTAAATTTGAGGGAGGGATTAAACAATTCCCAGACAAGTGAAAGCTGAGGGAATTTGCCTCCCACAAACCACCTCTACAGGATATCTTAAAGGGACTGCTCTAGATGGAAGCATTCCTAAGGCTTAAAAAATGTCACCAGAGAAAAAATCATAGCAAAGAAAGCAGACCATCCAAATACTAACTAAACGCAAAAAGTAAAATCAACTATCCACAAAAACAGTCAAAGGCAATGTAAAAGACTACAGAATAAAACACCTAGTATATAAAGAATGGAGGAGGAAGAATAAGAAGGGAGAGAAATAAAGAATTATCAGACTGTGTTTATATTAGCGTAACAAGAGAGTTGAATTAGACTGTTGGATAGTAAAGAAACTACCCTTGAATCTTTGGTAACTACGAATCTAAAGCCAGCAATGGCAATAAGAATATATCTATTGATAATCACCCTAAATGCAAATGGAATCAATGCACCAATCAAAAGACACAGAGGAATGGAATGGATCAAAAAGCAAGACCCATCTATATGCTGTTTCCAATAGACTCAACTCAAACCCAAAGATATACTCAGACTAAAGCTGAAGGGATGGAAACAGATATTTCATGTAAACAACAAGGACAAAAAAGCAGGCGTTGCAATACTTGTATCGAACAAAATAGACTTCAAAACGAAGAAAGTAGCAAGAGATAAAGAAGGACATTACATAATGATAAAGGGGTCAGTCCAACAAGAAGATATAACCATTATAAATATATATGCACCCAACACAGGAGAGCCGGTATATGTGAAACAAATACTAACAGAATTAAAGGAGGAAATAGAAAGCAATGCATTCATTTTAGGAGACTTCAACACACGACTCACTCCAAAGGATAGATCATCCAGACAGAGAATAAGTAAAGACACAGAGGCACTGAACAACACATGATGGACCTAACAGAAATCTACAGAACTCTACACCCAAAAGCAGCAGGATACACATTCTTCTCAAGTGCACATGGAACATTTTCCAGAATATACCACATGCTAGGCCACAAAAAGAACCTCAGTAAATTCAGAAATATTGAAATCCTACCAACCAACCTCTCAGATCACAAAGGTATAAAACTAGAAATAAATTGTACAAAGAAAACAAAAAGGCTCACAAATACATGGAGACTTCACAACGTGGTCCTAAATAATCAATGGATTCATGAGCAAATTAGAACAGAGACCAAACAATATATGGAGACAAATGACAACAACACAAAGCCGTAACTTCTGTGGGACGCAGCAAAGGCTGTTCTAAGAGGAAAGTATATTGCAATCCAGGCCTATTTAAAGAAGGAAGAACAATCCCAAATGAATAGTCTAAAGACACAATGACTGAAATTGGAAAAAGAAGAAAAAAATGAGGCCCAAAGTCACCAAAAGGAGGGACATAATAAAAACTAGAGAAGAAATAAACTTGAGAAGAATAAAAAAATAGAAAAAAATCAATGAAACCAAAAGCTGGTTCTTTGAAAAAATAAACAAAATAGATAAACCCCTAGCCAGACTCATTAAGAGAAAAAGAGAATCTACACACATAAACAGAATCAGAAATGAGAAAGGAAAAATCACAACGGACACCACAGAAATAAAAAGAATTATAAGAGAATACTATGAAAATCTATGTGCTAACAAGCTGGAAAAACTAGGAGATATGGACAACTTCCCAGAAAAATACAACCTTCTAAGACTGACCAAGCAAGACACAGAAAACCTAACCAGACCAATTATCAAGAATGAAATTGAATCGGTAAACAAATAACTACCTAAGAACAAAACCCCTGGGCCGGATGGATTCACCTCTGAATTTTACCAGACATATAAAGAAATAATACCATTCTCCTTAGAGATTTCCAAAAAATAGAAGAGGAGGGAATACTTCCAAACTCATTCTATGAAGCCAGCATCGCTCTAATACCAAAACCAGGCAAAGACCTCACCAAAAAAGAAAACTACAGACCAATATTCCTGATGAATGTAGATGCAACAATACTCAACAAAATATTAGCAAACTGAATTCAAAAATACATCAAGAGAATGAAAGGAAGGTACAACATTCGAAAATCCATCAACATCATCCACCACATCAATAAAAAGAAGGACAAAAACCACATGGTCATCTCCAAAGATGCTGAAAAAGCATTTGACAAAATTCAACATCCATTCATGATAAAAACTCTCAACA
This sequence comes from Phataginus tricuspis, assembly GCA_029783875.1. Classification (NCBI taxonomy): domain Eukaryota; kingdom Metazoa; phylum Chordata; class Mammalia; order Pholidota; family Manidae; genus Phataginus; species Phataginus tricuspis. Next base: position 5,104,924 of record JAQQAC010002701.1, on the reverse strand, counting down.
GAATGGGTATAGAGGGGAAGTACCTCAACATAATAAAGGCCATGTATGACAAACCCACAGCCACCATCATACTTAACAACGAGAAGCTGAAAGCTTTCCATCTAAGATCAGGAACAAGACAGGGATGCCCACTCTCCCATCTGTTATTCAACATAGTACTGGAGGTCCTGGCCACGGCAATCAGACAAAGCAAAGACATACAAGGCATCCAGATTGGTAAAGAAGAAGTCAAATTGTCACTATTTGCAGATGACATGATACTGTACATAAAAAACCCTAAAGACTCCACTCCAAAACTACTAGAACTAATATCTGAATTCAGCAAAGTTGCAGGATATAAAATTAACACACAGAAATCTGTTGCTTTCCTATACAATAAAAATGAGCTAACAGAAAGAGAAATCAGGAAAACAATTCCGTTCACAAGTGCATCAAAAAGAATAAAATACCTAGGAATAAACCTAATGAAGGAAGTGAAAGACGTATACCGTGAAAACTACAAGACACTCCTAAGAGAAATTAAAGACGACACTAACAAATGGAAATTCATCCCATGCTCTTGGCTAGGAAGAATAAATATTTTCAAAATGGCTATAATACCTAAAACAATCTACAGATTGAATGGAACCCCTATCAAAATCCTAACAGCATTCTTCAATGAACTGCAACAAACAGTTCTAAAATTTATAAGAAACCACAAAAGACCCCCGAATAGCCAATGCAATCCTGAGAAGGAAGAATAAAACAAGGGGAATTATGCTCCCAAACTTCAAAATCTACTACAAAGCTACAGTAACCAAGACAATTTGGTACTGGCACAAAAACAGACCCACAGACCATTGGAACAGAATAGAAAATCCAGACATTAACCCAAACATATATGGTCAATTAATATATGATAAAGGACCTTAGATATACAATGGGGAGATGACAACCTCTTCAGCAGCTGATGTTGGCAAAACTGGATAGCTACATGTAAGAGAATGAAACTGTACTACTGTATGACGCCATACACAAAAGAAAACTCAAAATGGATCAAAGACCTGAATGTAAGCCACAAAACCATAAAACTCTTAGAAAAAAACATAGGCATTTAAAATCTCCTGGACATAAACATGAGTGACTTCTTCATGAACATATATTCCGGGGTAAGAGAAACAAAAGAAAAAATGAACAAGTGGGACTATAACAAACTAAAAAGCTTCCGTAAAGCAAAGGACACCATCAGTAGAACAAAAAGACACCCTACAGTATGGGAGAATATATTCATAAATGACATATCTGGTAAGGGGTTACATCCAAAATATAAAAAGAACTCACGTACCTCAACAAACAAAGAGCAAATAATCCAATTAAGAAATGGGGAAAGGATATGAATAGATACTTCTCTAAAGAAGAAATTCAGATAGCCAACAGGCTCATGAAAAGATGTTCCACATCGTTAATCATCAGAGAAATGCAAATTAAAACCACAATGAGATATCACCTCACACAAGTAAGGACGGACAACATCCAAAACACAAACAACAACAAATGTTGGCCAGGATGTGGAGAGAGGGGAACCCTCCTACACTGCTGGTGGGAATGCAAATTATTTCAACCATTGTGGAAAGCAGTATGGAGGTTCCTCAAAAAACTCAAAATAGAAATACCATCTGACCCAGGAATCCCACTCCTAGGAATTTACCCGAAGAATGCAGCAGCCCAGTTTCAAAAAGACATATGCACCCCCATGTTTATCACAGCACTATTTACAATAGCCAAGAAATGGAAGCAACCTAAGTGTCCATCAGTAGATGGATGGATAAAGAAGAGGTGGTACATATACACAATGGAATATTATTCAGCCATAAGAAGAAAACAGATCCTACCATTTGTACAACGTGGATGGAGCTAGAGGGTATTATGCTCAGTGAAATAAGCCAGGCAGAGAAAGATAAGTATCAAATGATTTCACTCATCTGTGGAGCATAAGAGCAAAGAAAAAACTGAAAGAACAAAACAGCCGCAGACTCACAGAACCCAAGAATGGACTAACAGTTACCAAAAGGAAAGGGACTGGGGAGGATGGGTGGGAAGGGAGGGATAAGGGGGAAAAGGGGCATTACGATTAGCAGACATAATGTTGGGGGGGCATGGGGAGGGCAGTACAACTCAGAGAAGACAAGTAGTGATTCCATAGCATCTCACTACACTGATGGACAGTGACTGTAATGGGGTAGGTGGGGGGGACCTGATGAAGTGGAGAGTTTAGTAACCATAATATAGCACATGTAATTGTAGATTAATGATACCAAAAGAAAAAAAAAAAGAAAGTGTAAACCTAAGAAAAAAATGTACTGCATAAGTTGTTCTAAGAAAGTGCTTAATGAAGAAATGGTAGTTGTTTAGATGAGTGTTCCTACCTTTTCTCAGACAATAGCACAACATAAAAAACTCTACCTGTATGGCACACGGGGATAAACAGAGAAGCCTTCTTGAAACTAAAGCCATCTCAAAGTGCTGGTAAGGACTCCTTGGCACACCCGTGACTCACTCACGGCATGATGGTATGCTCTGGGGCTGGAAAGCCCTCGCTCTGGATACTCTAGCATGTGTCAGAATCACTGAAGGGCTTGTTAAAGCACAGATTTCTGGGCTCTACCCACTGAGTGTCTTATGACAGCAGGTCTGGGGATTTTTACTTCTGACAAGTTTGCAAGTGATGCTCGTCACGCGACTGCGCTTGGGAACCACTCCCCTGCACCCTTTGACTCTCACAAGGAACCCTAAGGACTGTCTGCAAGGTTAAGACTTGTGAATGTCCAATCCTCGTGAATGGATATAATTCCGTGGGGATGGCTTAGAGAGACCTAATTTTCGGGCCTAGAACTTACTGATGAAAAGTAAGTTTTTAACAATTTTTTTTTTGAGTGAATGATCCTCTAAAATTAACTGGGCTTTTGAATTTGAGTTAGGAGCCCTACATACACTTTAGCTGATCGGCAGTCCCCCAAATCAGAACCACAAAAAAAGTTTTAAATGCTCCTCTAGAAAAAAACATTCACACCCTGGAGAAGACTTGCTTATAAAATAACTGAACACTACGGAACAAACTACTGAATGCTAGATATTACACTATTTTATTGTTTTCCTTTATTCATCCAATACATGCATGTGTCAAAAACAGTATGAAATACAATGAGATTTAAAAGATGAATAAAAAGAAAGAGATCCTGTCCTCAAGGAACTTCATCTTTCGTAGAGTAAATAAGGCAGGCACACAAATAATAAAAATCAATACAGATAATCGTAAGTGGGAGACTATCCTCAGCTAGAAAAGATAAAAGTTATGGAGAAGACAAATAATAATGAGTAAACTCATCAAATCTGAAGAACACTGTATAAGATAACTGACCTATGATGACAAAAACATCAATGTGAATGACAAAGGCTGAGGAACCACTACTGATGAAAGGGAACTAAAAAGACATGACAACTAAATCCAAGAGGCCTGTATCGTGTCCTGGCAGAGAGAGAGCTGTGGCAGCCCAGAGCAGGGTGTCCAAGCCGGAGGCGGGTGAGAGGGCGTCTCTGCACGAGAAGGGCCTGGCTTGGGACGACAGAGCCTACGTAGCACGAGGAGGCCATCACCCAGCAGAGTGGGTGGCCACGGCACTGAGAGATGAGCTGTATACATGGGGACTGATCAAAGAAATAAATATATTAAGGATAACTGGAGCTAGAGAAGGGAGTCAGACTGGAGTCAGAGAAAGGAGTTAAAATACAGAATAGGAGAAAACTAGAATGAGTCCTATGGTTTTTCATTGGAATCAAAGGTACTCCACAGCACCATCTACTGGGAAGGCTTGGAAGCCAAGGTATCTCAAAAGCAATGAGCACATCCAGCACTAATATCCTTGTCCACTGAACTGGACCAGGGCTTCTTAGATTTGGCTAATTCCAGAGCTGGGGCAGGGAAAGCACAAGATAAGTCATGCCAAAAAACAAGGAAGTGCTCAAAAAACACAAAAGTCAGCTTTAAGGGATCCTACTAGTCATATCGAAGATACTTTGAGCATCAAATGATGATAGTAACAGATTACATAAACCACTCAATAATACCAGAAACCATGGGTCCATAACAATATTAATTAAAGCTAAGGAGAAATGTGCTGTGTGGAGATCATCATAATCCAAGAAGAACTGCGGAACCATTCCAGACTAAGACTAAAGAGACATGGTAACTATATGCAACACATAATTCTGAACTAGATCCTTCTGCTATGAAAGAAAGACACTAGTGGAACACCTCACAAAACCTGAATGGGTTTTAGAAGTAGACGGCTGTGTCATGTCAGCGTTAGCATCCTGATTTTGTTCACTATATTGTGATTCTATGTAAGAATATGTTTGTAGAATGTAGGCATCAGGCTATCATCTTATTTTCAAATGGTCCAGGCAGGAAAAATCACTTTTTTGCACTATACTTGCTTTATTATAAATACATGATTGATTCATGATAAAAAAATTTTAGGACCCAAGTATAAAAAGTAGTACAAGACACAGAGGCAGAAAAAGAGAGACTGAGAAGAGAGAAAAGGATATATGTATGAAAGGGAGATACTGGAAGACAGCATGAGGCCAAATCATGGAGAAAGCCTACATTTTGTTGATAGCTTTTTCTGAGTAGTTATGAATTTACTTACAAAGGACTGTTTTCTGTTGTTTTTAAACACAAAATTACTTAATCATCTAACATAGTAAAAAGAAAAGTAGTTAATTCACTCCTATTATTTTCCCTTATTTTCACAGTACAGATAGAGGACTAAAGAAGAGCTTTGGGAGATGTTGGGTTTCAATCTAGCAACCAGACTATGTAACTCCTTATTAATCTGAGTAACTCTCATGATACATAGGTACCTTACACACACACACACACACACACACACACACACACACACACACACACTCACCCACTTCAAAAAATTAATCACTATCAAATGAATCTAGACCGACATCTCCCAAAATGTTTTCTTTCCTCAGGAATTCTTGGATTAAATGGAGATAACATGGCATTCGAAAGTAATCAGTACTTTTTACCAGCAGTGAACTCTTTCTTAGTGGTCTTTAATTTTAGGCATCAAGTTTAGAACTTGGTGTTCTGTTTTCTTGCCGGAGAACTGTAGACAAGGAAATAGCAGCAGAGCCGACTCATACTAAGCTATCTCCCCCACATAGTGTGGGTTCACCAGGGTACTCAAAAGATGAGTGACAGAGACAAAGTCCAATCAGCCCTAGGAGGAGGGGTGAGGTCCAAGAGGAAGGGGAAGAGGAGGGATATAGAAGTGAGTATGGACTTTTTTCCCCTTTCAGTCCAGCTAGTAGCGAGGAGTTAAGTTTCTCCTTCCTCATTTGGTACCTCAGACAAGTACAAATGGCTTTAGACAAGCTCCTAGTGGAATCACAGAACCGCTATTTCTAAGTAAGCAAAAAAGATTGTCACTAAAGGGAAATTACACAGAGAAAATACTCATCTTTAAAGTCTTCATTAAAGGTAGGAGAGTGTGTAAAGAAAATAGTTATTACATAAAAGGGAAGCAATATCAATACAATTACTATTTTTCAGGACAGAAGAGTTACCTTAGGGGGCCATTTAAAACAAAGGGATGTATTAGCAACTTTAGGAACCCTACATGTATTAATACTGAATAATCCTAACATGGCTGGATGCAATCTTACTATATCTCCTTGTCTATTTCCTATAATGTGAGTTTATAAATTCTTGTCTTCTAATTGCGAGATCTAATAAGATTTCCTGTTTCTGCAAAAAAAAAAGAGACAGAAGTCTGAAAAATGGAATTAAGAATCTAGATCTATAAATCACAACGTGCAATAATGAAAGTTATATTAAAGACATTAAACCAGAATTTAAACTAGCTTTGAATGTACAAAAATCAACAAATTACTGTGAAACAATGCAGTGTGAAGAATAAAGTATGAAATTAATTTCTGATGTTTTATAGATTAGCTGTAACATTGACAATAGGTGATTCGTACACAGTTATTCTGGATTTATTGTTGAAATAACTTTTTATTGTATAAATATCTGGTATAAATATTTCAGTATAATAACCATGAGGCTTACTAATCATAAACAAGGTCTTCAAGATCACTTGTATTCTAACATAATAAAAATAAGCTTCCACAAAAAAAATGTTAAGTTTAGCAAATACATAAAAAAATATATATAAACTAATTTTAAATATCACTATTACCAGATTTTGAACTGTGTCTATGCTCGACACCTAGTGTAACTTAGAAGAAAAAACTCACTACTATCAAAATAGAGAAAACAAAAAAGCATATAGAGAAAAAAATATATAAATCCCAAAAAGAAGTGTGAGAATAAAAGATGCCGCTGAAGAATTTACCTTGAGCTCCCAGTGTTGAAATTCCAACCTGGCGAATAGTTATCTCGCAAATCAACTCTAACTCGAATATTAACGCTGAGTAACCGCCTTCGATAATCATTGCATTTTGCAAACAGAGCATCTCTGTCCTCTTCAGAAAGCGTATTTGTAATGCCACAAGGAATGACCACCACCTAGAACCCAGCACAATACCACAAATTTATACAAAGACTGGAAAGAAGTCATGCCAATATATAACATCCAGGAGACAAAACCTATACTAGTGACTATAAATCTTTACACAAATCAACCTATGTAATTTCTAATCTATATGGAATGTCTAGCAACAAGCTGCATATTGCCTGTCCGTGCTAAATGCATTTTCCCTTGACCTACATTTCATTTAACTTATTATAAATCAAAAATTGATTTCTAAAAATGTTTTACACAAAGTAGCTAAAAAAAATGGAAAGAGTACTAACAGCAGAACACAAATGACACATAGTTACACAACACTAAGGTCTAGATTGTACTTTGTTGTTTCTGTATCAGCAAAATCTTCCTAAATAATACTCAGAAAATCACACTTTCAATTTCCTTTAGTAAGTATGGCTTGTATTTCACAAAAGGAACGATAAACACAAATACTGTCCTTACGTGAACACAGGCTACACGGGGTGGTAACACTAAGCCCATGTTGTCCCCATGAACCATGGTCATGACACCAGTGGTTCGAGTTGTTGGGCCCCAGGAGTCCCGATAGGCACATTGCTTCTCTCCTGGTGTCTTTGGATCTTCAAAAATGATTTCAAACATTTTGGAAAAATTCTGCCCTGGATGATGTGATGTTGCTCCCTAAAATAAAGAAAGAAATATAAGCTAAATTTCAATAACCTAGTATGCCTTTAAAAATCATTACTATAAGATCACACACCTGAAAGTGGTGTTAGACCTGCTTTATCTTCCCTGATTTTTTTACATTAGAAAGTTTTTAAAGAACAAGTGATATAATACACTTGTATTCATCAAAAAATACTGTAAAAGTGCTGTGAGCAACCCTTTTCACTGGGGTAATTTTAACCACAAAAGTTAAAAAGGAATCGATGCTTTGGTAATTCAGGATACAGACCCTGACTTAATTGACCCTGGAGATTTATAGGAACAAGACACATTTGTCTGAAATTATTGGTGATCTTTACTGTCCAGTTGACCACCGTAATCCCAATGCTCAGAGCAATACTGGCACAAAATAGTTTCTAAGTTAATAATTGTTGGATAAATTAGTGAATAATCCTCATTATAGAAAAAAAAAGAAAAAAAGACTTACAAAAATGAACAAATTATTGTTCAGTGTCAACCCAGAAGGTATAATCTTGGTGCATTTCAATGGAAATTCAGTCTAAGAAAGTCCAGAGTCCTAATTAAAATATGGAACATGAAAACCTAATTGAAATGTGGAACTTCTAAGTTGAGAGAACTTGTAGTTCTGGTGCACCTGAGGTTTGGGTATGGAAATAATTCACCACCAATTTTTGCAGGCAATTTCAGATAAGACATACATTTCATTGCATCCACATCTCCTTTTCAAACTATGGCTCCCAATATCTTGAATTAAAATTCCTGGACTACAAAGAATTTTCTTCCCCGCTCATTTTCTTCTTATTTTCCTGTCAATCTTATTTTCTAAAATGTAACTTAGAGTTTGGCCACTTGAGGGCACTTTAGTTCTTTTATAGATACACAAAAAAAAAAATGCCGTGTGATTTACAAAAAGGCAAGAATTGATTTCCCTAATAGTACCTTCTTGATTCTGACACTTTTAAATCTCCAACTCCTAACACAGACAAGGTATTGCTAATCCAGGAAACTGACATTATTAACTCATGATATAATCTTGTCTCAACTTGCTATTACAATCTCTCAGCTTCCTCCTGGGGAGATCACAGCACTATGCATTTTAGGCTAAAGATGCACAGCTAGGGTGAACATTAGACTCATGCTGGAGAATTTTCAAAGTATGCATTTTTAAGCCGCACTTTATTCATTCAGATACATCACAACTGACAGGGGTGTAGTATTAACTTAGGAATTTTTTAAAAGCTCCCAATCATTCCTACTACACTCCTGGAAGGCAACAGAGGCCAATGTTTTCAACAGGACTTGTTATATATATTTATGTGTGTGTATGTGTGCATTTGTGTGTGTGTGTGTGTGTGTGTGTATTGTTGTTGACTGCCCTGCCTCAGAAGAGAAGAAAATCAGGACCGGAATCTCCTAAGAATCTCCACAGGAACCGTGGGCATTTCCTTAAAACATAGGCATCAAATCACTGCCTCACAAATTGCCACCAAAGTGTTTCCGTTACGACTGTCTTCGGTCTCTGTGTCCTTGCCGAGGCTCTCATTCCTGAGGGTGAAGTCGGACAACCTCGTGCAGATCCCACATCCACGTCTGGGACCGGACAAATGTGCCTGGAGTCTGGTTGGACAGCAGAACTGCTTCTACTTTGCCACCTCCCCGGGACCGCACAATATTCCTTTGCTGTTCTTACTGGGCAGGGGGCTGTGGAAATCCTCCGTTCTTACCTTCTCAAAGGAAAGAATTCAGTCGAGAACCCGGCAGAGTTAAAGGTGCAAAGGTTTTTTTTTTTTTTTTTAGCAAAGCGAGAGGAAGGGGAAGTATGCTCCAAAGACAGAGCAGCAGGCTGACCCCGAGGGTGGGTAGCAGCCTGCTGGCCTTTGAGACAGGGACCGTGGGTGTAGTCAGAGTAGGGGGAGGGCTTCTGGAAAAAGCAAGGCAGGATATTTGCAGTTAGAGCAATGTAACTACATGCAAGGAAACCCCCTACCAAAACTCTTGTGTTAAACATTAAGCTCTAGGGTCATTCTTCAGTAAGATCAGTTAATGTTCCCCAGACAAAGAAGAGTAGCACATGTTTTTATTATGCTAATCATTTGTAATCATGTGTAAGATTCACTTTAGCATGTTAAAACGCCCGGGCCTATTCCTCTTTCAGATCTGATGGGGTGGTTTTGCAAACTGGGCAACTAATTTAGCATGCAGACCCAGCTGTAAACAACATAGTAAAAGGCAGGAAAGATTCCACCTTAAAGATAAGATTGTATTCTAACACCCAGGAAGTTTGGGAAGCAGGATTCTTAACTTACTCTTTAGCAAACAGACAATACCTCAGCCCACCTTGGGGGCTGGGCAGGCCACCTTTTGATATGCCCCTAGACCAGGACGCCAGTATCCCAGAGAGAGATCGGGGCGGGGAATTCCTTGTGTTAAGTTAACTTGGGGTGTTCAGACACCATGTAGCAGGTCCACACCCCTAAGCCTTTTTTTCATATTCTCAAAAAATCCTCATCTGCTTATAAAACCCCTAGACAACGTGGCACACCGGACTCTCTTGTCCCCTCCTGGCGTGAGCCGGGAGCTCTGTCCTATCACTTTATTTCTAAATAAAAGCCTGTCCCTTGCTCTCCTACCTTGCCTGTTTGCTAAGCTCATTCTTCGGCTTCATGAACAAGAACCCCGGCATCACTTTTACACTGAGTCTTTTTATGGGGGTTTATTTGGTTTCCTCCCTCCACTTTGTCATTCTTAGATCTGTCTTAGTTCCTCCCCTTTAGGCTCTTTGTGCAAGTTTGTGTTTGTTATCTTCCCATAAGTGCCTAAGTGAAACCACAGGGGGGCCAAAACGGCATCATAAATGATGTTATAACGGCCTCGTGACATCAGTGACAAGGTCTACCTTTAGTGCGCATGACCTGAAATTGGGAACGTCCCTGTGACCTGCATCTTTTACTTATCAGTTTGTGATGAACAGCAAAAGGTGTTGATTGGTCTAAGGGAGACAGGGTGGTCCCTGGGTGGAGACTGGGCGGTCCGCAGCGCTCCTTTCTCCCCTCCTGCGTATGTCTATCTGCCTACCCTAACTCCTAGTAGATAATACCCCCTCCTCCTCCAACTATGCCCGCTGCCTTCACATTCCAGTGCCAGCAATGTCATTAGCTCCCTCTGCCTGAAAAACTTATAAAACTTGTAAACATATTTGTTTTTCTTGCAAGAATGTGAGGAAACTGTATTTTGATGTTTAATCTTTTTATTCCAACCACCTCATTCAGGAGAAAAGTGGAGAGCACCATCTTCAATTCATTTCTTTTCAATCTGGGCTCCTCCTGATAAAATCGTGAGGAAAAATGTGTATGGCGGGGGTATTGTTTCCCCATTATCCTAACATAGAATTAATGATGACATCATGCAGTCGTCAAACTAGTGGAATGTGCTGAGCTTTGGAATAAAAAGGTATATCTTCCTATCCTGATTCTCCAGCATATTATTTTACATGCTGATGGCTCTATTTTCCTCACATACAAAATGAAGAAACAAAAATACGAAACCCCAAGGGGACTAAATGAAATAATACATTGTGCTTGACATGATGGGTTGGCCCCACGTCCAGCCCCAGCCATCTATTCTTCTTCCCATCCACTGAGGCTGGGAAGCTACACACTACATTTCCCAGGCTCCCTTGCAGCAAGGGCTCTGGCTTGCTTGAATTGTGTTCTGCTGGACAGAGGCGGAGGCTGAAAGTGAGCTGGAGGCCTTGTTCCTTCAGTGCTCAGCTGTCTCTGTTGACAGCAAAGTATTAGAAGTAGGAGATCTTCCTGCTGCAGAATTTGGGTCCACTTTCCATATTTTTCAGTATTGTGAGGCTTGTGGCATTACAGCCGTGATAACCTCAGAACTGGAAGTGCCTAGTGAGTCAGTCCTGTGCTGTGGTGGCCATCCCAGGAGGGCGGCCCAAGGACCTACTTCTCTGGCCCCTGCCCTGACTGCACAGCCCACCTCCTCTTCAAGCCCCTAGAGTGACTCCTGTTTCCTACTCTGAACTCTGACTAATAAAGACCTACCAAGTGCTTAACAAAGCTTCTGGCACTGAAATATTGCTTTAAATATTAGCTATTATTTATATTTGACTTTATTCAAGTTGCCTAATCTCACTAAATCTGAGTTTCATTTTCTGTGACATGGGGATCTGCTTTGGGACCTGCTGCGTACATAAAATGAGACAATGTGTGAAAAGTGCTTAGCACAATGAGTTTATTTTTAATTAGTAATTTTTTTTTGTTTCCACTTTTTTATTTTATGAGACTGTAACTCCTGGGGAAAATCCTGGGGCCTTTGAAATTGAAATCAGCCAAAGGGAGAAATAAAGTGGGAGAAACCCATTTATTGCTACAAGCAGTCATGCACTTCTGCTCTCCTGGGTCTCTCCCCTCCCAGCTGCAAAAAGGGGCCTCGCCCAGCCTCTCAGGTCCAGATAAGCCCTTGCTCCCCTGTGGAGATGGTTACTTCTCTCCACCCCTTGGAAACACCTATTGCTATGAGATGCAATAAGGCCGGGTGAGAGATTCTTGAAATATTGCAATTTTTCCCACAGACTATGGGTAAGGGCATTGAACACATATAGGCTAGTTTCTACCCTATTGGTATGTAGCATATTTCTGAATTTAGTAATACGTTACACAGAAAGCCAGGCTAACCTTAAAATAACATCATCGGATTCTTACCTGTGGAATTTGTCTTTGGACCTTACAAACACTAGGTGGCAGACAAGTACAGTGGACAATCAGTACCGGCCAAAGCAATACACTTGGTCTGCTTTATCAAGGTGGGTAGAAGCCGGATCTTTCAAACGTGTTTCTTCTGTTGCAGCAACTAATGAGGAGAGTAAAATAAAGGTGCTTAATATCTAAATACACAATTTTCGGTTAAAGTATCATGTATGTATTTTAACTTCATAGTTTCAGAAAAATCAATAAGCACAATTTTCCAGCATATGCCTGTATAAATTGTAAAGCAAAACCACTCAACAACATAGGCATGAATTTTTTTTTTAATTTAGAAGAGAATTAAACAGTCCATGAGTCATTAGAACAAAGGGTCATATTAAACATAGTGCAAAGTGGGACTACATACAAGGGGCTATTTTACCCATTAGGTGCTGTAGGCACAGTGCTGGGTGTTTATGAATATTTTAAGATATTAGAGAAAGTATGAGACTTGTTAGTATCTTGTCCTTAAGTTTTAATTTCTCACTGTTACTGGTATATATAAATGACCGATTTCTGTACACTGGCTGGTCAGCAAACTCACTAAATTCTCTTATCAATCAATACCAGTTTTGTGTAAAGGTCTCTTGAAGTTTCTCTATATATGATTATACTTTCTGCAAATATCATCAATTTTATTTTCCACTTGGCAAACATTTTTTTCTTTTTCTTATTGAATTGCTTGAGGCCTCCAGTATATTTGGAAATAAAGTAGTGATAGTAGCATCCTGAGACAGGGACCGGGGTTATGGTCGGAGTAGGTGAGGGCCTCCGGAAAAAGCAGGGCAGAATGTTTGCAGTCAGAGCAATGTAACTACATGCAAGGAAACCCCCTACCAAAACTCTGTGTTAAACATTAAGCTCCAGGGTCATTCTTCAGTAAGATCAGTTAATGTTCCCCAGACAAAGAAGAGTAGCACATGTTTTTATTATGCTAATCATTTGTAATCATGTGTAAGATTCACTTTAGCATGCTAAAACGCCCAGGCCTATGTGCTGTCTTTCCTCTTTCACATCTGATGGGGTGGTTTTGCAAACTGGGCAACTAATTTAGCATGCAGACCCAGCTGTAACCAACATAGTAAAAGACAGGAAAGATTCCACCTTAAAGATAAGATTGCATTTTAACACCCAGGAAGTTTGGGAAGCAGGATTCTTAACTTACTTTTCAGCGAACAGACAATACCTCAGCCCACCTTGGGGGCTGGGCAGGCCACCTTTTAACGTGCTCCTAGGCCAAGATGCCAGTATCCCAGGGAGAGATCGGGGCGGGGAATTCCTTGTGTTAAGTTAATTCTGGGTGTTCAGACACCACTAGCAGGTCCACACCCCTAAGCCTTTTTTTCATATTCTCAAAAAATCCTCATCTGCCTTTAAAACCCCTAGACAACCCACCACCCCAGGCTCTCTTGTCCCCTCTTTCCTCTCGCTTTATCTCTAAATAAAAGCAGGTACCGCGCTCTCCTACCTGAGTGTTTGTGAAGCTCATTCTTCGCCTTCGTGAACAAGAACCGCGGCATGAATCCTAGCCTTGTTCCTGGTATGGAAAACTCTTCAATCTTTCACCATTACATAAAACATTTGCTAGGGTTTAAATATTTTACTAATCTTTTCAACTTAATAACTTTGACTTTATTAATCCCTTTTATTGTGTGTTTGTTCTATCTCCTTGGTTTTTTTCTGCTACCTCATCATTTTCTTCCTTTTATATTCTTTGGATTTAATTTGCTCTTCTTTTGCCAACATCTAACACTGAAATGGAGACTTAGTTGATTTTAGACTTTTTTGAAAAGTATATACATATAGGACTTTCGATATAAATTTCCAATATGCATAGAAAGTGAGTTGAAAATAATTTTAACATTTAGACCTTAACCCCTCAGCATCGTCATTCTGAAATTAAATTCTCTAATGATTTTTATAGTATTGTATACATTAAAATCATTCTTCTAACTCCTTAGACCCTGCGTTTCCTAATCTTTTACATGTATTCTCTTATTAGGTGTGTGGCATTATATCTCAAAACACGCTTGATGTACTCAGTACGATCTGAGCTTTGGAACGCTCCACAGCATGGCCATGTCTGGCCCACCGCATGCACTACAGATGACAGAACACTTGATTCATCTGTTAGTTGTCTTCTGAAATCCAATCCTGTCTATGAAACCTTTCCTCACAATTGTGTGGGGTGTTTTTGTTTTAGGGTTTTTGCTTTATTTCTCTATACCCTATCTTAGAAAGATCAGAGTTCTGAATGTTTTAAGTACATAAACTGCATATCCATATTCTAATCAATCTTCTTTAGTTATCAGGTTTATATTGTAAAGTGAACCATGATTTCAATTTATAATAATGCTGTGGGTAAAACTAACATTTCTAGAATATCTCATCTGGCTTTGGTACATCTGCATATCAGCAGGCCTTCAGAGGTGGAAAGAAGTATGACTTTAGTGCATTTGCATCTTTCCTCAGGGGTGGAGAGAAGTCATCTCCATATCAGTTGGTAATTACCTGGGCAAGGAGGACTTATCTGTACCTGAGAGGTGAGGAGGAGGGCCGGTTTTGCTGCTGCTGGAGCAGGAGAGAGAGAAGGGCCTGGACTGGAGTTTGTGAGCAATAAGTGGATTTTAAACTTTATTTCTCCCTTTGACTGATTTCAGTTTTTAGAGGTATTTTGCCCCGGGACTTCCTCTCCCCAGACTAACAAATGCCGATTCTGCTTTAATTCTGTAGCCACATTATTTAGACCCTGTTGAATGATGAGATGAATTTTCTATTAATGCTAACTTCCTCTCCATGGAAACCAGATGAAATAAACTGATAATTCTCATTCAAAATGGAGAATTTATTATTTCGAGTATGGCATTTCCACAGACAAGTTTTTTAGGTTGTACAACATTTAACTTGGTTTTGTCCCATGGTTATAGCCTGGCACTTGCCTGGCCAGCCTTGAAAATGCATGCTCAAGATCACAATGGGAACAGGATGTAAGAGGGTGAATGAGTCAGCACACACCCACAGACTCCTCTAGGAAAAACAGTTGCTAGCTGTCTGAGTTGGTATTAATCATCTTAGCACATAGAAAGCCTGTAAAAATGGTGACTCCTTCCAGATACCAGCACAGAGCAGGCTATAAAAAAACTGGTATGGCTAAAACTCTTCTGATAGGATGACTGCAGGAGAAAGCATTTAGTACTGCCCTCTATAAAGAGAAGTATCTGTTGGTGGTGGTTTCTGGGAGCCATAATTCTGTGGGAAAACCCAAATCTTTGGCCTCAGTGCAATTTATCCAAGTGTCGTCTCCAAATCTTACTTTTAGAAAATCACACTACTTATTCCTGAAACAGATGAAAATCATCATCTCATAATTATGTGACATTTCCTGGAGTAAACTGGCCAGTCATATGTTGATAACTGTACAAGTCCCCTGAGGGGAAGAGCCATGCTTGGCCAAGTTATAGGTACATCATATGCATGCAGATGGTCCATGGTTTCAGATTGTTCCACTTAAAACTTCCAATTGTGCGATAGCAATATGCAATCAGTAGGAACCATAATTCAAATATTTAATTTTGACCTTTCCCTGGGCTAGCAATACGTGGTACAATCCCCTCTTGCAAGGCTGGGCAGCAGTGGCCAGCACAGAACCCAGTCACTACGTGATTGCGACGGTGACAACTGGTCCGCTTACAACCATCCTGTGCCCTTACAGCCATTCTGTTTTCTCACATTCAGTATAGCAGTCAAATTACAGAAGGTATTCAATACTTTAGTTATAAAATAGGCTTTTTGTTGGATGCTTTTGCCCAACTGCAGGCTAATGCAAGTGTTTTTAGCACATTTAAGGTAGGCTAGGCTAAGCTATGAAGTTTGGTAGGCTGGGTATATTAAATGCATTTTCGACTTAGGATATTTTCAATTTATGATGGGCTCATCAAGACATAACCCTATTGTAAGTAGAGGAAGAGCTGTATAATACATATGAATTCAATAATTTATTTCATAACAAATCTGTATTATCATGAAAACTTAAAATATATAAAAATGTTTACAAGTGAATGTTTTACAATGATGATAATGGTTAGGAACAATTTGAAAGACTACTATATTACATGAGGCTATCACTCAAAATAAAAAGTTGGCACATAGCTATCCAATAGCAGTCATTTTCAGGATTAAAATGAAATTGTACTGCATTAATAAGTTGATGCAATGATGACCATAAAGCAAATCTTTCCACAAAAGTGGTCACTACAAACTCAGAGTGGTACAGCCATGGGGTCATTTACTAATAGATATTCAATCAGCATCAAGTAAATAAAAGGAGTTGGAATACCAAAAAATATAAGCATCCAAATGTTAACAGAGAATTTATTTTCTTTTGAAAAATTTGAAAGCTACAGAAAAGTTGCAAAAACAGTAAAAGAAACATCCATATGCCCCTTGTCTTGTTTCCTCAATTTAACTTTTTGTGTTTGTTTCTTGAAGTGTGTCTGTACGTGTGTGTGCGTGCTCATGCGCACCCACTGGACTCTGAGAATTGGTTGCAGCCATCATAATGCTTATGCCTAAACGCTTCAGTACATATTTCCTAAGAACAAAGGCTTTCTCCCATGTAACGATGCAGTTATCTCATTCAGGAAATGTAACACTAAGATAATGCCATTATCTAATACACAGTCCATTTTCAAATCATCCCAGTTATACCAATAATGTCCTTTGTAGCTTGCTTTTTACTTTATTTTTCCTCTTTAAGTTATAGTCAAGGATCACACACTGCAGTTAGTTGTCATGTTTTTTTAGTCTCTTTTGACCTGGAACAGTCAGCTTCCCAGCCTTTTTGGTCATTCATGCCACTGACATTTTTAAAGATCCAGACCAGTTGTTTTCCAGAATGTTCTACAATTTGAATTTTTCAGATGGTTAGATTCAGTTTAAACATTCTGAAGATGAACACTGCACAGATGAAATTGCTTCCTTCTTGGTGCATCAACAATTGATGTTCGTCTCTCCTGTCCTGTGCCCTATTCTGGACCAGTCAAGGGGGGATTTTCTCCTAGCCTCTGCCAACACAGCTTTCGTTCACGGAAAGCTCTCTCTGTTCTTCCAGCTACCTGAGATTTCCATTTGTTCACTGCTCAACTCAAATATCATCACTTACTACAAACTTTTTTTATACTATACTCCTCCAGGCTTCATATCATACATACATATACTATAACCTAGAGAAAATATATATATATATAATCTTCAAAATGCCTCTGATTTTCTAAAATCCACTCAGTGCTTCATCAATATGAATTACTTCATAATTTCTTTTATATTAATACTAATCATCACAATCATATACATTGGCATCCTGCCAGATTGCCATCCTATTGACAACAGTGGTCATGGACCTTAAATTCCGCACATTTGGATTTTATTTCCCACAGAGCCTATCAAATCCAGAGCATTCAATAAGTAGATTTTTGGTCTTTGATGAATGAATAAATTAAACTACCTTAGGAGAAAAGTCCATCCTGTAATTAAGTGCCCCATTGTTTTTCAGAAGTCATCCAAAAAAAACAGTGTCTTGAAACTGAACGGCCATAGAAATCTCCAGGTATCTTCTTTACCTCTACATGTAATGTACTTTTTTAAAAGCTTGAATTCTCAAGGAATATTTTCAGAAATTAAGACTGGAGAAAAAAATCCAATTTAAAAAGTGTCTCCTTTTTCTTCAAAACAGTATTCCCTATTTTCTTAAAAAAATAGTTCAGTTGATTTGAAATAGTCATAATAAAAAATAACAAAACATCAAGACAGTAAAGAATACCATAAGTTATCTCAAGTGACTGTAGTATTTATTTTTTATTATGCAGTACATAAATTTCCAGAAAACTCAAGGCTTTATAGCGTCACATATTATTTTCTGTTTGCAATTATACTTATTCTGTTTTAGTGGAGAGCATATTTTCCAATGGCAAGTACTTCTTGGTATCTTCAGACATAATCTTCAGCTATCAGTGCACCTCATCACAGAGGAGAAAACACAGAAGGCTTCTGCTGGCGGCCTTTCTGTCATTGTTTCTCGTTGCTAGGAGCACGCAGAAGTACTGCTAGCTGGTGCAGATTCTCCTGTTAGTCTGCTAACTAAATACGGGTGAATTTTTCTCTGAGGAAAATATGACCAATAAATGTGTATTTTTTTTTAAATAGGGCCTGATTGTTAAATTGCTAAGGGATTGACTGAATCAAATTATAACAAAATGGATTTCAAAATTTGGCTTCTGACATGCCATAGATGTCCATCTAAACTGAATATATTCTAAAGCATGGTTTATGTCAAGAAAATAATTGCATATTGAAGCTGTCTGTAAGTAGATTAACCCACACTTTTAACAATAACAAGCCTTACTGCTTTGAGACCTTTTCAGCCTTAGTCTGGGGTTGGAGAGGAGGGGATATTCTATGGTCTTGTAAAATCAGGAAACATTAAGAAATACAACACTAAACAGATTTCAAAAATACAGAAATTTTCAGAGACTTTACTTAAGGTGTTTTGGTATCTTGAACCTTCAAAATAGGAATTAAGGATTTCCTAAAATTTATTTGGATTAATTCATGACAACCACAGAAGACACGGCTGCCTCACCGAAGTTCTGCATATATTTGCAAGTAACTTGAGAGGCAGCGTCATGATGTGCAGAGTTGGAGGCCGATGGCCTGAATTCCCCTGTTACCTCCGTCAGTAATTACCTGTGGAACTTGGCAAGGCCTTGGGAAAATGTCTCAGTTTCTGATTTGTAAAAATGGAAATGAAGTCATAAGGTTATTGTGAAAAGCAAATTAATAAATTTATGGTGAAATTGCCATATAAACTGTATGTGAATATGAGTTTATATTGTATTTTAATATAATGTTTCACGTGTTCGCTTCAAGATTTATAATATTTGCTTTTCTGATTAGAAGTCTTATTCTTGAGCCTATATTAGTACAAAATGAAGCGATCTTCTGCGGTGGTGATCAGAGAAATAAGACACCACATACACAATGTGCATGAATGGCCTGCGAGAAAGGGAGGCACTTGCTGCCGTTTGCAGGTCGCTTTTATTTAGTGAGAGAATAATGCTTGCTATTTAGGGTATACTGTTCCTTATATACGATGCTACGTATAGGGAGTGCTGCTTCTTAAATGTGGTGCTAAAAATAGACAGGGGAGTACGTGCAGAAGTAGCTTAGCTCATTTCTAGGCGGAGTAAGAATTTTCAGGCTATACAAGAAAGTCCTATAGGTCAGATTTAGGTTAGGTGACTTTATATTGCCTTATACTATAGTTAACTTGTCTTGGGATAGACTTTTAGGCCAAGGCCTGATAGAGCAGGGGTAGATGTTTTCGGTTCCCGGTTTCCATGGTGTGCATGGTGCTTCGGGGTAGTCCTCCACAATCTTCTGATATAATTGTGTAATTATAGGACCAGGTCATATAACTGACTGTGAGATTATATTTGAAAGTCTTTCTAATTTTCAAATTTAAAGAAATGCTTTCACTAAGGAATACAAATATAAAATTACTTGTGTTTTGAAACAGTAGAAAAATAACCCAAAAGCTACTTAAAATTAAGAGACAGTAATAGAAACTGGATATCTGGATAGCTATTTACTTTAGAACCCTGTAAAAACCTCTGTAACTCAGAATAACAATTACCTCAGAAATAAAAAGCTAAGCAGTTCCTAAAAATAAAACATTAGGGAAAAAAAAAAAAGAATCAAGTTGCATAACAAATTATTGACATAAACACGGAGAATAATTATTTCAAGTGACTTTAAAATGCATATTTTTACTGTTCATCACTAGTGAGATGTATCCTTAGGGTAAAAAATTACCACGAAGAAATCAGAGGCGGCACTCAGTAGCCTTTTTTTAATGATAACATTGGTATTGTTATTTTGAAAGTATTATATATATATGATATGGGATAAATCAAGTAAGTAATTATGTAATGTCCCCAAGAATTTCAGTATGAGAAAATATAGGAAGAAAAGTATAAAACCAAATAAGTGAACACAGAGTGATCATACATTCCAAATAGAAATGTCATTATGGATACATGACTTTTTCTGAAAAATACATATTCTCATTATATGGACTGCATGATGATTCCCCCCACAGATTCATTTTTGAAGCCCTAACCTCTAATGTGATGGTATTTCAAGGGGGGAGCTTTGGGAGGTTATTAGGTTATGAAAGTAGAGCTCTCATAAGAAGAGAAGAGAGAGAAATTATCTCTTTCCCTTCTATGTGAGGACGTGAGACGGCAGCTACGTACAGGCTGGGAGGCGGGCTTTCCCCAGACGCTAACTACGCTGGCAGGTTGGTCTTGGACTTCCCAGCTTCCAGAGTTGTGAGATATAAATGTCTAAGTCACCTAATCTATGGCATTTGTTATAACAGTCTGAGCAGACTAAGACACCAACATTTATTTATTTTTCTAAAAAGTATATATTATGTAAATACCTGTCCACTGAAAAGTTCCAGAAACAGTGACAAACCAGTAGCAATGACCACCTCTGAACTTTATTTTCCTCCTTGGGAAACTGATTGAGTCCAAGTTTGAGTAGAAAATATGTTGAATAAATCTAACACATCTTACACTGAAAAGCAAGAAAGCTGTCAAAGGTTATAGAGGTGTGGCCAAGAGACAAAAAAACAATTAGAGCAGCTCCACCGCGTAATTCAAGAAACAGTTTGAATATCAATATAAATGACTGGAAAGCTTGGAATAGATCTTATACCCATTAGTTAGTAATTATACACAAAAGATCACACACTCACTTGTCACCTCTGATAGTCACTAGAAATTTCCAAAAATCTGATTCACAAAAGGACCATACATGATCTGTTCTGCTTCGTCTGTGTATGGTTTATCTTATGCTGTTTTTCCTGGGTAACTGTTGAGTATAAAACCTTTTGCCTCCACTTGGGACTGCGCCGAGGGACCCCAGATGCCAGAGCTGATCTCTCCATGGGATAACTGAAGCCACTGTGGATCAGCAACTTCCTGTTCACTCCTGCTGCTTCTCCCAAGAACACTCCCTAATAAATATGCTGGACGTTCATCCCCACCACGGGGTTTGCTTCCTAAGAGAAACAGCCCGTTGCAAGCAGTGATTCCCACGTGTGGCCCAAGGAAGCAAGTTCTAACAAAGGACCACAGAGCTGCGTCGCTTGTTCCCCAGCTGGCAAGGGAGACCACCTCACTGGCGGCAGCTGGAACACACCCGGACTCTGGCACAAGGCAACAACGCAACTGTCCGTATTTTCACTGGCTTAGTATACTGGTGGCAGGAAATATATTAGCTGGTACAGTGTGTCAGACATTTGAGAAACTTGAAGGAATTAATAATGAGGAACAAAATTAGATTAGCTCATGTGACACTCTGGGAGAAAAATGAAACTTGGGAATGATCAATCTGCAATTAAAAGCGAAGTGTAACAGCCATTGCCCTCTTTGATGACAGACGATGGACAGATAAATAGATGGACAGATATGTCATCTTCTACAGTGGGAAGGCAGAGGTGAAGGCTGAGAACAATGCCCATAAAGGCAGCCAAATTCAAGAAAAAAGCTTTAATTCCCAACGAACACAGTCTACACCAATGCCAGCCTCCTGTTTGGAAAAGAATGTGATCCTAACACATGGTGTATTGATATCTAGGTTGTTGCACCTGAAAATCTTGAATTCCTTCTAAATATTGATTCCAAGAGCGATACCCGATGAATGCCCTGCACACTGGTCTCCGTCTCTGTGTTTGCCTCCCAGGGAAACCAGCATACGATAGCGACCACAGATTGAAGAGTGAGAATCTCTGTGGAAGAAGTCCATCTAGTAAATGCAGAAGGAATTATGTATTTAGCAAATGACTGTTGGTAGCCTGTAGTGAAGTAATAGAACTTCTATCCCACCCACACCATAATTAGTGACTAAAATCATTGTGTCAAAGTTTGATGGGGAACTTTTGTCAGACGGGCAACATACTAACATACTGATCAGTTTCCATATCACTACAAATGTTCCTGATGTGATAGAGGCTATCTATACAGCGACACTTAACAACTACCTTTTTTCCAAAAGTTGAACCTGAATCTAATCAACCTGTAAATTGCAATTTACAGGAAATATAGGGAAAGTGGAATAAGGAAATATAATCAGCCACATCCAAAATGTGAGAAACTCTTCAGGACAAATGAACCAATATCTTCGACAAATATATAATATTATAGAAAGATATTTAGAACCGTATTAACCAAACATTATGTGTGGCTTTTGCTTGGCTCATGATTCAAACAACAAGCAGTAAAAAGATACTTTTTTAAGACAAATGAAGAAAATATAACATGGACAGTTTAGTAGATGACATATTATTTGTAAAATTTTATTGTAATGAAATATTACTAAGTTAAGCTTTTTAAAGTCATTGTCTATTAGAGATTTATACTGAAATATTTATGGGTGAAATGATACAATGTCTGGTATTTTTTTTAGTAATCTACAGAACAGATACATAGGTTAAGGGAGTAGATAAAATAAGAATGGGAAGTGTTACTAATTACCAAGCTGGGTAATGGGTAGCCAGGGATTCATTATGTTATTATTTCAATTTTGGAGTACATTTTAAATTTTCCAAAAAAGTTTTAAAAATGATTTACATCTTTAATGTTATGTAATACCATGTCAAAACATTCAATTAAGAACTCATGAGGTATTAAGTTTGAGTAATATTGGTAATTTGTGAAATAGTCACTTGGTGACAAACTATTTTTAAAATATGAATTATATTAATGTTTTGAACAGTTGATCTCCATATTGTCTTTAACAAATAACATATACACATTAAATTTAGCATATTAATAATTAACAATTGTTTGTATAAAATATCAAATTGATCATAAAATTTGTGCTTCACTTTTTCAATCAAAATGAATAATTCCATTGAATAATGCAATGCAATGATTTGATTTTTTAAAATTGTCTGATAGAAATTTACTAGAATGAAAATTTTCCCAAAGCAATTTGGCTAATTTGATATTTGGTTGCAAGAATAGCTTGGTGGAAGCATTATCCCCAAATACTTGTTCTCAAATATTTTTTTTATTAAGCTATTATTGATGTACACTTTTATGAAGGTTTCACATGAAAAACAATGTGGTTACTACATTGACCCATATTATCGTGTCCCCCCCCATACTGCACTGTAGTCACTGCCCATCAGTGTAGTAAGATGCCACAGAGTCACTATTTGCCTTCTCTGTGCTACACTGTTTTCCCCCTGATCCCCCCGACACCATGTGTGCCAATCATAACACCCCTCAATCCCCTTCTCCCTCCCTCCCCACCCACCCTCCCCCACCCCTCCCCTTTGGTAACCGCTAGTCCCTTCTTGGAGTCTGTGAGTCTGTTGCTGTTTTGTTCCTTCAGTTTTGCTTTGTTGTTTAAAATATTTTTAATGTGGTTCATCAGAGAAAGTTTTGCAACACTTTCTGAATATTTAAACTCTGTTGATAATACTTTAATTTTTTTAATCTAGAAGATAAGTTTCTAATCAATTAAGAATTTAACCTACCAGTTTGGATATTTAGATCTTTTTCAATGTTTGGCATTTCATAGAATATAGAAATGATAATAAAAATATTAACTGCAATTATAAAACAAAAGTAAAAAATGTAAGAAAAATATTTTAAATGATGTAAACCATTAGTTAAAAATTTTAAGAGAGTTGGGGATAGAAAGAAACCTAGAGGAACAAATTCCAAAAAGTGGTGAACCTTTCTAGAAGAGAAAGGAGCCAAATTTGCTTTCCTCCAAGAGGAAATGGTATAGAAAAAGGAGGTTAGGGTAAGAAAAAATTACCCAAATTCTTAATTACCTGTTAATGACTGTGTGAGGGCTGGCCTAATGAATTACAATCTCTAGGAACCTTGGTCTCAGAACAAGTCTTCTCCCAACTGCCATTTTTCCATAAACCTTCACTGTATATAGACTTAAAGCTTGGGACAAGATAACTGGGAAACCCTTGTTGAGGCACACAGGGTTCCCTAAAAGAAGCAGCCCACTGAAGACTGGGGACAAGGCAAGAAATCCATCTAAGGCACTTCAGTTTCTCAGTGGATGCAAGCAAGTAACTGCTTCTGAAAGCTGGTGGTAAGTCAGGAGAGTGCAGAGACATCTTCCAAAGGTTAGAAAGCTGAGAATGTGAATAGATAACAGAGTATTGTGAACAAGTTAAAAAACTAGCAGTTAGGCTTTAAAACAGAAACA
This sequence comes from Phataginus tricuspis, assembly GCA_029783875.1. Classification (NCBI taxonomy): domain Eukaryota; kingdom Metazoa; phylum Chordata; class Mammalia; order Pholidota; family Manidae; genus Phataginus; species Phataginus tricuspis. The sequence continues at coordinate 5,080,608 of JAQQAC010002701.1, read as the reverse complement.
GAATTTCCAAGGCACACAAAGCAACTTGGTTATAAAGCATAAAGAGAACTTTGAGACCTTGCCAGTGCTCAGATCCAAGTCCTACCAAAACATTTGGAGCCATTAGTGACCTAGATCTTACGAAAGCTGTGTCAAAGCCAAGAGAGCTCAAATAAATCAGATGGGACTGACTCAGCCACAGCGCTAGAAGTTTGACGTAAAAAAAGACGCTTGCCTTTTTTTGGGCAGTAAATAATCTTTATTTCACCCTATACTGTTCTTTTACTCACAATCTTTATCATAAAATCAAGAATCGTGAGACATCAAAAGTGAGAAAAAGTGATCTGTGTTTAAGAAAACAAATAATCAATAGAAATAAGCCCAAAGATGGCAGAAATATTGCAATTATCACAGGGACATTAAAAATACTACAGCAGAAATGGTTTTCAACATGTGAAAACAGATGATGAACTACTGCAAAAAGAAACTATTAGAAACAACCAAATGAAATGCTAGAAATAAGAAAATGATATCAGAAACAAAATGTTTATTCAATGGTATAATCTAAAAACTGGAAACAGCCGATTAAAAAAGTAATTACACTTGAATATAGACCAATAAAAAATATCCAGACTGAGTACAAAAAAGTAAATTTGTGCTACTGCTATGGAAAGCAGTATGAAGGTTTCTCAAAATTAAAAATAGAAATATCATATGACCCAGGAATTCTACTTCTGGTACTCTACCAAAAGAAAACAAAATTTGCTCTAGTTCAGTGAAAAATGCTATTGGTATTTATTTGGTGCAGATTGCACTGAATCTGTAAATTGCTTTAGGCAGAATGGTCATTTTAACAGTATTAATTCTTCCTATCCATGAACATGAAATACCTTTCCATTTATTTGTGTCATCTTCAATTTCTTTCATCAGTGTTTTATACTTTCAGAGTACAGGTCTTTCAGCTCCTTGGTTAGATTTATTCCTAGGCATTTTATTCATTTTGATGCCATTGTAAATGGGATTGCTGTCTTAATTTCACTTTCTGCTAGTTCATTATTTGTATATAGAAATGCAACAGATTCCTGTATACTGATTTTGTATCCTATGACTTTACTGAATTCATTTATTAATTCTCATAGTTATTTGGTGGAATCTTTACAGTTTTTCTATATATAATATCACATCATCTGCAAATAGTCACAATTTTACTTCTTCCTTACCAGTCTGGATGCCTTTTATTTACTTATTTTATATGATTGTTGTGACTAGGACTTATAGGACTATTGAATAAAAGTGGTAAGGGTGGGAATCCTTGTCTTGTTCCTGAACTTAGAGGAAAAGCTTTCAACTTTTAGGCATGATGTTAGATGTAGGTTTATCATATATGGCCTTTACTTTGTTGAGATGTGTGCCCTGTACACCCACTTTGTTGAGAATTTTTATCAGGAATGGATATTGAACTTCGTCAAATGATTTTTAAGCATCCATTGAGATGATGATATGGTTTTCATCCTTCCTTTTGTTAATATGATGTATCACATTTATTGATTTGAGGTTATTGAACTATCCTTGCATTCCTGGGATAAATCCTACTTGATTGTGGTGAATGATATTTTTAATATATATTTTTTAGTTCAGTTTGATAATAGTTTGTTGAGGACTTTTGCATCTATGTTTATCAGGGATATTGGTCTGTAATTTTCTTCCTTTTCTTTTTTTGTAGTATCTTTGTCTGTTTTTTGGTACCAAGGTGAGGCTGGCCTGATAAAACAAATTTGGAAGTTTTATTTCCCTTTCAGTATTTTGGAATAATTTCAGTAGGAGAGATATTAACTTTTCTTTAAATGTTTGGTAAGATTCACTTGGGAAGCCAGCTGGTCTTGGAGTTTTGTTGTTGGGAGATTTTTTTTTTTATTACTGATTTAATTTCATTACTCATAACTGGTCTATTCAAATTTTCTATTTCTTCCTGGTTCAGTTATGAAAGATTTATGTTTCTAGGAACTTATCCATTTCTTCTAAGTTGTCTAATGTGTTGGCATATAATTTTTTAATAATACTCTCTTATAAATGTTTGTATTTCTGTGCTGTTGATTGTAACTTATCTTTCATTTCTCACTTTATTTATTTGACTCCTCCTTTTTTCTTAATGAACTAGGTAAAGTTTATCAATTTTGTTTACCTTTTCAAAGAATCAGCTTAGTCTCATTGATCTTTTGTATTTTTTTAGTCTCTATTTCATGTATTTCCACTCTGAGATTTGTTATTTCCTCTTTTATACTAACTTTGGGCTTTATTTGTTCTTCTTTTTCTAGTTCCTTTAGGTTTTGGGTTAGATTTTTTTATTTGAGATGTTTCTTGCTTTTTTGGTAGGCCTGTATTGCTATAAACTTCTCTTTTAGGACTGCTTTTCTACATCCCAAAGATTTTGAAAGTTGTATTTCTGTTTTTATTATTCCCCAAATATTTCTTTATTTCTTCTTTGATTTTTTTAATGGCCCATTGGTTGTTTAGCATGCTGTTTAGCCTCCATGAATTTGGGCTTTTACATTTTTTCATGTAATTGATATACAGTTTTATATTATTGTTGTGTTTGGAAAAGGTGCTTGAAATGATTCCAATCTTCTTACATTTATTGAGACTTTCTTTGTGGCCTAACATGTGATCTGTTCTGAAAAATGTTCCATGTGCACTTGAAAAGAATGTGCATTATACTATTTTGGAATGTAATGTTATGTATATATCTGTCAATTCCATTTGTTCTAATGTTTCATTCAAATCCACTGTTTCCTTATTGATTTTTCTCTCTGGATAATCTATCCATTGATGTCAGTGTGGTGTCAAAACCCCCTACTATTATTGTATTACAATTAATCTACCTCATTATTTTGGTTAATATTTGCTTTATAAACTTAGGTGTTCCTCTGTTGGGTGTGTACATATTTATAATTGTTATATCCTCTTGCTGAACTGTGTCCTTAATCACTATATATAATGTCCTTCTTTGTCTCTTGTTACAGTCTTTGTTTTAAAGTCTACTTTGTCTCATATAAATATAGCTACTTTACCTTTTTTTTCCAATCCTATTCTTGTAGAATATCTTTTTCCATCCTTCAGTTTCAGTATGGGTGTGTCTTGTCTTCAGATCTAAAGTGAGTTTCTCGTAGGCAGAAAATAGAGGGTCTTATTTTTGCCTTTTCTTGTCCATTCAGTCACCCTATGTCTTTTGATTGGAGCATTTAGTCCACTTACACTTAAAGTAATTATTGGTTGGTATATAGTTTTTGCCATTTTGTTAAATGTTTCCTGGGGTTTTTTTTTTTGTTGTTCTTCTCTGATCCTTGCTTCCTCTCTTGTTCTCCCCTCATGTATTATGACTTCTTTTAGTGTCATGTTTGGATTCCTTTTTCTTTGTTTTGTGTATTCATGATAGGTTTTTGGCTTGTAGTTACTATGGGTTCTTATCTGACATCCTAAAACTATGGCAATCTATATGATAAGCTGATGGTCACTTTAGTTCTAATGCATTCTAACACTGCATTTTTTACTCCCCCTCTGGCACATTTTATGTGGTGATGCCTTCTTTCACACCTGTTTATTTAGTGACTCTCTTAACTAATTTTTAGATACAATTAATTATACTACTTGTTTCTTTTCAACCTTCATACTAGCTCTTAAGTGACTGATCCCTTACTTCTGGTATATACTTGCTTGTACAGTGAAATTTTCACTTTCTTATTTTTCTTGCCTCTAGTTAGGGTCTTTTCCTCTTAAAGAAAACCCTTTAACATTTCTTGTGAAGCCATTTTAGTGGTGGTGAGCTCTCTTATGTTTATCTGTGAAGCTGTTTATCACCCCTTCCATTCTGAATAATAATTTTCTGGGTAGAGTACTCTTGGTTGGAGGTTTTTCTCTTTCAGCACTTTGAATATATCATGCCACTTCCTTCTGGACTGTGGAATTTCTGCTGAAAAATCAGCTTATAGCCTTATGAGGTTTTCCTTTTAGGTAACTTGGTTGATTTTCTCTTGCTGCTTTTAAGATTCTCTGTCTGATCTTTGACAGTTTAATTATGCTGAGTCTTGCTGTGGTTCTCCTTGGGTTTATCTTGTTTGGGGCTCTCTCTGCTTCCTCGGCCTGAATGTCTGTTTCCATCTCTAGTTTAGAGAAGTTTTCAGCTATTACTTCTTCAAATGTTTTCTAGTCCTGTCTCTCTTTTCCTTCTGGGAATCTCATAATGCAAATGTTTGGACATTTGATGTTGTCCCTGAGCTCCATTAAACTATCCTCATTTCGTTTTACTCCTTTTTCCTTTCTGCTGTTCAGCTTGCGTGACTTCAGTTACTCTATTTTCCAGATTGCTGATCTATTCTGCATCTTTTAATCTGCTGTTGATTCCTTCTAGTGTATTTTTCATTCCATTTATTGTATTTTTCATCTTATTGGTTCTGCTTTATCTTTTTTATCTTTTTTATAGGTTCTCTCTGAGTTCCTCTACTCTTCTCTCAAATCTGGCTTAGAACCTGCAGTGCATCCCCAGGCCCAGGCCCAGCCCCTAGGAAAGCTCACTTCCACAACAACTAGCTCTAGGCCCATAGTATAGCAGTGGCCCAGGCACACTATTCAAGGGTGGACAGTTACCAGCTCTGCACCAGTGGTGCAGTTCCAGGGCCAGACACATCCCCAGGAAAACCCTGCCCCCACAGCCACTGGTTCTGGGTCTGAGTGCAAGTCCACCATTATAGTAGTGGCTCAGGTGTGCAGTGACCACTGGCTCCAGGGAAGCCCCATCTCCATAGCTACTGGGTGGGACCTGCAGTGCAGCAGTGGCCAAGGTGCTCTCTGCAGGGGTTGGTGCTGACTGGCTATGCACTCTCAGGCAGCTACAGCTGGTGTGTGCATGCCAAGGTTCCTCCTCACATAGTCTCAGTGTGGGGAAGCAATGCAAAAATGGCACTTACCATACCTCTGATCCAAAGAGGGTTCCAGCCATTCCTCCACCAAACACTGGGTGCTTTAGTTCTATAAATCAGGTTTTTTCTTATTTCTGGTTTCTTATATTTCTTATACCATATACTTATTTCTTCAGACTTATAGTCTGTGCACTTTAAAGCACAGCTTTTTTTTCTATGCCTGGGCAGGGAATCTGTGTCCAGGTCCCTAGGGGTATCCCTCCTGTGGATAAAGTGAAGGTTCCTATGGCCAGGATTTTTACCTGGCCCTGGTTGGCTAGCCCACTACACACATGTGGGCAATACTTCATTATTGACTCCATATAAAGAGCTCTGCCCAGTGCTCTGGGCAACACGGTGGCACCACTGCAAGGTTTCAGGAGAGCAGAGGTGAGGCTAGGGTAGTGGCAGTGCCAAGGACACAAACTAAGATGGCTTTGGGGATACAGAGGCCCAGAGGCAGAGACCAGCTTGCTGCATGCAGACTCGCTCTGAGTGGATGGGATTCTAGCGATTGACCTGCCACCATGGGAATAAAGTTGGATATAAAACTTTTCACCCCAAGAATGTTCTACTGTTATTCCTTTGGTCTCACTGAATCCATAGTGAACTTCTCTGGGGCTGTGACCCATTGGCAGGACCCCTCCCTTCTGCAGGTCATTCACTGGGGACGGAGTTCCCTCTGTTACTGTGCCTCCATCTCGCCTGCCATTTTTTATGTGATCTTTATATTCCATCTTGTGAAGAAGGTGCTCACTCAGTCTCAGTTCTTCCTCAGGATGTATTGCTCTGTGTGTAGGTGTAGATTCAGTGTGAAGTTCGGAGGCTGTGGGTTCAAGTTCTCTCTATGCCATCATCTTCCACTGACCTCAAAATGAACTCTCTTTTCTATTCCTAAAGGTAATCAGTTTTTACAGGTCTGTTTCTTTGACCATTTATTGACTCTAGATATGATGTAAGAGGGAAAATGTAGAGGTCACTGTGGAGAAAAAACAAGTTTAATTGTAAATAATGATGCCGTATTGTCAGAAAGAGAAATGCAAAAAAAGGGATGAGTGATATGAGGTGGACAGTTAAAAAGATAATCTCCTTCCCTTCTTTAGACTCTCCAAAACTTCTCCATTTGATTATAATTCCATTGATACTTTAGGCAAGGTAGAATATCCATTTTATTACCACAACCTCTCCGATGTGATAGGTAACACTTAAGATGTCAGGATTTCCATCTGCGGATAAAGTGAAGGTACCTATGGCCAGGATCCTCACCTGAACCTGAACTACCTGATGATGTAACTGGCCTGTTGCTAAGATACTGCTTCAACACCCACAGGCAATAAGCTAGTCACTATATAAAGAACTCTGCCCAGTGCTCTGGGAGGAGGCAGAGATGAAGGAGGATTACAGACCTGCAGACTGTTGGATGCAGATGTGATTCTAGTGCTCAACCTACCACCATGAGAATAAAGCCAGGTATAAACCATTTTACCCCAAGAATGTTCCATTACCATTTCTGGGTCTCATTGAATCCATAGTGAACTTGCCTGGGGCTGAAACCCTCAGGCAAGACAGAGCCCATTCCATATAGTAAGTAAATTCTAATTACATAAAAATATATAACATTCTTGCATACATTTGAAGATCAAAAGAAATCATATAAATGTACATAAGAAGAGTAATGGACCCAATGTATATATGAAAGTGAAATGAGCCAGGTGAGGACAGGCTAATAGGAGTAAGAAAACTCAAACTATATTTTACAGAAAGACACAACCATAATGAGTATCTGAGGTATTTCTACTCCTGTTCTTAATGATATAAGATTTTTTTAAGTATTACATAAACATTTATTAAATATTTATTGATTACCTTATGTTTTAACAATAAAAATATATGTATGTAAATACACATTATATGGAGACATGCAATAAATAAAATATATAAGAAAATATGTATTTGCTATATGTTGATAAATACTAAAGAAAAGTATAAGGCAGGAAAGGTAGATAGAAATTATGGGTGGATGTGTTACTGTTTTAAATTTGGTGACCAGGGAGAATCCTATTAAAAGATGTGGTATTTGAACATCAACCTGAGATATGTGGAAGGATGCCATGTAAATATTGAAAGGAACAGCATTCCAGATAAAAGAAGTAACACAAGCAGCAGCTCTTGAGAAGGGAGGATGCTTAGCGTGTTTGAGATATAGCAAGGTGAGCAGTGCATCTGGAAGAGTGAGACAGCGTAAGAGATAAAGTCATAGCAGAAAGGAGAGCACAGATGGACAGGCCCTTGCACACCCTAGAAATGACTTTGTCTTTACTCTTGGTGAAGTGGAAGCCATTGGAGGATTGTGACCAGAGAAGTGAAATGATCTGTTTTGGGGGGGACATGATGGTAGCTGGGTGTTGCAGGTCAATGGTGAAGTGGAGAGACCCGTTAGGAAGCCATAATATGCAGGCGATGGTGGGTGGTAGCCGTGAATGTGCCACGGAGTGTTTGCACTCCTGACCCTCTCATCAAATTGCTTACTGTCCAGTTAGGAAAGAAATTCTGGAAAACCTTAAAAATATTTTATGAAACAGAGGAAAGGAAATTATTAGGAGCCAAATGGTGTTAATGAAGTTATAAATTTCAGAGAGATTTGGAAAAAGGCAAATTAAACAAGGTGAAGTGAGTGTGATTGATTCCTGTGTTTGAATAAAAGTAATAATTGGTGATGTTGACTGTGTCCATTACGTGCCAGGCACCAGGCAAGGTCCTTTGCATGCCGTATCTCATTTAATCACCACCACAGACCTATGAGTAAGTTGCAGCTATTGCCCCATTTCCTACATGAAAAAAACAAAGAAATTCTGTAAAGGTTGAGTACATTGTTCAAGGGCCACAGCTGGGATCTCATTATGACCTGTGTTTTATTACAGCCTGAGCTCTAAACCAATACTCTTTTCTGATTCCCTATATAATGGGGGGGCAGGAAGAACTTTTTTAATCAGTGAATTCATGGAAGCAAAGATTAGGAATTCACCTTATTTGGTGTGCGGGTTTGAGTGTCTGGTCTGGAGCTGAAGGTTTTTGTTGGAGAACAGTACGAGAAATAGTGGAGATTGGAAAGTGGAACCTGATTTTAGATGACCTTGAGAGCTGGGCAGAAAAGCTGCAGCTATGTTCAGGAGAGAGTGAATATCTAAGATGAACGTGGGGGTGGGGAAAGTAATTCTAGATTTTCTGGGCTGTGGGTACAGGACGAGCTAGAGGCAGTAGGATCTAGCAATTAGAAGAGCCAGGACAAGTGTAATAATTCATGCATGAGGTAATGAGAGCTGTTAAGAGTAGAAATGGAAAGAAAAAGATAAATCCCAGAAACATTTCTCAGAAAGTTTTTTTTTTAATCTAGCACAGAATTTGGTTCTGAATTGTTTTTAAAAATCATAGGCTTCAGAATCCAGGTCATGACCACAGTTAGTTGTGTGAATCTGGGATATTTCTTCATCCATAAATGAAGTTGTCTTAGATTATCTCTAATTTTACTTCCTTCTCTACAATACTATGATTAAGATTTGTTTGTTTTTAAACTCCAGCTTAGAACAATGTGAGAGCTTTTGGTATTTATGTCTACATAGGCGTTAAGATTAGATTTCACCCATAGTACATGGTACCGTGTTTGGAACAGAAATGATGCTCAGAAATATTTCCTGAATTGAATTGAATTGAATTGAATTGAATCAAGTAATCACCAAAGAAAAAGAAGGAATTCAAGTCTCATGACTGTAGCTGACAAAACCTGAATTCCAAGAGGAAAATGTTCAGAACTGGTCTGCATCCGTCCACTGGCCCGCTCAGTTTCCCAGCCAGGCCTAATCCAGGAGGTCCCTGGGCCAAGCGTCAGCACAGAGTGGGCTCCTTTCCCACACAAATCTCAGGTGCTGCTCCAGATCTCCTGAACCAGAATCTTGGGAGGTGGCCCCCGAATCTGTGTATTAACAACCTTATAGGTGGCTCTTAGGAACACTGAAGTTTGAGAATCTCTAAACTACCCTCAAAATCAATTTAGGTATTTAGTTACTACCCAGAATGGGGTTCTAGACTTAGAATGAGAGTTTTTTATTAAGATATTTTTAAATCCAAAGATTATGAAATAATTTATAGATAATATAATCATGTGAGTAAAGACACATACATACATATGTATGTAAGTATGAGTGTGCATAATCACCTAGACGTACTTTCAAACTACACAGCCCTAGAAAGCAAAGCCATACCTGTGATACTTATTATTCTAGGAATTTCCTAAGCTTTCCAAATAGGCTTTACTCTAGAAAGTCTCTAAGAACCAAAAGACAGAAGCAGCTTCACTGCTCCACTGGGAAGCTTTGCTCCATATATCTTTCTAAGCAAGTAAATATATGAAGTGAAATAACATAAACAAGATTCATTTGTTTGCTTGCTTGGTCTTTTAACTAGGAAAGGTGATCATTTATAATGGCTTTGATTTTCAGCTCTTTCTACAGCTGCCGTTAAGAGTAATGAAGTGAACAGAGTGTAGGCTCTGGAAGCTAACAGATATTGATTCAAACCTGGTCCTATTTGTCCTAGCTGCGCAACCTCAGACAAGTTCCCAGTCCTCATTAATACCAGCACAATGTTTGACACAAATGAAGTACTCAGAAGACTTGCATTCCCTTCTTCTGACTCTAATTGGCCAGTAATTTTTATTTTCTGATCCCTTTCCTGAACCCAAAAGTGACAGAGAAAGTAAATGCCCCTGTTGGGGAAGGTTCTCGAGAAATTGTATCCACCAGCTGACCCATGGACAGGACCCTGGCCATCAGAGGCCCCCCACCCACTCCCCGTCCTTGGAATGCGGGTTCCGTCCGCCTTCTCTGCTCCCAGAGGCCGCCTCCAGGACAAAGCCTGGAGAGAGTGATGTGGTGTCGAGACCATCTGCATGACATATATGACTAAACCCAGCCAAAACTTCTATAAAACCTTTAAAGATTCAGCAGGCAGGTGCAGAGAACTACTAGTCTTGTGGCTGCCGGAGCCAGCCTCCTGTGTAAGCTGCCTTGCTTATATAAACCTGCCCCCCGGCCAATCCGGAGCGACCTGCTTCTTCAGTCTCTCCCTGCCCTCTACACATGGGGCCAGTTTCAGAGTCCCCCTGGGGCGCTCCTGAGGGGCTCGTGAACCAGCACCCCTCCGCCCCACCCACACGTGAAGCAGAGCGGAAGTGCTGATTTGGTGACGTGCAAAGCTCGAGCATCTTTAGTGCTGGATTTCCAAATGCTCCTCCCTGAGAACCACCCACGGAGAGAAGGAAGAGAAACCACTTCCCACCTCGGGGGCTTTCCTCATTTCCAGAGTCCCAAGAGAATCATCACAGCTGCCAGAGGAAGCGCTGCCGCAGGCTTGGAAGCTCTTTGCCAGCAGAACATTCAGTCGTCCCTGCAGCCTGACTCCATACTGTCTGTGGCCTATTACTTTAAGTAGAATCTTATCTTTTACAAAGTAGAGAACGTTAATCTACATTCCACATTTTACTTTCTCAACCTAAACTTTGTTGGAACAAGTAACAAGGAGACACAGGAACAAGTCTTCTTCTGATTGGTTGGTGAAAAAAGAGCCCCTTGGATCACCACAGCACTCACTCTGAACAGAACTCATCGGTGTGGTGTCCTGGGGCCCGATCAGCTTTCTTATCTGACCTTAGGAAACCTGCTCTTTTGATTCTTTATCCTAGAATATTTGTGGATCTCGGGAGTCTTAGAACACAGACTTGTCTGTCAATAGTCAGATGTTGCCACCAGGTTGATGTGCGGGAGGCTCAGTCTAATAATTAACTATTGAAATTCTATAAATATTTTTTCTCTTGGCCCTATTCACTTCAAATATCTAATTCTAAAGTTCCCTACTTTGTATCTATATCAGGCTTGTAAAGTGAAGAATTATAGAAATTATAGAAATAAAAAAAATTAATTCAAAAGCCTTGTGACACCTGTACCATGTGAGAATACTCTTACTTTAATAGTAAAATACTTTAGATCTCCAGTTCACTTACTACACAGATTTTCCAAAAAGAGAAAGAGAACTATGTTTGTATCTGTGGGTAGGTGGAAGTCGGGGTCAGGGGGTGGTTATACATTGATCGGGGGGCTTCAGTGGATTTGTTTTTAAGTGAAATAGGTAGCTTTAAATTTCTTTCAAGGTAAAGAAAATACCAAAATAAAACCATATGCATTTCTCCCTAGCCATTAAAGTACAGGCACACAGGCAAAGTATTACCAAATTAGCACTATCTAATCTAAAATTACTTAGTTATAGAAAAAAATCCATTTTTTTAGGCTTATCACTTCTAAATCTTAAGAATCCTACAAAAATAGAAGCAGTTCTATGGAAACGAGAGGCCTTTTGGTTTTGAATTTACTCTGCACAGGCGGTGTGTGGTGTACGGTAAGCGGCGGGCGGCTCCTCACCGCTGCTGCTCTCCTGACAGCCACAGGGAGGCAGGTAGCCGGCCTCTGGGGCCCGGACGGGCCCTTCCCAGCATGGGTGTGGGGTCAGGCACGCAACGTCAAGCCAATTCAAGTCATCTTCTCTACTTACCCTTTTCTTATTTCATCCCAGAGGCTGACATCAATTCAAGTTTCCTCATTAACTATTTTTCTGTTTCTGGTTATTTTTCCTACTCACCAATAATTCATGTCATCCCCAAAATGGGCCAAAATCACTTGAGTTAATTCTATTTGGCAACAGTTTGGGTTTGATCAGTTTACAGAGTTTTTTTTTTTTCCTTCTCTGGGATTCCTGAATGCATTCCCAGTTTCTAAGAGCAGAGAGTTTATTATTTTAGTCTGTGTTAGCACCTTGGAGACAGCAGAGATTTGTTACATTGCCCTTTCTAAACACATTTAGCAACCACTATGTCATGATTTACCTTAGATTCGCCTTGTTAGGTTGATTTCTGCTGATACATATATGCACTAGGGTGATTCTCCTTAATGACTGTGAGATAATAAGCTGTGTTATTTGACTTAAATAAACTATGCTCCTAGCTCAAGTCTTAAAACTCAAAGGAGTATATGTCTATAGACAAATAAGATACATACATATAGCTATAAACATATAGATATATATTTGCCTCTGTAGAAGGCTTCATATTTTATTGTTATTAACTCAGTCATTAAATATCTAAAGTTATGAATTCACCCAAATATGCAAATACATTTTTTTAGGGCAGCCAAAATGGAGTGTGATTCATTAAGCACCTGTTATGTATTTGTTTTCATGCCAGGTGCTTTATATTTGTTATATTATTTAAAATTTTTAAATCTTAGCATTCTAAACCTAACCCTACAATTCAGATTTGATACAAAGCTATTATATCACCAATCCATTTCCTGTGGAAGGACAGGGACCCAAATCCACAGGGCCAGGTGGAAGCATCCGAAGTTTAAGATCAAAGAAATCAACCCACATATTCTGACTCTCCAGTGTGTTCTTGAACTCCAGATCTGTGTTTTTCATTTATAAATTGGGGATAACAAAACTACTTCATTATGTGCTAATGAAGATTAAAAGAGACCATGCAGAAATGCAGCTACGAAGCGGGGGCCCTAAGTCAGTTTGCTTCCTCAAAGTTTCACTTCCTCCCCTTCCTCTCCCTAGAGTATAAGGTTTCTCTTATACACTATTAATTAAAGGATCAAAAAATGGTAAAACTGTAAGCAGCTGTAGTGGCCATCAAGTGACCTCATTTAACAAATGAAGAGAGTAAGGTGCAAAGTGTTTAAAGATATAAACACAGCTAAGCAGTAGCAAATCGAGTAAAAAAATATCCCAAATTCAATGTCTTTTCCATTATAACTACCGGAGGTACACGGTTAATGTTACCCTCTGTGCCCCACTCCCATTCTAAGCTTAACTGAAAGTTCTTAAAAGCACCGATATTTGTAGTACAAACTATTATTATAAATATTTTTATGTGACTCAAAAATGTATATAGTGGCAGCCTGCAAATAGACCCATGTGCCCTGTTTAACAATCACACAGGTACTGTTCAGTTTCAGACAAGTATTGTTATGCAGAACTCCTGACCCACTGTTGCTAGATATTTTTCAAGAATAGACACACATGTGAATTGTTTCTCTTTAACATTAAGAACTCTCAACAGATCACCAGCTTGTGCCTTCTATGATAAAGGATAAAGTGAAGAAACAAGCATTCAAAAATCAAAAACCATTCATAAAATGTCTATTGTCAGTAAAGGAATTAGGAAAGAATAGACAATTCTTTTTTTTCCTACTTTCTCCTTCCACTTGCTTTCATTTTAAATTGGGTGAAAAGTTAGCTTGGATGAGGCTGTCCAGTCCTATTTCCTTTTGTAGTCTTTGAAGTTCCACACTCGCAAATAGGGGCTTAGCCTGTAGCAACTGATTCACTGGTAGTGGGACTGCTGTGGGTCTTCTACCTCCCGCGCACACTTACTGATCCCTTGATCCTTTCTTCAAACATTCATCCGATCAATAGTCAGGCCCTGTGCTGGAGATGACGAAGAAGTAAATAAGAAACTGGTTCTGCCTTCAAAGAACTCCAAGTCTGGAGTAGGACGTGGATATGTAACCAAATAATCTTTTGGATAGTGTGTTAAAGTTATACTGGGCAGGATTCCCTCCAAAGTGGCATTTACTTTTCTTACTACCCACCACATCTTAGATTGCCACAAGAGCTCAGAAGCTTAAAAAAAAAAAGTGCAGCTGTCAGTAGTGATTAACACAATGGCGAGACGTGGTGTCTGAGAACGGATATAGGTGGTTTTATAAGGACAGTGTGGTTGTGTGGGACACGCACGTTGAACAGAGACTGCAGACGCTTTGCCCAAAACATTTTTTTGCAGGGTGCAGATGTAAATGAGCCTGTGTGGAAGTCTTTGCTTCCGGAATAGGAAGATTCATTAACCAGTGAAGCTCTGTATTATTCATTTCAGCAATCATTTGCTTTTCTTGATACAACATATAAAACTTGAACAAGATAGAGCAAAGGAACTTAGGTCACATTATTTAGGACCTGTTTCTGTTGACTAAGGATGAGGATTTGATGTGTTAACATTTATAACAATGTCAAAAGCTGCTGGACTTAAACAATCTCTCAGGATCTCACATTTAAATCTACAAGCTTGCGATGGTTTGGGGAAAAAGATTCAGCAATTTTTATTCAGACCCCCGAAGTGACTCTAGGTGGAATTGCATTCTGAATACCTACTATTAGCACAGCGCTCTTACAGATACTGTAGAGATGAGAAGATCTGTAAAATATGTTTCTGATCCTCAAAGAATTTGCTGTCCGACTGGGGGAGGAACCTTCAGACACGTGAAACAACAGGACTTCCCAAACCAGGCAGCACACAACACATTGCCCAGTGACTGGCGTCGATGACCAAAGACAACTGTGTAGTTTGAGAACTGTGACTATGAGGCAAAGCAGTCTAGAAAGAAATTTCACTTGACGTGAGCTTTGGGAAAGAGTAGCATTTGAGTAAAACAGGTGAATAAGAGGTGTGTAAGGGAAAAAGGAGATGGGAAAGGCACAGGAGTAGGAAAGCTTCAGGGAATATTAGGAAACAGAGATTACACTCATTTGGCTGCGCAGGGGTGCCCTGGGAGAAGTGTAGGAACTACAGTTGAAAACACAGGTTGAAATCAGACTAGCAGGAACATGAAGGCAAAGCCAAGGATGTCTGACCTCCTTCCATAGGTAATGTTGAGACACTGAATATTTTTCACCAGCTGAGTGGTGTAATAAATTTGGAGATTATGTGCAGGGGAAAGACCAGGAGTTGGAGTTAAGACTAGGTATGTCGGGAGAGATGTGAGAGCTCTGTTTGGCTGATAATTTTACATTTATTCAAAAGAATATATTCTTTAAATGGCTTGTTCAATATTTATTTGATAAAGTATGATGAAAATTTCTTAGTGTGGATTATATGCCACTTTATATTAAAAATAGATTTATTATGTTCACTGTAACATCTTCCCTCTTGGAATCTTTTGGTATTCAAGTTAAAATTTATTTCCCATTTTTCAGAATTCATGTTTTCCTCTGTGATTCATTGTAATATTCAAATTCTTGGCATGGGCTTTAACATGTAGGTAGTAAAGCTCCTCATTTTCCCAGTACAGTGTGATAGGGGGCATTACTCCTTTTCAGAGTCTAGGTGCACTGGATTACTACCCAGAGTGACCCTCAGATGACTGACTGGCTTTAGGTCTGGTCAGGTGACCTTTTTTGCACTGAGCCACTTTCCGTGGACATGTTATCAAAATACTAAACGAGGACAGATAAGTGTCAGTGAAGATGGTTTTTTGATTTCATTCTTGGGCACTGCCTCTTTTGGCAAGAGTAGGGACAAGATTTATCCTGCCAATTATCAAAAAAGTGTGATTGGAGAACTGAGGGACCTAGCACTTTGTTCAGATTTACTATATAGATATTATAACACCACATAGATAAGTAGCCCAGGTAGCTACGTGGCTAGGCGGTCTCTTCACTTGAATATTAAGGCCAGCCAAGCCTTCCCTCTTAAGTATTCAATTTAATAAGATAATTTTTACAGCACTAGAAAGGTTGCCACACACCTAGTTGGAGACCAGGTGGGGCCACACACTAGAGTCTGGATTTGCATGATCACAGACCCGCCGTCACTCAGGGGTAAAGCTAAATTTGAATATATGTCACCTTCTCTGTCTTGTCCTGAACTTAGTAAGCTGGCTTTGGGGTTACTGCTTCAGTTTTTACCCTTTGCTAAAAAAGCATGTAGACAGCTGATAATCTTTCTTGGATGCAATATTAAATCACATAACTTTATCATATAACCTTACTAGACTATAAAATTCTTTAGACATCTGAAAAGAAATGAAGTCTATAAGTAATTAGGCAGCATCATTTCTATTTGACTTGCCTTCTTTTTTTTTAACGTAAACCATTTTAGTAGATCAAAGACCCTGAAAGACCGCTTCCTACCCAATTCCTCATGCCCATTCCAAACAAAAATTCTTCCAAAAAATAAAATTTATGAAACAAAGCTCTAAGCTAAAAGATTAATTCAGGTTTCAGTAATATTGTGTTTTATTAAATATTTTAATCAAGAATTCTTATGGAGGTCATAAAAATATACAGAACTTATAGTTAGGAACTTTAGTTCTCTAAGACACCTTCATAAATGACCTATAAAACTGCTGTAAGCTTCAAAAGTGGTCATATCGCACTCACGGAATGTTGTGATAAGCAAAGTAACAAATGCCAACAATTCTGTCTGAATGACGTCCTGTCATCTGTGGAGAATGAATTGACTCTTTGGTTCACGCACCCCAGAGAGGAACGTGAGGAAATGCTCACTACCCCTGAGAGCAGGCCGGGGGCGTCGGTGAGCAGCCTGGGAGCCGACAGAACCATCACATCTTCCCAGCATGTCCCCTCCTTCTGTCACACTTTCCCTAGAGACCAAACTCCACCCCCTGCATCCTGAGGATAGGAGAAGGGGCCTATTTTTCCCAGAAAAGAGCCTTCCTCAAATGTTGCTGAGGGTCGACAGAAGCCCCACACTGTGAGGCCTAGAGCAGCACCAAACTACAGTCCTAAATAAACAAGAAAAATGTGCACCATTAGTTTTCCCAAGACAGAGTTTCAGAGATGTGGAGTGTGTGAGATAATAATCATGAGGCCTTTTCCTTAGTTCTAAAGACACGCAGCGCCCCTGCTGAGCTGTGCTGCTAACCGCGCATGGACTGCGCCCTGAAGAGCCCACGCTGGCTGGGGATGAGCTACGCAGACGCGGCCACTTACTGCCTGCGACGTCTGCAAACAGTTTTCTAGATCTCATTATCTTCACCTAAGCGCTAAGGATAATGACACCTACCTTACCACCGGAGTAACCAAATAAAATAACACAGCAAAACTAACGATAAATAGCATGCATTTTCAAAGGCTTTATTGTTTTATTCATAATCAATGCTTTAAAAAATTCTACCCCTAAAGAATCCATAAAAAATATGGATTTCCAGTGGATCACTTATTCCTTTATTTATTATTACGCAGACTTACAAGATGCTAGCAATGGTATCACACGCTGACTGTGTGTTAGTGACTAAATAAAGTCAGGCAGGCAATAAATAAGTGAATACACACACATGCACACACACACACGTTGTGTAGATGCATTATTTGTATGTGTATTTATAAAAATTACAACTGAAATAGGTGTTGAGTGGGGGGAGGGTCTACTTAAAATGTTTAAAGAAGTGAGGGAGAGTGTCTGAGAAAGTGATATTTATGTCAAATTTGAAAGGACAGTTAATCAAACAAGTGGGGGTGGGAATGGAGAGGTGTGTTAACTGTGTGAATTGTGACTTTGCACTGAGGAATATTTTGAACGTCACCACCACTTCAGAGGCAATATTCAACGGTATGTGTAATGTAGAGAGCAAGTAGTCACTACAGAAGCCAAAATTAAATCACTTTTCTTAATTTTCCTTGCCCTTTCCTCTACTTATTTCCTGGGCATCAATAATCATTCAATATGTGGGGTTTTTTAGCTATTATTGTGACTCTAGTGTTTTGTGTAAATATAATCATGACCCCCAGAGACTATCAGTTAAAAAAAAAAGTATATTCTGGCACTCCACCCTAGAATGACTAAGTCCCAGCAGTGTCTTGGGGAGGAGCCCTGAGAGATGCATTTGTAAGAGGCATCTCAGGTCAGTTTGGTGGCGACTGAATGTGAAAGCGGCCAGACAGGGCACCTACCTAGGTAATCCATCTGCTAGCACTGCGGACACTCGTGTTCCCTGACCGCAAGGACCTCACAATATATATAGTCTAGATAATAAAACATATATACTTGAAAATATAATAAACACATTATCTTGTTAAGATGCATGTAACCCACCAATGCCTGAAGAATTCAGGTGTTGGAGATCAAGGGAAATACCAGCTTCTCAGCTGGCAGTAACTAGATGCCTTCCTACAGTTGACCCTGTGAAGTGGAAGTGAGGCTGAAGCCCTGTGAATATGTAAGATTCATGAAGAAGCGTCAGTCAGGAACTTAGCTCAGAGACTAAGTGCCATTTTAGACGTTCTAAACAGAATTAGGGGTATATTTGTGCAGCAGCATATTGCCCAACATCTTCAAAAACAGACAACCTGGAAACACAGAGGGAAATAGAACAAAACACAAATGGACAGAGCCCAGGGGTGTCAGGACTGTACCCCAGGCCCACTGGAAAATTGATCCAGGATTGCTGATCTGAGTCACTACCAACTCACAATCTATCTGTCTATCTCTCAGGCCTTTTTATAAGATCAGACCTTCCCACCCTTGAGTTCTAGGAGGTCTAGCCTTGGAAGAAGAGATGCTATATCCTGCACCAGAAAGAATTTTGTTCTGGATTGAACCACATTACCTATCGTTATCTACCTCTGTTTCCCAAATTGATGCTTAGATTGAGATGCTTTGCTAAGATTTTTTTCTTTTGCTTCTTTCTTGTCTGAGTCTCTACAGTCAGTTTGAACTTGGCTTGGACTGGATTTTATGATCTTCTGGACCCACATACGCTTTGCACTTTCTTACGTGAATTAATCTTGCTGGGCTTGAGCTACTACCTGTCTGATGGCACATTACAAGGGCATCGACATCAGCAGAAGAGATGGTTACAGGCAAGTGAGGAAGTGGAGAGACAAGTGCCCCCCTGCTTTCCTTTGCTTTCTCCATATTTCTGCTCTCGAGGAACTTGCTGGCCCAGGATGTCTGAGGAGCTCTCCTAAGGCACGTCTCCAGCTGCCCCCGTACTGAGGGTTGTGCAGCTAAGCTCCTGGGTACATGTGCTACCAACTCCCACCACTACCAACACATGTCCAGTTCCAAATGAATAGTTGAATATAAGGGGACTTAACATTCCACCTTGGAAATGTTTTAACAACTCATTTATTAGTTCACTGAGGTATATTGCATAAAATCACAAAACTCATCACTTTTATGATTTTATGCCTTTGCTTATGCTTCTCCAAAAGTCAGGAATGCCATGTTCTCTCATCCTTATCTGTTAAGGTTCAGCAGAAAATTGACCTCTGTGGCCTGTTCTTGCCAAGGGTTCATAACAATGTGTTCAGAACCATGTTTATCGGGTGGCCTACTGGTTAACGGTGCATGTATTTCCCTAGCACTCAGATTGTCACCATGTTAGATATGGGCTTTGAATTCAGGAATTTTTGGCTCCATCATATACTTCCTGTGTACCTTTAATAAGAGTACTTAAATATGCTTGGTACTAGAATTTCCTTCTATAATTTGTCATCGGCAATATCTATTTAGTAGGCTTGTTCGGAAAATCAACTGAGAAAGTAAAGAGGGTCTCATACAGCGCTAAGCACAGACTGGGTGCTCAAAGTGTCAGCTGAGTTGATTGAATCAGAATGACCAGTTGTCGGGGTCTGGGGGCTGCCGTTGAGGTTTTGGGACAAAGAAGGCAGTGGGAGTCATCATGGAGGGTGCTCAAAAGAGGCTACCTTAGTCTGCCTAAGGCTGTACCTCTTATACTGCCACAGTGCTAATTCATGGTTACGTAAGTGTTTTAAGATGCACATGCGTGTGGCCTTCAAGGCCCTTATCTAGCTCCTTTCCCATGGGGACAACAGGTTTCTCAAGGCCAGACATACCTGGGGTGAAGCAGCCGGCGGCTGTCCTCATAGAACAGTAGGGGAAGTTGGGGGGCTGCTTCCCCAATATGCGGTTGGCCCTGGCACTTCTGGCAGAACTCATGCCCACCGCAGTGACTGGTTTTTTTTATCATATACTGGAAACAGGTTTCATTTTCAAAAATTCCAGCCAAGAAAATAATGAATAGTTTTGTCCTGTCTTCAGTACCCTGAAAATTCCCAGATAGAAACATGACATGAGTCATACACACCCATCCACAAAGTTCTACCAATCACCCACTACAACACAGAATTTTCCTAACTTCTCCTCATTTTATGTTCCAGGAAGTTAGTGAGAAGGTGCAGGTAAAAATAGTGGTTTTCCTAACACAAACTCACTGACCTTCTGTCCTTCCTAATGGTGTTTCTCTCTTTAACATTTGAAGAACTATAATGTTTTGTTTTTCCCACTAAGTAACCAGTGACTCCATAGGCAAGCAGCTAACTGAAATCCTGGGAAAGTAGAGGGGGTCAATTAACTTTCCTAGAAAATACTACTTGCATCACTAACTTACCTGGAACACTTTCGATAAACTTAGAGACTAATCTATCCCTACTAGAGAAGTCAGTACCTCTCAAACATTAGGACCCCAAGTAATAAGCACATAGTTTGGCAAGAGGTCATAACAAGAAATTTGAAAAAGTAGACTATTAGGACATTACTACAGAAATAATTTGGTTTTCAAAAGTTACCTTACAATTTCTAACACATAGACCACAGAGAGTATTAAAAAATGTTTAACAATGTGACCATGGATAAACCAAAATCTAAATTTTGAGCAACGACATGAAAACAAGAAGCCCTAACATTTAGTTAAGAAAGAAAATGAAAGAATTTATCATTGCAACTTACATGACTATAGAATTTTGACTTCTGAGGAAAGTATTAGCAGACAATAGAGAATCTGGGTGGAAAAGAAAAGGATCTGTTAGAACCTTAAACGTGTCACCATATCTTACTAAGGATCTTCTAAGGACCTTCCTGTTTCAAATGCCAGCGGTTAATTATCAGTCCTTCTCCCTGATCTCGCAGCTGCACTTGACACGCCCAGACCTCCTCCTTACGAAATATCTACTTTCTTCACTTGGTTTTAAGATGTCTCCCCACACCTATACTCCCCTTCTTTACTAGATCATCCCCTTCCCAGTCTCTCAATATTGAATTTCTTCTCTTCTCTACCTGCACTTACTTTCTAGATGGGATACTCTCATCAAGTCTGATTTGTGTGCCGATGTCCTCTACGTTTTATCTCCAGCCCTTAACCTCACTCCTAAAATCCAGACTCCTGTATGCAGCTCTATTGACTGTTTCCTCTTGGATACCTACCTAATGGGCTTTGCAAGCTTAACAAACTAAAACTTTGATGCCCACCCATCCATCCAAACGTATTCCTCCCACAAAGCACTTAATTCTACTATCACTCTCCTGTCGCTCAGCCCAAAACCCTCACAGCTGTTCATGACTCCTCTCTTTCTCTCACACCCTATTTCAACTCCTTCAGCGGATCCTGGTCACTCTATGTCCAGATTTCACTGGGAAGCTGGTTGTTCCTCTGACCACACTGTGTCTAGGGCCCTAGTCCTTAGAGCAGCGCCATCAACAGCCTCCTATCTGGTCTCTCTTCTTCCATTTTTATACACCTTTCTTCCACTGATCTATTTTCCAGAGCAAACAAAGATTCTTCAAAACTATAAATAAAATCCTATTATTTTCTTCTTTGAATTATCTAGTGGCTTCCCCTCTCACTCAGAATAAAGCCCAAACTCTTTAGGTCGGTCTGTAAGTCCTCCACTTTCTGGCCCTAGTAACAACCGATACTTTCACCGGCCATTCTCTACATCACCATCCATTACTGCATCATCTCCTGCCACAGAGCATTTGGACCTGCTGCGCTTTCTGTCCAAATACACCTCCTTGCGGTATTATCATAACTTGCATTCTGATGTTTTTTGGTATCTTTGTTCGAACACCACACCCTCTGGAATGCTTTCCCTGATACCCATGCCTTATCTGTAACATTGTGCTCTGCAGTTTTTTCCTCTCATGGGTCATTTATCACCCCGAGGAAGCATGTCATTTATTCATTTGCTTATTGTCTACCCCACTACCACCAACAGAATGTCAGTTCCATGAGGGCAGGGGTCAATCTGTTTTGTTCTCTGCTATACTTCCAATGACTAGAACAATTTCTGAAACATAATGGAAACTAAATAGATCTTGAGTAAAATAAATTACTAACTGACTATGTGTAAGGTATTTATTTAGTAAGCTACAAGTGACTTACAGTATGGATATAGTCAACCTTAGTGAATTCTGTTGATTTTATGAATTCCTCAGTTGAATCCTTACAGATCTGGCTGGTGAAGATGGACAAGGTTCTGGTGTCCCTTTCTATTTGTGTGAGCAACATATCACTTACACACAAATGCAAGTGGAATGTGTGTCATTATTAACTAAACCTGGACACTTACCAGTTCATACTGAACTATAAGTTAATAAAATATTATCAATAAATCTGAAGGCACATAGAGTCAAAGAGCTTTAGAAACCAAGCACAAAGAAAACACACACACAAAATCCAAATGATTAATATTCACACATGTGATCAGCCTGGGATCCCAAACCACGGTAGGTAAAAATCCAGGGCCACATTGTGTGATGCACCTCCACCTGACCACCCTACACAGGTTCTGCAGAAAACAGAGCACTTACTAGGACCATCTATTGTTTCAGAAAACATATGAGGTCTGCTCATTAAAACTTTCAGTGAACAGGTCAAAGAAGAAATATTTTGATGAAGTAGCTGAATGACAGCATTAGAATTTGGGCTTCTTCACACACGTTAAATGGAGTACAGGTGTCCAGAAGAAAGACACCCAAAAATATCAAGTTCAGTTTTCTTGTAGATTCCAGAAAGTAAAAGATTCTCTCCCAGAGTCACGTTCACAGGGGTTGTGTGCCACTTTCTTATTGCCAAGGATCAGCAGAGTCATGAGGGAAGCCAGATGCTCAGCTTCCAAGACAAAATAGTGGGGATTTCTCAGAGAAAATCCCCTTCTCTTGAGCAGCTTCCAATGCATTTAAAAACTAGGCAAATGCACTGAGATACACACACACACAAATATAAAGACACATGCTAAATAAGATATATCACAGGAGATAACAAGAGACACATGGATCATTCATGCATTCCTGTTTCCTTTTTTATCATTTCATGTTTTGAAAGGAAGTATAATTAGACCAATATATCTAAATATTAGGGTATTTGCACATTTGGGGAAGATTCAATTATGGAAAAGCAGGTTGTTAAATAACATCAAGGAGTTTTTACCTTTTTATCAATCTTTATTCATATTCCACATATGAACTGACAGCAGAGTCAAAATGTTCTCCTCTCCGGCCTGCAACTGTGGGCAGTGCAAAGAGCTGCTATGGATCCTGCAAATTTTTGAGCTGAAAATAACTCTTATGGAATAATTATTAAAGATCTCACATGATGTAGTTATGGAATATGACATGATCTCAGGTAGCAAGAAATAAAAGACAAGAATGAAGTTAAATAAGAAGGTAGGAAAATCCAGGACTGAGTAACTGATTGACATATTCCAAAATAGTCTCTCATTAAAAAAACAAAAAACTAAATTCTATCTTATTTTGTATTGATCCACTTTCAGTGACCTAAAATAAGATCTATCACTTTTTTCTTTTATTTATAAAAAACTAGAATTAACATGCATTTAATCAAATATGTACAAAGTATATTCATAAATAAATGTATTTATTTAAACAAATATTTGTTGAGCACATCCTACGTAGCAAGCACTGTTCCAGGCACCAGGGAAACAACAGTAGACAAAAATACAAAAACACCTGCTCCTGTGGGAATTATATTCTAGTGCAAGGAGACAAACAATAACAAAACAATCCACAATAACAAGAAGTAGCCAGTGACTACATGGACTGTTAGATTATTATAATTGCTGTGTATGAGAGTAAAGCAGGAGGATAAAGTGTTTTGAAGGGTTGCAATGTAAATACGGTAGTCAGGGAACACTGTTGAGAAATGAAGATGTAAGTGAAATCTAAAATTAGCATGGAAGCAAGTCACCCAGATATTCAAGAGATATTTTTCTGGGCGGGGGAGGAATTTGTGCAAAGGGAATATGCCTGGCATAGTCAAGAAAACTACGAGTGGAGTGAAATACTCAAGGAGATGAAGTTAGGTTATAGGCCAGACTGCCAGAGCCTTGTAGGACATTGTAGCTACTTTCGGCTTTGCTCTGAATAAAAAAGAAAGTCAGTGGAGGATTTTGAGCAGATGAGTGAAGAACGGACCTTTTTTTTTTTTTTAAAGAATCACTGGGGCTGCTATACTGAGAACAGACTAAAGGGGAGGGATGGGATGGACAATTAAAAAAAAGGAAGATTATATTAGAGGTTATTGCTATAATCCAGACAAAGCATAGTATCTTAGACCAGGTTAGTAGAAGTTGAAGTGATAAGAATCAGATTATGAATATGTTGAAAACAAAGCTAACAGGATGTCCTACAGATAACTGTGAGAGTCATCAGGACTGACTCTAAAGATTGTGACCCGAGCATCTAAGAAAATGGACTTCTTGTGTGTCCAAGAGGATCGGAAAGGATTTGGCAAGAGCCCTTTGAGAGTGCTGGGACATACGGGCATCCTAACTCTTGAGAGACCAATTAAACATTCAAGTCAGTGGAAAGCTATCCAGAAAGAGAGAGAAATGTAGTTGGCTGTCAGCATACGGGTGGTATTAAAACCATGGGAATGAATGTGAGAGCTCAGAAATCAAATGAGAACAGAAGAGAAGTGTGAGAACTGAGTTTTGGGCCCCTCTAAATTTAAGAAGTCAGGAGATGAAGAGGAACCAGTAATGGAAAGTAAAAAGAAATATCGAGTGAAGCAAAAGGAAAACCAGACTTGCTCTGGAAGACAAGCGAACAAATATTTGAGGAGGAAGTAATAACCGACTCTGGCTGATTTTGCTCATAGTTCAGGTATGAGGAGGATTGAGCATAGACCTTGGTTTTAATGACATATCTTAGCGACGTGGACCAGGGCAGTTTCTGTGGCGTGTTGGATGCGAAAGCCTGACTCAGAAAAAAATGGGGATGGAGAAATTGAAGGTAATGAGCACAGCTGATTCTATTGTGGAAATTTACCATAAAAAGAGGAAAAATAGGGCAGTATTTGAAGAGGGTCAATAAAATAAAGAGATCTCTCTCTCTCTTTTTTCTTCATGGGAAGAGAAAATGAAGGACTCAATCTGTATTTGCATGCTGATGAGAAAGACCACTCTAGTTGCGGGAGAATTCCAGACAGAAGAACCTTGCTGGAGCAATATCCTTCTGGAAAGGGAAGAATTGCCTCTGGTCTTCAACATGGGCAATTCCTCCATGGTGCAGGAGAGAAAGTAAAGTCTGTGGCTACAGAGGCCAGAGGTTAGGCAGATGAGGAATGGGAATATGTAGAAATTCTCCTCTTATTGCCTCTATTTTCTCAGTAAAATGGGAACTAAGATCCTTACCTGATAGTAAAGGTTAAAAGAACAAAATTCATAACCTAATTCAAGGGGAAAACAAAATATTGTCCAAAGAGTAAAGGCTGAGACCTGCTGGTGACCTGCCATGTCTCTGCAAACATCTGTGCAAGGACTCAAGGCAGGACCGGATGTGCTGTGTTGAAGACTCTCAGTCTGCAGCACGGCTCCCAGAGAGATGAGAAAGGCCAAGTATTTGGCTCTTCAAGAGCTGCTTTTGAAGGAAATGAAACTCAGTAAAGCTAAGTCAGGTCTAGCTGTTCACTTCTGCCTCCAGTTCTGTCCAGACTGAGCCGTTAACACCAACAGGTTTCAGTTTTACAAACAAAAGTTTTTTGTGTACTTTAATTTGTTTATTTGGGGGAGAATGTAATGAAGGAGTATTATTTTATTTGTTTTTAATGGAGAATTCCAATCCACTAGGTTTTTACATTTCCCCCCATCCACACAAAATATTTTGTATTCCAAAACGGGCCTTAAGTTGACTATTTTTATATAAACTAGAATTTTTCTCATTCTTTACAGAATTCAGAGGATCTTGTGTTACTTTTTGAATTACAGCAAAACAAGTAGTATATCAACACAACAAAATAATTTGTTGTGAATGAAATGAGTCACATTCTGAAATGAAAACTGTAGGTAATTTATTCCGTGTTATGCATAATTAACTATAGAGGTATATCTTGGACTCTGATATCTATCTCTCCTGCTTGTTCATTCATTCATTCAACAAATGTTTATTAATTACCTACTATGTGTCAAGAGCAGAGTATACAACAGCGAAAAAACAGATGAAGATTTCTTGCCTTCATGAAGCTTATTACATTCAAGAGGGAGAAATATAGGCAATGGACAATTCATATAATAAGAAAAGTATGTGAAAGCTCATAAGTACAATGAGAAAAAAATACACCAGAGTAAGGAGAATGGGGAGAAATTTGCAATGTAAATCGTGTGGTCAGAGTAAGTCTCACTGAAAAATTAGCTTTAGGACAAAGACTGGAAGGATATGGGCATGTTCAGTCATGCAAGCTCCGGGGAGAGAGAGAGACAGTCAGAGGGGAGAGCAAGTGCAAAGGCTCAGGGAAGAGAGGGCCTGGGGTGTTTGCACCAGCGTGAGCAGTCCGCCTGAGAGTCATGGGTGAGGGGAAGAGTAGAAGACAGGGACAGTTGCACAATTTGTGGGGCCCAGTGCAACATAAAAATGTGGGGCTCCTTGTTCAAAATTATTAAAAGTTTCAAAATAGCTGCAGCAGAGCTTTAAACCTTGCATGGGGACCATCTCAGCACAGGCACTGTGTGGTTACACAGGTCACATATGCATGAAGTTGGCTCTGAAACTGGCAAAAGATTAGGTCGGGTCACACAGGTGAGAGAGCTGGGAGACATATTTTGAAGGGCCTTCCAGATCCTTGTAAGGCCTTTGAAATCTACTCTGAGAGGTGGCACATCATTGGAGGATTTTAAGCAATCTAACTGAGAGCATCTGTGTTGAAATTAGTCTAAGGCCTGAAGTGGATACAGGAAGTCAAATAGGAGACTATTAAAATAATTCAGGTGAGAGATGATGGTAGCTTGGTCCAAAGAAAATGTTGGTGGAGGTAGTAAGAAGCTCTGGATTCACCTGGAAGGTGAGACCCACAAGATCAGTGATGGGTCTTGTGCATGGAAGAGAAAAGCAGAGTAACTCCATGGTCTTTTTCCTGAGGAACAGAAAAATGAAAGTTGCCATGAACTTAGACAAGGAAGTGTAGGAGAGAGACAGGATGGGCAGTGGAGAGGGAAGACAACAGGTAAGGTCTCAACACAGAAGCTTGAGATTTCTCTGAGACACTCAGGCAGTGCAGGCAGTAGGCTGGCAGTTGGGTACGTGACTGTGGTATTCAGGGAAGTGTCAGGCCAGAGACACAAATGTGAAAGCCGTCAGAGAAACCTTAATTCTTCAGTACAACTTAAAATAAAGGTCTCAGCTAATTTAGTCTACAAAAGTTCTAGACTAATCAAAATTCTTCTTTGTATGCCACATTGATTTTGGTTAATGGCATCTGTACTATAATATTTACTTTGTACTCCATTTTCCTTTTATTAAAGTTTTCTTTTTTTTCATTTAACAGCATGGCTTTGTTGAAACTGAACATACAAGTTTGAAATGTGACAGGAGAAGTTGAAGAAAACTGTTTCTAAATATCACAATTAGGTTGTGTACCAGTAGATTTTCTATTTAATTTTGGAACAGACTATTTTTTTTTATCTCCAGAGCAGTTCTTCTATTACAGAAACATAAAAGAAATATTCATCTATTACATCTATGATGTCATCATTGATCTAAACACAGGTAATAAATATTCTGGTTTAGGAATGTAAATTAATAAGTTGAACAGAGGCTGCATATTATTTTTTGTTTATCACTGGGAAAAAAGAATTGACCAGGGATGAAAAGAACTAGCAGTGGGCAGTGTCTGGACTTTGGCTTGTACCTGATGAAAGAGTTGGCTTTTTTGTTAGTTTTAGGAATTGCTTGTGGGGAATATGGAACACAGGGGGTTGCCTTTACAAAGTTATTATGAATATGTTCAAGCAATATTGTATGAGGGCCTGGATGTCAAAAGAAGACAAGAATTGGAGAGGGGGCATTCTCCCCCAGTGCGTTCAGAACTAAACCCACAACACCAGCATATCTGGAAGTGGCAGTTTTGGAAGAATGTGGAGAGAGCTCCCATGGCAGGATCCCTGTCACCCCCTCAGAGACGTCTTCAAGAGAGGGGCCTCCCGGGGGGCGTGAAGACGGGGAACGCCAGCAGGGAAGCAGGACAGGACAAAGAGATGAGATCAGGGGCCACGTGATGACTGTACGTGAGGCATCATTTTGAGCTGCTCAGAAATAATTGGGAATGTTTTAGAGGAGGTGAATGGTGTTCAGTAATTACGGTGAAAGAGGGTCAGGGTCCCTGTAATTCAGCTCACTGTTTATTGACATGTGACATCATTTTTATCCCCAGCTTGGTAAAAGATTCATGTACATATATATTCTAGTTCCAAACAGGGACTGAGGTACTGTAGACTATCAGCAGACGTCTTTGAAATTAGTTTTCTTCCAACATGATCTGCTAGCTATGGCTAAGTAACGTAGTACAACTCCATTTCTTTAAGTTGAATGAAATGTATCCATATTCTTTCCAGTCTTCTGCCTGGTTTCCTTTTTCCTGCCCTCTGTCACACTGGGAGAGATGGGTGGGAAGAGAATTTTCATGATTGGAATCCAAACTGAATACAGATTTCCTGTGTTTTTTGTATGTAGAAATGCATTGGTGTTTATTGTGCGATGATATCATACACCTCACTTTACTCTTCAGTAAGATGAGGAAAACCTAGAGGGATTACTACTTAATAGTTCAGTATAATTTAGGTTAAATAATGTCAATGCTTATAACATCAATGAGAAATAGAACTTATTTCGCCTGCAATTTGCATTCAACTTATTTTCAGGTTTGACGACGGCCTCAGTTTGGGGTTTATGAATGAGCAGGAAAAGGTAAGTTGACCCTAACTCACAAACAGAAGAGGAAGCGCGCCTCTTTGTCATGTCTTTAAAAATACCACTACATCCTGCAGTTTCAAACTGGGTATAATATGACTAATTGTTCTATTTATTTGACAATAAAACTCTAAAAACATGGAAAAAACATCTAGTTTTATAATCTGAAAAGGGCAAAAATACTTTAGGATTATACCATGATATTTAGGTAATTGGTTCATTATGATTATTCCTATAAAATAGTGTCTCAACTTTAACACTGTGCGCACTGGGGCTGATAATTTTTTTTTTAACAATTTATTTTGGTATCATTAACCTACAATTACATGCGCAACATTATGGTTACTAAACTCCCCACTTCATCAGGTCCCCCCACCAACCCCATTACAGTCACTGTCCATCAGCGTAGTGAGATGCTGTAGAATCACTACTTGTCTTCTCTGAGTTGTACAGCCCTCCCCGTGCTCCCCCATCTTACGTCTGCTAATCATAATGTGGGGCTGATAATTTTTTGTCGTGGATTATCTTCCTTGCAGCATACTGACCATCATCCTTGTCACTAGCTGCCTTTAACGCCTACCCTCTCAGTAATGACAACCAAAAATATCTCCTGAAGGTGTTAAATGTCTCCTGGGTGGCAAAAATCAAGCCTGGCTGAGAATCACTCATAACTGAATCTATTACTTTGCAGATGAGAATAGAGAATTAAATTCATTTTCATAATATATTTTATTACTACTGAATAACCATTTTGAAGCCATCAACCAAGGGAAGACAACAAAGCTTTGCCAAAAGGCTAACGTAAAACATCATATCTCCCAAAATCATGAAATGGCACCAGGCACACGGTCACTCAATGAAGCTTACAAAGTAATGATCTGTGTCCAGTCCTGCTACTCACCGATGACACAGTCGGCCCATCTACGTCCTTTCTCAGAAATCCAACAGCCTGGAAGCCGCTTTCGTCCCCTCAGGGGGATGTGTGTCACTAAGCCGGGCAACAGGCAGGAAGGCCGCAGAACAGCATTGTACATCTGGGTTTTAATGTTTTGGTTTTTAATCTGTTTACTGATACCAACTTAACCTTGAGTACACTTTACCACTGATATCTTTTAATACAACTTCTTTCCATGTCAGATATTTGAGAAGCTCTACGTTAATTGCTTAAAATTATTTAATCTAAGCACCTTAGTTTCACAGGGGAAAAGCAGTGGTTAGAAACTTCTGACTGCATCATAAATAAAGCCAGCCTGTTTTGTTCATATGTCTATTAAATTCCCATCTTTTGTTCTATGCTTGAAAAAAAGCTGAAGTTGTACAGACTTCATGCACATAAAGCATTTCTTATGAGGAATAGAATGAGAATCTCTACAGCAAAGCCTATTTTCGAGACTAGATGAACAAGTCACTTCTTCCAAATAATATTTGGTATAAGACAACACTGATAATGCCACAAAATTTGATTAGTTCTTAGAATTCCTGACATTTACTCTTGATGGTAGTTAAACTTTGATACTGTTTTGCTGACTTTTTTCCACTGTATATCAATATCCTCAAAAAGAAGAAAGGAAAACTAGGGACTATAATGTTTAGAAATAATTTTAAGAACAAAGTTTCATTCAATAGATATTTTTGAACTTCCTCTACTTACTATGCTTTTTTTCTAGACCTCCCACACTTGTCAAGGAGTATTTTGGACAAGACTATCCAGGTGGTGATGTGTCTAAAAAAAAAGGATGTAAACAGGAAAAATCTTTTTAAAATTTATTTCTGTTGTGTTAAGAAGGAACCAAAAAAAAAGTGGGGGCAGGGAGAAGCCTTCTTCCTCTCTTCACAGGCAGAGTAGTTGAGAAAATACAGAAACAGCCTGAAGTGAATACTTTCTGCTGTCAGAGAAACTTAACCAGACATTGAGACAAGTAGATATTCCTGCATGGTGCAAAGTAAAACCTCTTCATTCTTTTGAGAGTTCTCAACTTTTTAATTTGAATTTCTTATGCAGGCAAAAGGGCTTCTGAGAATTTTTCTCTCTTTTTAATTAAATAAGGCAGGATTTAATAACAACTGTCTAAAGGCGAGGAGAGTAAAGGAAAGAAAACAAGAAAAGCCACAAAGCCCCAGCTGCACTTAGTTCCTGTTCACTCAGTACAGCGCAGGACGTAGGCTTGTTGTATTTTGAATTCAGATACTAGAAACGTTCATTCAGAGAGGAAACTGGCTTTGGCATAATCTGCAGAAGAAAATAGCATTCACAGAACTGTTATTCAAAAAGATGCAGAGAGCTGTATTTCTTGTTTAAATGAACTTCACCTTAGCTGTAACAGGGGAAAAAGTAGGCGTATTTTATGGTGGGTGACTTCTGACTTAAAGTTTAAATGAAGTTTCAAAAACAGTTATTGGAATCTCAGAAAGAATCAAACAGTAAAGCCAGAGCAGCTGAGAGTGTAGGGTCTCACTGCGGAGAACAGGTTCCTGGAGGAGGGCTGTGCTCTGCCCAGGGCAGCTCCACTGTGCAGGCACTTACCTTGTTCTCCTCCAACCACATTGCTGGGGTGAGATTTAAGGAGGCTATATTTGCAACATCAATATTATAACTGAGACCCCCATAGGCTACTTTTGGGGAAGAAACCTACCCTTGTAGGTTCTTTGACTGGTAAACTGATATTAGCCAGACTAAGCAGATGTGGATAAAGTGAAGGTTCCTATGGCCAGGAAACTCACCTGAAACTAAACCACCTGATGATGTAACTGGCCTGCTGCTAGGCTACTGCTTCCACACCTGTAGGCAATAAGCTATTATTGACTGAGTCATATAAAGAGCTCTTCCCAGTGCTCTGGGCAGAGGCAGACATTAAGGAGGTTAACAGATCTGCAGACTGTTGGATGCAGACGTAATCCTAGTGCTTGACCTTTCACTGGCAGAACAAACTGGGTAATAAACTCTTTCACCGCAACACATTCCATTGTCATTCCTCAGTCTCACTGAATCCATAGTGAATTTGCCTGGGGCTGAAACCCATTGGCAAGACAATTGGTGACAGTGGGCAGGATTCACTGTTGACTGAGGAATAGAACAGGCTGCCCTTATGGGAGGGGTGCTTCAGCGGGCTGCCCCTATGAATGGGGAGACAGTGGATTGTCCCCCATGGGTATGTGGTCTGAGGTGGCTTGTCTCCTACAGGGCTGGGCCCCACCCCAGGACTGGAGGCAGGTGGAGGTGACACCTGAGGCAGTAGGGGTGGCCCTTGGTATAGTAAATAGGTCTTTTGAGAGGCAGAGTGCCCGTGAGGCAGCAGGGACTGTGGGCTGACTGCTTCTCACAGTATTAAAAAGGACTGCAGAAGAGATGAACATGCTCCTGAAAGAGACACAAGAAATGGTGACCCGAGAATGTAAGCTGCAAACTGCTGTGGATTCACTGAAGAAGGAAATGGCACTGATACGAGAGGAGGCAGCACAAGACGCTGGCAACGAGGTGCCGTTGAGGAAGTAAAGGCCATAAAGGAAAAGGACGGACCCTGCAGAAACCACGAGAAGAGGCAGTGTGAGAATGTGAGCTGCGAGGTCCAGCAAAGGAGGTAAAAGATTTCTTACAGAATGAGACAGAAGCACTGCCAGGTGCTCTGAAGGAGGAAAAGGCCATCAAGGAAAAAGATGAACTCCTGAGGGAAGCACAGGTGGAGGCGGTACGAGAACGCCATCTGTGAAGCATTGAGGTGAAGGCAAGAGAGCTGCTGAGGACTGAGCTAGCATTGCTGCGAGGCACTGCAGAAAAGGTAAAGGTTGTAGCACAGGAGGCACTCAGGGGAGGGGAGAGAAAGGTGCCATCAGCCCCAGAAATGGAGGAAATGGAGAAGGATGAAGGGGTGGTGCTGGAGGCACTGACCCCTCCTGTACTGAAAGCACGCTCAGTGGTTGTGTCCTGTTACAAAATAACAGATTCATATCGAGCTTATGTAAATTACTGTATTTCCATGAAAATAGGAATACTAAGTTTCCAAATTCAGGAGAGAGATGGTAAGAAGAAAAAGTAATTGTTTCATCTTTGTTCACAAAGGTATAAATCTTACCAAATTGCTGATAATTTAAGAGAAAAAGGTCTCCTTAAATCTGAAAAAAGAACCAGCAATGTTTCAAACAAAAGTCATAAAAAATATAACTGTGCTCCTCAATTCATTCAGTTCCATGTAATTAATAAATGCTCTGCTTTAATCTAGTTTTCTATTAGTTCTGGAAATTCCTATTCAGTTCTGTTTTATGATTGTAAAGTTATCAGAAACCTGTACCTGTCAAAAGTTTTTTCCTCAAATCTCCTTAAAAGTAAAGTACTTTGGCAGGAGCACTTTGCAAAACATGAGTAAAACAATAACTGCAAATGTCAAAAAGACTTAAATACCCACTGTTAAAGATCTGATGAGAGTCCATTAAAATGGAATTGACAAATTTCATTTTTTCTGAGACACACAATATTTTAAGGTAATTTCTAGAATTATTAAAACATTATACCAGGACATGGAGAATTTTAAGAATTTTATACAATTTCTAGAATACTTAGATTAACATTTACCCATAAAATATAACCTAAGAAGGTTTATCATTACTTATTTGATAATGTCTCCCATATACTTTAACATACCAAATAAATTAGTGTAACATCTCTCTTTTTTTTATTTTGGTATCATTAATGTACAATCACTTGAACATTATGGTTACTAGACCCCCTATTATCAAGTACCCCCCCCACACCCCATTACAGTCACTATCCATCAGCGTAGTGAGATGCTGTAAAATCATTACTTGTCTTCTCTGTAAATGCAGCCTTTCCTGTGTCCCACCCCCGTTACATTATGTGTCCTAATCGTAATGCCCCTTTTCCCCCCTTGTCCCTCCCTTCCCACCCATCCTCCCCAGTCCCTTTCCCTTTGGTAACTGTTAGTCCATTCTTGGTTCCTGTGAGTCTGCTGCTGTTTTGTTCCTTCAGTTTTTCCTTTGTTCTTATACTCCACATGTAAGTGAAACCATTTGATACTTGTCTTTTTCCACCTGGCTTATTTCACTGAGCATAATACCTTCTAGCTCCATCCATGTTGTTGCAAATGGTAGGATTTGTTTTCTTCTTATGGATGAATAATATTCCATTGTGTGTATATGTACCACATCTTCTTAATCCATTCATCTACTGATGGACACTTAGGTTGCTTCCATTTCTTGGCTATTGTAAATAGTGCTGTGATAAACATAGGGGTGCATCTGTCTTTTTCAAAGTGGGCTGCTGCATTCTTACGGTAAATTTCTAGGAGTGGAATTCCTGGGTCAAATGGTATTTCTATTTTTAGTTTTTTCAGGAACCTTCATTCTGCTTTCCACAAAGGTTGAACTAATTTACATTTCCAACAGCAGTGTAGGAGGGGTCCCCATTCTCCACATCCTGGCCAACATTTATTGTTGTCTTTTGTATGTTGGCCATCCTAACTGGTGTGAGGTGATAGCTCATTGTGGTTTTAATTTGCATTTCTCTGATGATTAGCGATGTGGAGCATCTTTTCATGTGCCTGTTGGCCATCTGAATTTCTTCTTTGGAGAAGTGTCTGTTCAGATCCTCTGCCCATTTTTTATTTCACTTATTTGCTTTTTGTTTGCATGAGCTCTTTATATATTTTAGATGTCAACCCCTTATCGGATATGTCATTTATGAATATATTCTCCCATACTGTAGGATGTATTTTTCTTCTACTAATGGTATCCTTTGCTGTAAATAGACTTTTTACTTTGATATAATACCACTTGTTCATTTTTGCTTTTGTTTCCCTTGCCTGGGAGATATGTTCATGAAGAAGTTGCTAATGTTTATGTCCAAGAGATTTTTGTCTATGTTTTTTTTTTCTAAGAGTTTTATGGCTTCATGACTTATATTCAGCTCTTTGATCCATTTTGAGTTTTCTTTTGTGTATGGGGTTAGACAGTAATCCAGATTCATTCTCTTGCATGTAGCTGTCTAGTTTTGCCAACATCAGCTGTTGAAGAGGCTGTCATTTCCCCATTGTATATCCATGGCTCCTTTATCATATATTAATTGACCACACATGCTTGGAGTTATATATGGGCTCTCTATTCTGTTCCACTGGTCTATGGGTCTTTTCTTGTGCCAGTACCAAATTGTCTTGATTACTGTGGCTTTGTAGTAGAGCTTGAAGTCAGAGAGTGTAATTCCCACTCCTTTATTCTTCCTTCTCAGGATAGCTTTGGCTATTCAGGGTCTATTGTCATTCTATATGAAAATTAGAACTATTTTCTCTAGTTCATTGAAGAATGCTGTTGCTATTTTAATAGGGATTGCATTGAATCTGTACATTGCTTTAGGCAGGATGGCCATTTTGACAATATTAAATCTTCCTAGCCAAGAGAATGGGATGAATTTCCATTTATTAGTGTCCTCTTTAATTTTTCTTAAGAGTATCTTGTAGTTTTCAGGGTATAGGTCTCTCACTTCCTTGGTTAGGTTTATTCCTAACTATTTTATTCTTTTTGATGCAATTGTGAATGGAATTGTTTTCCTGATTTCTGTTTCTGCTAGTTCACCATTAGCATATAGGAATACAACAGATTTCTGTCTATTAATTTTGTATCCCACAACTTTGCTGAATTCAGATATTAGATCTAGTAGTTTTGGAGTGGATTCTATAGGGTTTTTTATGTACAATATCAACAGGGACAGTTTGACTTCTTCCTTACCAATCTGAATGCCTTTTATTTCTATGTGTTGTCTGATTGCTGTGGGTAAGACCTCCAGAGCTATGTTGAATAAAAGAGGGGACAGTGGGCATCCTTGTCTTGTTCCTGATCTTAAAGGAAAAGCTTTCAGCTTCTCGCTGTTAAGTATAATGTTGGCTGTGGGTTTGTCATATATGACCTATATTATGTTGAGGTACTTGCCCTCTATACCCATTTTGTTGAGTTTTTATCATGAATAGTTGTTGAATTGTGTCAAATGCTTTTTCAGCATCTATGGAGATGATCATGTGGTTTTTGTCCTTCTTTTTGTTGATGTGATGGATGATGTTGTTGGATTTTCGAATGTTGTGCCATCCTTGCATCCCTGGGATGAATCCCACTTGATCATGGTGGATGATCTTTTTGAATTCGGTTTGCATCTAGGTTCATCAGGGATATTGGTCTGTAATTTTCTCTTTTTTGTGGTGTCTTTTTGGTTTTGGCATTAGAGTGATGCTCTAGAATGAGTTTGGAAGTATTCCCTCCACTTCTACTCTTTGGAAAACTTTTAGGAGGGTGGGTATTAGGTCTTCACTAAATGTTTGATAACATTCAGCAGTGAAACCATCTGGTACAGGCATTTTGTTTTTAGGAGTTTTTTGAATACCAATTCAATTTCTTTGCTGGTAATTGGTCTATTCAGATTTTCTGTTTCTTCCTGGGTCAGCCTTGGAAGGTTGTATTTTTCTAGAATGTTGTCCATTTCTTCTAGGTTATCCAGTTTGTTAGCATATAATTTTCATAGTATTCTCATAATTCTTTGTATTTCTGTGGTGTCAGTAGTGATTTTTCCTTTCTCATTTCTGATTCTGTTTATGTGTGTAGACTCTCTTTTTTTCTTGATAAGTCTGGTTAGGGGTTTATCATTTTGTTTGTTTTCTTGAAGAACAAGCTTCTGCTCGTATTGATTCTTTTCTATTGTTTTATTCTTTTCAATTTTATTTATTTCTGCTTTAAGCTTTATTATGTCTCTCCTTCTGCTGACTGTGGGCCTCATTTGTTCTTCCTTTTATAGTATCATTAGTTGTGAGTTTAGACTGTTCATTTGGGATTGTTCTTCTTTCCTGAGTTGGCCTGTATTGCAATACATTTCCCTTTTAGACTGGCCTTTGCTGCATCCCACAGATTTTGCAGTGTTGAATTGAATTATTGTTGTCATTTGTCTCCATATATTGCTTGATCTCTGTTTTTATTTGGTCATTGATCCGTTGATTATTTAGGAACATGTTATGAAGCCTCCATGTGTTTGTGTGCTTTCTCATTTTCTTTGAGTAATTTATTTCTAGTTTCATACCTTTGTGATCTGAGAAGCTGGCTGGCACAATTTCAATCTTTTTGAATTTACTGTGGTTCTTTGTGTGGCCTAGTATATGATCTATTCTTGAAAATGTTCCATATGCACTTGAGAAGAATGTGTATCCTGTTGCTTTTGGGTGGAGTATTCTGTAGCTGTCTGTTACGTCCATCTGTTCTAATACATTGTTCAGTGCCTCTGTCTCTTTACTTATTTTCTGTCTTGTTGATCTGTCCTTTGGAGTGAGTGGTGTATTGAAGTCTCCCAAAATGAATGCATTGCATTCTATTTCTCCCTTTAATTCTGTTAGTATTTGTTTCACTTATGTAGGTGATCCTGTGTTGGGTGCATAGATATTTATAATGGTTATATCCTCTTGTTGGACTTACCCTTTATCATTATGTAATGTCTTTCTTTGTCTCTTAGATTTTCTTTGTTTTGAAGTCTATTTTGACTGATACAAGTACTGTGACTCCTGATTTTTTTCTCCCTATTAGTTACATGAAATGTATTTTTCTATCCCTTTACTTTCAGTCTGTGTATGTCTTTGGGTTTGATGTGAGTCTCTTGTAGGCAGCATATAGATGAGTCTTGTTTATTTATCCATTCAGTGACTTTATGTCTTTTAGTTGGTGCATTCAGGCCATTTATATTTAGTGCGATTATCAATAGGTACGTACTTATTGCCATTGCAGGCTTTAGATTTGTGATTACCAGAGGTTCAAGGGTTATTCCCTTACTACCTAACAGTCTAATTTAATTTACTTCATATGCTAATACAAACAGAACTGAAAGATTCTTTTTTTTTTCTTTCTGTTTCTTCCTTCTCCGTTCTTTGTATGTTATGACTCATATTCTCTTCTCTTGAGTGACATCTATTTAGTCTTAGGAACACTTCCATCTATAGGAGTCCCTCCAAAATCACTGTGGAGGTGGTTTGTGGGAGGTAAATTCTCGCCACTTTTGCTTATCTGAAAATTGTTTAATCCCTCCTTCAAATTTAAACGATGACCTTCCCAGGTAGAGTATTCTTGGTTTGAGGCCCTTCTGCTTCATTGCATTAAATATATCATGCCACTCCCTTCTGGCCTGTAAGGTTTCTTTTGAGAAGTCTGATAGTCTGGTAGCCTGATGGGTTTCCTTTGTATGTGTTTTTTTCTCTCTCAGGCTGCTTTTAAAATGTGTCTTTATCCTTTATCTTTGCCATTTTGATTATTATATGTCTTGATGTTGTCTTCCTTGGGTCCCTTGTGTTGGGAGATCTGTGCACCTCCATGGCCTGAGAGACTATCTCCTTCCCCAGGTTGGGGAAGTTTTCAGCAGTTACCTCCTCAATGACACTTTCTATCTCTTTTTCTCTCTTCTTCTTCTGGTACCCCTATAATGCGAATATTGTTCCATTTGGATTGGTCATACAGTTCTCTCAATATTCTTTCATTCTTAAGAGATTCTTTTTTCTCTCTGTGCCTCAGCTTCTTTATATTCCTCTTCTCTAATTTCTATTCCATTTACCATCTCTTCTACTACATCTAATCTGCTTTAAATCCCTCCATATTATGTTTCATTTCAGCTTTGGAATTTCTTAATGATTGAATCTCCGACTTAAATTCATTCCTGAGTTCTTGAATATTTTTCTGTACCTCCAAAAGCATATTTATAATTTTTATTTTGAATTCTCTTTCAGGAAGATTGGTGAGTTCAGTTTTCATTTGGCCCTTTTTCTGGGTTTTGTGATATTTTGGTCTGAACCATGTTCTTTTGTGGTACCATTTCATATCTTTATGTGGTACCCACTAGTGCGCACCAACTCCAGTCTCTGTAGCTGCTCAGCCGCCAGAGTGAGGCTGGGGGTCATAAAGGAGTGGAGCTGGTGCCTGGAGGGAGGAAAGATCTGTTTCCTGATTCCCATCTGTGGTGCCTGTCTCCAGCATCAGAGCCAGTGGGCCAAGCACACACGTGTAAGCCTCTGTGGTTTGTTTCTCTAGCTATTGTAGGTGGAGCCTCCCTCTGACTGGCCTGACGCCAGCACAGTGACTGCCAGTTTGTGAACTGCTGCCAGAAGGCTAGGAGGAAGGTGCAGCAGGCTGTGTGTCACAGTGGGGGGCCTCAGAACTGAGCAGCCAGGGGGATGGAGCACCTGAAGCTCCTCAAAGTTCCCAACCAGCTGGGCAGAGCACCCAGACGACCTTAAAGTTGCCCAGCTCTCCCTTCTCCTGTGCAGCAAGCTCGGTGCAAACCCCTCCCCTTCAGCAGCCCTCTCGCTGCTAGGAAGCCTCCCAGACCACCCGACTTTCCTCTGACACAGAGCAACTGAATGTGGATCCCGTCCTCCACAAACAGCCAGAATGTCATTCTCCCAAGCACTCCGCCCATCCTAGCTCCCCAACGTCCAGAGCACCACACAATATATGCTTCTGCTCATGAAGCAGATCTCAGGGCTAGGCACTCAGCAGTCCCACGCTTCCACCCCCTCCTGGCTCCACGTCTCTTCCTCCCATCTGACCTGGGGTGGGGGAAGGCCCTGGGTCCCACTGGATTAAGGCTTTCCTACCTTACCCTGCTCTGTGAGGTCTGCTCTGTTCATGTGGTCTGTACACAGTCTGGTTCAGCCTTCCCTCCTGTTGCTGTTCCAGGGTTAGTTGTATTAATTAACTATATTTTGTACCATCTGTGGTCTTGGAGGAGTTCTCTGTGTCACCTCTCATGCCGCCATCTTGAATCTCTGAACATCTCTCTTTTTATAAGGAGAGAGAGCGAATCTCTTGAGATATTTCAGGGATCCTCTGGAAGTTTTCAAACTTGGTTTGAGATAAAAAAAGGGCTTATTTATAACTTGATTTTAGGAAGTTTGTCAAAAAATATCAAAAGTTTGCACACTTGACTAAATAGGATCAATCATAATGAAATGATAATTACCCTTTTAACTAAAGTGACAAAAGATCTTAAGGGCAAATACAAAAGCCATCATAGTTTTCTTGTCAGATTAATTAAAATGATAAGAACCTCTCACAATCAATTATAAAAACAGACCAAGACTCTAAGAAAACTTTATCCTGAGAGGAAAAAACAATTTTTATTTTTTAACAGCTTACTTTTGATATTAAAATTCATTTAACTTATATTTATTGCAACCTTAGCCAGTTGGACCACATATTAAAATCTCTTTCCGAAGATTTCTTTTCCTCAAATCAACTTTTTTTCCTCAAAAATGATGCATCTCAATACCAAAACCAGGCAAAGACACCAAAAAAAAAAAACAAACTACAAACCAATATCTCTGATGAACATAGATGCAAAAATATCCAACAAAATATTAGCAAATGGAATTCAAAAATACTTCAAGAGGATCATACACCATGATCACGTGGGAATCATCCCAGGGATGCAAGGATGGCACAACATTCAAAAACCCATCAACATGATCCATCACATCAACAAAAAGAAGGACAAAAACCACATGATCATCTCCATAGATGCTGAAAAAGCATTCGACAAAATTCAACATACATTCATGATAAAAACTCTCAATAAAATAAATATAGAAGGCAAGTACCTCCACATAATAAAGGCCATATATGACAAACCCACAGCCAACATCATACTTCACAGCAAGAAGCTGAAATCTTTTCCCCTAAAATTGGGAACAAGACAAGGATGCTCACTCTCCCTGCTTTTATTAAACGAAGTACTAGAGGTCCTAGCCACAGTAATCAGACAGCACAAAGAAACAAAAGGCATTCATATTGGTAAGGAAGAAGTCAAACTATTACTATTTGCAGTTGACATGACATTGTACATAAAAAAATCCTAAAGAATCCACTTCAAAACTACTAGGTCTAATATCTGAATTCATCAAAATTGCAGGATACAAAATTAATACACAGAAATCTGTGGCATTCCTATACACTAATGATGAACTAGCAGAAAGAGAAATCAGGAAAACAATTCCATTCACAATCACATCAAAAAGAATAAAATACCTAGGAATAAACCAACCAAGAAAATGAAAGACCTATACTCTGAAAACTACAAGATACTCTTAAGAGAAATTAAAGAGGATACTAATAAATAAATTCATCCCATGCGCTTGGGTAGGAAGAATTAATATTGTCAAAATGGCCATCCTGCCTAAAGCAATCTACAGATTCAATGCAAATCCTATCAAATATCAACAGCATTCTTCAACAAACTAGAGAAAATCATTCTAAAATTCATATGGAACCACAAAAGACCCCGAATAGCCAAAGCAATCCTGATAAGGAAGAATAAAGCTGGGGGGATTATGCTCCCTAACTTCAAGCTCTATTACAAAGCCACAGTAATGAAGACAATTTGGTACTGGCACAAGAACAGACCCATAGACCAATGGAACAGACTAGAGAGCCCAGATATAAACCCAAGCATGTATGCTCAATTAATATAAAGGAGCCATGGACATACAATGGGGAAGTGACAGCCTCTTCAACAGCTGGTGTTGGCAAAACTGGACAGCTACATGTAAGAGAATGAAACTGGATTGCTGTCTAACCCCATACACAAAAGTAAACTCGAAATGGATCAAATACCTGAATGTAAGTCATGAAACCATAAAACTCTTAGAAGAAAATATAGGCAAAACTCTCTTGAATATATAAACATGAGCAACTTCTTCATGAACATATCTCCACGGGCAAGGGAAACAAAAGCAAAAATGAACAAGTGGAACTGTATTAAGGTAAAAAGCTTCTATACAGCAAATGACACCATCAGTAGAACAAAAAGGCATTCAACAGTATGGGAGAATATATTTGTAAATGACAAATCCGATAAGGGTTGACATCCAAAATATACAAAGAGCTCATACACCTCAACAAACAAAAAGCAAATAACCCAGTTAAAAAATGGGCAGAGGATCTGAACAGACACTTCTCCAAAGAAGAAATTCTGTTGGCCAACAAGCACATGAAAAGATGCTCCACATTGCTAATCATCAGAGAAATGCAAATTAAAACCACAATGAGATATCACCTCACACCAGTTAGGATGGCCGCCATCCAAAAGACAAACAACAACAAATGTTGGTGAAGATGTGGAGAAAGGGGAACCCTCCTACACTGCTGGTGGGAATGTAAATTAGTTCAACCTTTGTGGAAAGCAGTATGGAGGTTCCTCAAAAAACTCAAAATAGAAATACCATTTGACCCAGGAATTCCACTCCTAGGAATTTACCCTAAGAATGCAGGAGCCCAGTTTGAAAAAGATATATGCACCCCTATGTTTATCCAGCACTATTTACAATAGCCAAGAAATGGAAGCAACCTAAGTGTCCATCAGTAGATGAATGGATAAAGTAGATGTGGTACATACATACAATGGAATATTATTCATCCATAAGAAGAAAACAAATCCTACCATTTGCAACAACATGGATGGAGCTAGAGGGTATTATGCTCAGTGAAATAAGCCAGGTGGAGAAAGACAAGTATCAAATGATCTCACTCATCTGTGGAGTATAAGAACTAAGAAAAACGGAAGGAACAAAACAGCAGCAGATTCACAGAACCCAAGAATGGACTAACAGATACCAAAGAGAAAGGGACTGGCGAGGATGGGTGGGAGGGGAGGGATAAGGGGAAAAAGGGGCATTATGATTAGCATGCATAATGCAGGGGGTGGTCATGGGGAAGGCAGTATAGCACAGAGAAGACAAGTAGTGATTCTAAAGCATCTTACTATGCTGATGGAGTGACTGTAATGGGGTATGTGGTGGGTCCTTGATAATGGAGGGAATCTAGTAGCCACAATGTTGTTCATATAAGTG
This sequence comes from Phataginus tricuspis, assembly GCA_029783875.1. Lineage (NCBI taxonomy): Eukaryota > Metazoa > Chordata > Mammalia > Pholidota > Manidae > Phataginus > Phataginus tricuspis. Next base: position 5,037,967 of record JAQQAC010002701.1, on the reverse strand, counting down.
TGTATTAATGATACCAAAAAAATTAAAAATAAAAAATAAAAATAAATAAGAATCATGAATCTCTATTCTTCATACTTTCTTTTATCAAAAACTCACATCCTACTTTCCTTGCATATGGAAATATTTTCCCTTATTACTTCTAGTAATTTTAACTACATATATTAATTAGAATTCTTAACCCTTAGAAACCATAATTTCTAGTGAAAACTATGAAATAAGCAATTGTTAACTGTCTGTTATACCATCATTCTCTTGATTGGCAAACTTCTGAATACATTTCATAATTTCTAGAGATATATGCTTCCTCACAGTACAATTTCTTTTAACATGGCATGAAAACATATTTACAAATAAACACAAATATCTTTTAGTTCCTCTATATAAGTGTCTTGCCAATGGGTTTCAACTCCGGGCAAGTTCACCATGGATTCAGTGAGGCCGAGGACTGACAATGGAACGTTCTTGGGGTGAAAGGATTTTTTACCCAGCTTGTTTTCCTGGTGATAGGTTGAGCACTAGAATTACGTCTGCATCCAACAGTCTGCAGGTCTGTAATCCTCCATCATCTCTGCCTCCACCCAGAGCACTGGGCAGAGGTCTTTGCATAGTGACTCAGCTTATTGATAAGCTTATTGTAAATAGCTTATTGCCTAGGGATCTGGAAGCAGTAGCCTAACAATAGGCCAATTATATCAACAAGTAGTTTAGGTTCAGGTGAGGATCCTGGCCACAGGAACCCCAACTTTCCCCACAAAAAAGGAAGCCAAAAGTGGATAAATCTGTGTTCAATAATGCTTCAGTTTTTTATCTTATTTGGAAATGATCTAGATATTTAATGACTATCCATCATTTAGTTTAACTCAGAAAAACTTTAAGGTTCCAGTTTACCAAGAAATTAGGGGAAAATATTTTAGACGTTCACCTAAAAACTCTTACCTCACTTACATCTATTTAAATTGTTCATTCTTAATAAGCATACTTAGATTACTCCTGAAGATTTCATGAGACACTATAAGCAGTTAGCCATGATTTTAAGTTATTTTTCTTGCTGACAAATCTTGTAACAGAGAAAACATGAGCTTATTTGACTAATAAACCCAGGTAAAATAAAAGTATTTTATTTAAAGCTGTTAATTTTAAGGACATGTTTGTATTAATTAAACTAAAATTCACTTTACTTTTGAATAGCTTCCCAGGTCACATGATCCTAAAAGGCATTTGGATTAGTTTCTATCGTATTTTATCGGGTTTTTTTCCCTCTCTCTCCCGCCAGTCCCGCTCTCGGTCAGGACTACAGCTCTTTGTGTTACAAGCTCTTTCTGCGACCCTCCAAACCAGCGGAGGGGAGGAAGGCAGGGAGAGAGGCTCGCCCCGATAGGCAGAGCAAGGGAGGTAAGCGCCGGCTGTCCGCCTGTTCCCGCAGCCTCCGGAGCTCGGCGGCGCCGCTGCTTGCAGCCGCTCCAGCCTCTGCTGCCGCCGCCGCTGGCCGCTGGCCGCTGGCCACTCGCCGCTGGCCGCCCCTTTTCCCCGGAGACAATCAGACGCGACAGGAAGTTCACTCAAGGGGAGAACTCATTTATTGGGGCTCAGGGCATGGGATATATAGGGTGAAGCCTCCCCCCCATCGGTCACCTATGCCAATAAGGTGACTTTACTTTTCCGAATCAGGCACAGAGCTGCGCGCCTGCGCAGCTGTCTCTGATGTAAGAAGCGGACCGGAGTGGGCGCAGCTAAACCTCAGGGGGCTTTTGGCGGCCACCCCTGCAGCGCGGCTGAGTTCTCAGTGGCCATCTTTGTGGCATCGCTGAGATTCAAAGGCAGTTCCCAGCAGCCACCCTCGTGGCGAGGCTGGATGCAAA
>JAQQAC010002701.1:4967327-5022753 GCA_029783875.1 Phataginus tricuspis | reverse complement strand
CACCCATCTCCCCAGTCCCTTTCCCTTTGGTAACTGTTAGTCCATTCGTGGGTTCTGTGATTTTTATCTCATACAACTCAGGAGTGTCTTTCTCAAGGACCTGGAGGCCATTCTTGTGAAATGCAATCTTCAGGAAAGACAGGCCTCTTTCTCGCAGTCTCTGTGGGGGACAGAATCCTAACTGCCATAATTGCCGGCCAGCTGGCACAACTGGCCTAGTCATTCACACTGACCACCCATTTATTAGTTTTTCCTTCCTTGACTGCACTCGAGCCCTCACCCCCCTCCCTACTCCTTCATTCACCATTTAAAACACCCAAATCTGAATAGAGCTCAGCTCTTTTCCCTGTCCTCAGTGGTTACTGAGTTAAGTCTGTTTTCACCACTTTAACTAGTTAAAGTCCGACTTTGTTTATCTTTAATAAGAAAGAGACTTACCTTTCTTTTTTCTGTATCTTCTATTCTTATTAGATCCACTTATTATCCAATCAAATCACAAAAATGTTCTTTCTATTAAAATTTTCATATTGTTTACTTTCAGTTATAAAGATTATGAAATGCTATAATGTTTGCTGTGGGTGGTTATGAAATTCTATGTATCTTTAAACAGGGGAGATGTTTTCCAGAATTCCAGATGAATTCCAGACATTCTTTCCAGAATTTTTTTTTCCTGTTATTTTACCTAAAGTATGAAGGGCTAGGTAAACATGTCAAACACCACTCAGCATCATGAACGAGTCCCATAAACATTAGGAATTTCCAGTTTCATGTTAAACAGTAATGAACAGTGTCCTTTCCAATTTCACCTGCAAAACCACAATTTAGTGTAGGAACAATAAACTATAAAATGAACTAACATTAATAGAGTCATTTTTACCAGCTGATGGCAAAAATAAATTCCCATTGATATTTTAAAAGGGAAATTTCCTGGAGTAGAGACAGACTATAAAAATCCTCTCTTTCTTTGGCCTTGATTAAAGAGAAATGTTGGAGGGGCTTGAATTCTTTGAAACACACTTAAAATACACAGCTTGTTACTATCCTCTTTCATGTAACTCTTAGGTTTGCATTTGCAGGAAATGAGTAATTAAGCAAGAATGCAGAGTCCCATTTTTTAGATTCAGTTTTCTTGAGGGGATGAAACAGTTGTTTAAGAGGGAGCTGTGGGGGCTGCACATTTTAAGCTATAGTTGTAGATGTTTCTTGCCTGGAAGACAGACTCTGCTCACAGGTACAGTTCTGGGCTAAGCTTTAAGAATGCTTGAGAAATTCCCCTGTTGAGTAAGAATCAATTCACTGGAGTCACAGAAAGTTATCCTGTGGACATCCCCTTTGATCTTTTTTTCCCTTCAAAGAGGTTCATGCAAGGAACTGTGATTCATTGAATATCTTTCCTAAAAAGAAAGCACCTCCACGGACAATTTGAAAATTTCCAGTAACAATAACTTTACCACCATTTTTCTCATTATTCCTAGTCACTTCTAATGCGGAACCCATCAAAAATGTGAACAATCTATGAGCTATAGTCTGCGAGTCTTCTTTAATCTTCTCATTAAATCTGTACCAAACTATGGGAAGTCTTTGGGAGAGATTCATATGTGTGGCTACAATATTTGGATCATAATGGAAATTATTAGGAATAATAATATTACAAAAACTTAGTAATTTATAATTTCTATAATAGGGGAAGAAAGGTAGCCTTTTGGAACTATAAATATTCTCTCCAGTGTTGAAAACTCTTTCTTGACATAAAAATTCCTTTCATTTCTATGAGAACTCCAGTTAGTGTCAAACAACGGAGCTGGGCTGTAGTTAAACCAATAAAAATAGATTTTATTTAGAAGTATTGCCAGAGGGGTAAAGGCATCTCAGTATAGAACTGGGCTCCATTCTGAATATGGCATGGGAGCTTGTCTGTAGTCAAGGAGCAGCATTTCCCAAATTACGAAGAGGAAATATCAGGAATGAGGGGGGATTCATTAGAAAGCAACCTAACCACAGGGAGTGTGATCAGATGTCACCTGAGGAACGGTGGAGGGCAAGGAAGCCGATTAGTTACTGAGAGTGGCCATATAAAGAGGATGGGAGATCCCTGCTAACCTCACTTAGCAGGGGTCTTGCTAAAACGCAGTTTTTCAGAGGAGGGCACAGATGGGCCTAGCAAGTTCAGGAGGCTGACTAGAGTTTGGTTAAGCAAAGAATCTTTTTCATTAGAAATCCATTACTGAGGAAATTTTCTGTACCAATAAATGTAGTTAAAATGACTGATGGGATTGTCCCCTCTTTTCAAGTATATTTGACTGAGAATACTAACTCTATTTCAGCCCATCACTTCCTCTTTTTAAAGTAATAGCAACTGAGGAAAACATACATGTACAAAACACTCTGATATGCTAGCCAAAAATAGGAAGGCACAGAGACGGGGTGAGCTGAGGCTGTTCCCTCTCTGGACGTAAACTCTACTGAAAACAGGTTTGCATCAAAATCATGACCTGTGATGAGAGCCAAAGCAAAAATGTGAACATACAGAGGCAGACGGCAGACCGAGGAGGGGCCTGTGCCTGACAACTGCTCGAAGGGTTCAGAATTACCGGGTCATTGACTAAGTACATTAGAGGAACTTGGAACCACCTTCCAGTAAGCATGGAAAATAATTTTAATATTTCAAGGTGGCTTCTGATAGATCCTGCATTTATGGTTGCCAGGCTCCATTTCACTAAGATCACTTGCTAAACTGGAAGGGATGATTAGATATAAACAAAAATATAAACCGTAACCCAAAGCTATTTAAGTAAACCAGTAATGAATGTGGGGAAAAAAATATTAGAGAATTAATATCATGAAATCACAAATGAACTAATATTAAAGTGGGCAATTAATATTCTGATTTTACTTTTAAAAATACACATTATTTTTAAACCAGTTTTAGATTCAGAGCAACATTGAAGGGAAGATACAGAGAGTTCCCATATGTCCACTATCCCCACACCTGCATAGCCCTCTCCACTATCAATGTCCCGCATCAGAGCGGTACATTTGTTATAATTGATGAACCCACATTTGCCTATCATAATCACCCAAAGTCTATTGCTCAGGTTAGAATTCACTCTTGTGTGGTACATTCTACAGGTTTGGACAAATGTATAACGACATGCACCCACCATTATAGTATCATATGGAGAAGTTTCACTGCCCTAAAGATCCTGTGTTGCATATACCTATCCCTCCCTCCCCACTAACCTTTAGCAAACACTGGTCTTTTTGGTGTCTCCATAATTTTGCCTTTTCCAAAATGCCATATAGTTGGAATACTAGTATGGAGCCTTTGCAGACTGGCTTCTTTCACTTCGTAATCTACATTTAAGTTTTCTCTGTGTCCCTTCATGGCCTGACAACTCATTTTTTTGTAGCATTGATTAATATTCCATATCTGGATATACCACAGTTTAGTTTTATTTTGTAAAACATTTTACGTTAAAGAAATACTAAAATATTGTGCATATACAGAAAAACTTGGATTATGACAGCCTTTTATTTATCATCCCAACTTAGCATTGATTTTTTATATTCATATGAGACAACTTTGAAAGAAAAAATATTTGAGCACAAAACATTTATTTTCCTCCATCTCAGATAGAAATATTACACTGTAGTTGATGTGTTTCTCCTCTGTCAGTTAGCTATTGCCATGAGAAATGTTGTGTAACAAACTACCAAAATGTACAGTAGCTTTAAACTGTAACCTTTTATTTTTGTGGATCTGAGGGAAAGCTGAGGGTTAAGCTAATCCAGGCCAGACTCTAATGAGTGGCTCTGCAGATCTTGAGTGAACCCATTCCTATGTATGAGAGTTAGTTGGGGGGCAGCTGAGGAAATGGGTGGGGACTTTGGCTCTTCTTCCGCATGCCCCCCATAGGACTAGCAGTTGGCCTACATGTGTTCCTTCCCCAGCAACACGGAGGCACAAGAAACCAAGGAGAAGTGCCACCGCCTCTTGAGTCCTAGGCTTAGCACTATCACATCCTCACTTCCATCACATGCTTTTGAACAAAGCAAGATATATGCCCAAATCCAAAGTCAAGAGGGGGAAACTACAGCCCACACATAATGAGAGGACACTGTAAATTACAAGCCAAAGGAGCTGTATAGATTGAGGAGAGAAAAACTGGGTCCAAAAATGTAGTCAGTCTCAACTACCATCCATGTTTCTACACTTTATCATTTATGTTGTGGGGAAAATTGAAGTTCCTATGGCCAGGATCCTCACCTGGCCCTAAACTACTTGATGGTGTAACTGGCCTGCTGCTGGGCTACTGCTTCCTCACCCATAGGCAATAAGCTATTATTGACTGAGTTACTATATAAAGAGCTCTGCCCAGTGCTCTGGATGGAGGCAGAGATGAAGGAGGATTACAGACCTGCAGACTCTTGGATGCAGACATGATTCTAGTGCTTGACCTATCATGGGGAGAATAAGCCGGGTAATAAACCCTTTCACCCCAAGAACATTCCATTGTCATTTCTCTGTCTCACTGAATCCATAGTGAACTTGCCTGGGGCTGAAACCCACTGGCAAGACAATGTCTATATCCATAAACCATGAATTAGTGATTTGAGTATTTTTAATTTTTAAAATTCACATTAAAATGATATAATGCCTTACTTAACCTTGTACAATTTGCCTCTTTTGCTTGCACTGATAATCCATGGTCAGAAACTATAGATTATTTTTTTACTACTGAATTTTTTCTATTAAATATATTATAATTTATTTATGTAATCTATTGATAAACATGTAAGCTGTTTCTGATTTCATGTTATTACAAAAATGAATACAATAAAAGTCTTGCATATGCTTCTTCATGCAAAAGTATGAGAATTTCTCTAGAATGCATCTAAAATATCTGAGTCTTTGGGTAAGGGCTCCCTTTACATTCCATTCAAGATTAAATATCTAATAGAAATAAAATGTGACCCCCATATATAATTTAAAATATTCTATTTCCTATGTTTAAAAAAATGAAAATAAACAATATTTCTCTACTCCACCATTTTCTTGAGAAAGTATCAAAAGAAACAATATTAATGACATCCTTTGCATAATAAAAACATATTTAAAAATTCATTTCATTTAATACATATAGCCAAATATTACTTCAAAATATAATAAATATAAAATTTATCAATAATATATCTAACATTCTTTTTTATTATTAATTTTTGGAATCAAAATGCATTTTATACTCATAGCTTAACTCAGCTTACCACATTTTAAGTGCTCTCAGCCACATGTGGCTAGTGGCTACTTTATGGAACAGTGCAGTTCTAGATATTACTAAATTGCATGCCCAAGTGTTGGTACTTGTACATGAAAGTTTCAGTTATTATACATCCTTTGGTATTTGGTATTACCAAATATTTTCAATTTTTTGCCAATCTGAAGTTTAAGCAGAAAAAGAATATTGGTGGAAAACTATATTTTAATTTAGTTAAAGAAATATAATTTAATTTAATTAAAGAAATATAATTGAAAAGTCTGTAATTTAGGAAATGGTATTGTGCCAGTGTTAATTTCCTAGTTTTACCAATTGTAAAGTGGTTACATAAGATGTTAAAATTAAGGGAACTGGGTGAAAATTATACATGAACTCTTTATTCCTTCCCAAATCTTCTATCAGTCTAAAATTTCATCAAAAGAGAAAGCTTTTAAAAATCACCCCTTATTGAACTTGAATTTCACTTTTTCTGCAGATCACAAGTTATAGCCCTTAATCAAGCCTTCCAAAGTTTTGATATGCTGATTGGAGGCATTTTTACTTAACCAGAAGAGTGGATGAATGAGTTTAATGATCCCACTGTCAGTTAACTCCACCTACAATTAAAGACTGGCCAGACCACCGTGTGTGAATGAACAGCATGGGCAAGGGAAAAGAGAAAGTAAGCAACGTCTGGGACTGGAACTTTATCTCTCTGTGAATTCTTCACCTTTTCTGTACTTCTCAGTAATGTTCGTTTTATCCTGTTGTGTATTAAGCATAATTTTGCAACTAACATGCAGCACTTCCTCTCTTTGGTAAAATCAATGGCACCAGCAACTCCACATTCCTTTCACGAGTGTGCCCTACATGCTAATTAAATGTCTTAAATTGAATTGATGATAACAGTAACATGCCAACCCATAAAATTTTACTAGACAAGTTGAAATAACACTGTTCCTTTCCCTTGAACTTATCTTTTACCATAAAATGTTGTCTCTTTCCCACAGTATTCCTCAGAAGTCTTCAAAATTGCTTCCTAGTAACAAATGGTTTTAACCAAAAAGAAAAAGTAAGTAAAGCTTCAAGCCTGCTCCAGTAGCTGCCCTACTTACAGTTACTTAGAAACTGTGATCCTCCTTCAGCCGGCTGCAAGCAGCTGTGTGGACAGGAGGCGGCCTGCTGGGAGGAAGCCGTGGTTTTCTCCTGAGCTCTCAGGCTTGGATGCCCGCCTTGGTGCCACTTTCAGACCTGAGATTCACCTACGTGCACGTCAAGCTGCTTTCCCCTCATGTTTTACAATTCTTCCAGCCAGCCCTTAGATGGGACTTATAATTCATGTGATAATTTAGCCCCCACTTAAGAAGTACTCAGTTTGAATTCGCTTTAAGAATGAATAGCTGAGCAAATCTCCTTTTAACATGAGCTTCAAAGGTCCAAAAATTGGGGACTGTTCAGAGTAAGCATTATATGGAGCTAATGCAGCTGGGAAGTGATAATCCCACCCTTAAGTATCTCCCCTTTAACCCCACAGTAAGTGATTAAAATGCACAGGGAGTGTTGTCTTTGTGAAACCACCCAGGAGATATAGGGAAGACAACACAGTGAAAAGCTGGGAAAGGGTAATCCAGAAAGAGATGCCGGGAGGTTATACATCAATTCCCACTTAACTTATAATTGTACCTATGACTTACATTGAATTTTTCAGTCTGAATTTTCAAGCTTAAGGTTTTCAGTAGCATTTCCTCCTCAGCTAAAAGACATAATGCCCAGGCTTAATTCACACACAAGGATATCTGTCTGCAGCCATAGCTTCACTTTCAAGAGCTGTGTGTGCCCTGGCTTGGGGTTGCTACTTGAGCATTCAGCCAAGGTTTCTATTCTGAAGCCCCAGCAGTGAGTACAAAATGTTCAAGTGGAGGTACAAGAACAAAGAGTCTCTCTTGATAGATGCAGCCTATGACTAGTTGTGGTCACTGGCTTTCACGCTGCCATTTCCCTAGTTTGGGAACCATTTATTCAGCAGAGAGAGAATGCCCTAGGTTGCCACCCTCCTGGAAGAGAACTTGACAAACTGTCAGCCTGAACACTTCCCTCGCACCAGATGTCATGGGGGAAGTTCAGGAGTAAGACCAAGAAGGAGAACTGACCTTTGAAAAAGGAGCACATGACTGTGCACATGTACTCATATGTGCAGCTCTGAAGGTGATTGCAGGGAGATTTGTTCTCAGTTTATAGGATGAGAAGGCCAGGCAGATACTCCAGAATAACCCATGGCCACTTCTGCAGAGTTTCCTTGGCCGACTCAAAGCCAAGGTTTGGTCTAATATGTGAGGTATATGTTTTAAATAGTTAAGAAAAGTGCCTTGGAGAGATTTTATTTATTTTAATACTTATTCATGATCACTCTAGCAAATGGTCACTCTTGTACATAAAGGGCTATTCTGAACGTTCACCACTGAGCTACTAAAACATCTCCTGTCCCTCTTACTAAGGATATGTCCCAGGGGGCAGATGTTTCTGCAGTTTTACTGTTATGAATAATAAATCATGTAACACAATAATTCCCACTGTGGGGTTTATTGCTATGTCTAATCATCACTTTGTTGAAACTTCCACACTAATTAAATTCTTGTACTTATAAAACTAACATTCTTAGGGTAGTGTCAGAGGCCCTCAATGTATGTCTTCACTCTGTCCTGTTAGAGTGAATGAACCAGGGAGAGAAAATATGGTAGAGTGAACAGCCATTGGGAATCAAATCAGATGCCAAGGACTAAGAATTCTAGCCCTAAAACTTGCTATTTTATATAAACTCAGACTCATTTCTTAACCTCCCAAAACTGGAGTCACCTTATCTGTCAGTCAGAGATGAAGTTGTCCCTTCCTCCTTGAACCACTGTGAAAATCGATGAATACACAGAAAACAGCACATAGGGGCTCTCAATATATGTATTTCTTATTAGATATATGATCTTAAGCAGGTTGAAAAAAATCTCTGAGCCTAGGTTTTCTGTTGTAAAATATAAGAATAATAATGTCTATCTCATAGCACGGTAGTAAAGATGAGCCAATATATATGGGAAAAAATAATGCTTATGCTTTAAAGATCTGTCAGTTGTTACACTTTTAAGCCAGTGCACCCTTTTAATAAAGATCTGAGCTTCTTTAGGTGAAGCATAATGTATCAGAAGTGAAATGTAAGTGAAGTGAATTTTCTTGAAATGTTCCTTGAATGATTGAATAAGTAAAACATAAAAAAATATATATAAAATTCAGATACATGTGTCCACACGTAAGTGTTAGTGGTAAATGTAAGAACATGTGATTGTACTTCCAAGATGTTGGAGACCTTGACTAAATGAGGATAGTCTCCCATCACTGTGTTTTAAGTATATCACGTGAAAAATAATCAGCCATTGATTCCTGGAAATGGCTACATTAGTATGAACTAGTATGCACACCCTGCACAGCTACTGTATATCTTTCTCATATCTTCATTTGAAACTATTTCCTGCACTGCAAAGAAACTGACACAGGATGCTTATGAAACAAAGTTTAATTTTTCAGTCCAGATGTGTTACAGCTGAACATCAAAAAGCCCCTAGATTTCACAGAACTAAATGTTCGTATTTTTCTAATGGAAACCCCCGTGGTTATAGGGTTCTCATAAACTGCCTTGTAATTATATTATTAAAGTTGGTCTAATACTTCTTTTCTAGCTTATCACCTTCAAAATGTCTTTTCATACTTTTCATTTTGGCTCAAACTGTTGTCCTAGAAAGCAATCTTTAACATTAACTTTAAAAAAACAACATACTCTGTGAAGAAACTTCACACTGAAATTTACAAAATACACTCAAAGTAATTACATAATAGATGAATTTGAAACCCTCAAATAAGGTGGTTTTTGATTGGGGGTGTTCAATGATGCCTGCGACTCACCAGCCAATCTTAGAATCTCATGTGATGACGCGTAATCGTTCTAATTTTAAACTGAATGAGCTAACGGTTCTGAATCATACTTAAAAAATAGGTAAAAGTCTTAACAGCCTGTTACAAACTACAGTCTGCATACACGTAAAAATTTCTGTGAGAAGAAGTGCCAGGGAAAGAAAGCAATCGATGCAGTTGATAGAGGGGGAAAAATCTTTCAGCCATGAAAGGCAGGTTGCCAAGAAAGAGCTTTGATTATAAGCTGTGGGCTCCACACACGTGAAATACGCCCCAGACCAGATTCCAACTTTTGAAAGACACAGATGCCAAACAGAAGCTACAAGGGTCGCATTCAGGAGTACCCAGAAGGCCATGGGGATGGGAAGGTTCTCTCTGGGTGCTGAGGAAGCCTTCAGCTGCGCTGTGCTCACACACGTCAGGGAAGTGGCTTCTTGGTGAACTGGCAGCTGTAGTCACACAAAGCAGCAGTTTAGAGAAGCAGGTTAGAACAATGGAACAAGCATGAATCTTCAAGTCAGACTTCAATTCTATTCCAAGTTTTGATATATTTAGCTAGAAAATTTAATCTCTTTGAAACTCATTTATTGACTGAGGATAATGACATTGTCTGAAAGGATAATAGTAAAGATTAGGTCAAATAATCCAAAATGTCTAAGATGGTTTTAAATCTGTGATCTCACTTTGTTATTAGCTGCCATTATTACTTGTATGAGTGCCGTACAGTCAGTTCCATACCAAGCCTGAGAGAAAATATTGGCATAAGTGTGTTGCCTAGAGTAATAGTTCTTTGGAATAACAGATATTTATAACAAATGAAAGACCAGCAGAGCATTGTGCCAGAACGAGCATGTCATAAAGTCTTCTGATAACCAACATAGTCTAGATCATTTTATTTCTCTGAGTTTTATCTCTTTTCAGAGCACAACCCTGAAGGAGTACTTCATGAAATCCATCTCTTAAAAGTGATTCTCCTTTTCAGATGCCTTACTGTGGCAAAGCTTCTTTTATTGGTCAAACTATTGGGAATATACTTTGTTATTTCCTGCATTGATAAGAAGTAGAGGCAGATGGATGTTAGTCATTGGAATGAATTTCTAGATCTACCTGGGATGCACCCAAGCTTGAGAGTCACCATTTGATGTAAGTGCTCTGACAAGGTGAGCAGGACCTCCTTACCCATGTTCAGGGTTTTGAATGAGGAAAGTGGGGTCGAGGGGTTAGGACAAGTGGTTGGAAGTCACCCCCCAAGAGCTGTCCCCAGATCTGACGGTGAGGCGCTGCTGACTTCAGACAAGGCACTTGGCCATGTAAGCCAATTTGTTCATTTACATTACTTCTTCTAAAATGTCACTACTCTAGGGGCAGAGCCTAACACTTCAACTTAAAAAACTGTACATATCCAGGTCATTTGATAATCAGTATGCTCGTGTATTATATTCATCAAAAAATGCAATAGGGTCAGCAAAAGAGTGCTCTGAAAGTCAAAACAGTGATCAAACGAATGCAGGAATGAAGAATGAAATTTTGATATGAATGAGTTGTTGTCAACATGTATTACTTTAGAAGGAGTTAGGGCTGGGTAATAATTATATCAACACAAAGATGACTCAAAAAACTATGGTCACTGAATTTGAGGGTGTCAGCAAGCTGAGGACTTCTTTACTCAAAGATTTACTATTCTAGGGATCTCAAGACATCAGGCAATAAAGAAGAGCAATCCCAGAGAGATGGGGGAAAATGAGATGTGCCTTCTGACGGGGAGTCTACTGCCTGGAGAGAAGGTCCTGGCCATGGTGGAGGGCGGAGGAGCCCAGGCAGAGCCCAACCGTCTCCCTGAGCCAAGGGGCAAGGCTGGAGTTCAGAGAGACAGAAGCAGTTAGCGTCAGCAGGAAAAAAACATACCGGAAGGGAACAAGCCGCCCAGAGAAAGGCCTCTGAAGACTGCAGAGGGTTCCACTTCAGTATGAGCTGAATACCGCGTATGTCATGATCTGTGATGAAACTACCAGAGGGCGAGGACACAACCACTTGAAAGGGTAAGAGGGAACAATATGCAGAGGTCACACAGGGGCAGAATTAGTCCCAAAATTCTGAGGGGAAATCCTAAAACACAAAGGGCATTAGGTAGAGTATAAAAATGGCCTTGCCCGTGAAGAAGTGAAAATTAACCAAGGGCAAAACATTCCTTGAGTCCACCTAACGAAGCCTGACCTGCAAAAATCACAATGTTTTCAAGTAGCTTAACCATGTGTAAGGATATTGATAGAAATGAAAAAATATCCAGCATCCAGAGGTAAAATCATAACTTCTGGCATCTAATCAAAAGCAATCAGGCAAGCAAAGAAGCCTAGAAAATACAACCTATGATGATGATGACAATCAATCAATTGAAACATCTCCAGAAATGAAAGAAATACAATTAGTATACAAGGACATCAAAGCAGTAATTTTTATTTCATTCTATATGCTCAATAAGTTAGAAGACTGAAGATACAGAAGATATTAAAAGACATAAATTATACTTCTAGACCATCAAGGCTAAGCCTCAAAGGAAAAAAATGTGTGTATATGTGTGTGGGTATTTGTGTTTGTGTCTTATTCACCACAATTCCTGAAAAGAAAATTATGGGCAGAGCCTTAAGACATGACAACTTAAAGCTTTATAGATTAATGGAGAAGCTTTAACTGGGAGGAAAAATGCCCTATACTGGGATCCAAAAGGAAAAGAGAGAGAGAGAAAGGGAAAAATCACTTACCATGAGAGATTTTGTGCTTTTTTTTAAAAGCATTAATATGTGTGTGTGTGTGTGTGTGTGTGTGTGTGCGTCTTTTCCCTCAAAAGGAAGAGAAATAGGAAACAAAGGTGGAGCTAAGGGAAGTGAAGAGGTTTTCCCTATAAGACAAAGCCTGCTGAAGTCAGGGCATTGCTGGACCTTCAAGATCTGGGGGATGATGTAAGAGCTCTGGGCAGACGCCACTGAATAGAACAGTTGCAAAGTGAAAGTTTTTCAGGAGAGAGCTGTTCCTTGGTTCAGAGGACAGGAATAGAGGCCTGAGCATGGGGTGGGGAGGGGTTCTCTGTCCTTTTCTGTTAACTAACGATGGATTAGCTGTGTGATCTTGGGTATGTTTTTTAATCCTCACAAGCCTCCATTTCCTTATCTAAAATGGAAGTAATTATATATACCTCATATATTGCTTTAAAGATTAAACGATATAATTTGCCCAATCAGACACATCAGGCTTGGGTCCTTAGCATGTGGATAGAATAGTCAGCTCAGTGCGATGCTCAGATTGACTCTTCTATAATCTTTGCTTGCCCCTTGCTTTCTGCTTGTTCTATTTAGGCTTGACAATGCACTCTTTTCACATTTTTAAGACACAGAAAATGGTATATAGCAGCAGTGAGCAATGCTTCTTTCAAAATAACATTATGACGGCAAAGGTGATATTGTCTAGGACTGTCGTAGGAGAGCAGTGGGCCCTGCACCTCTCTGCCTGAGGCCCGAGAGAGAAGGCCATTTAGTTTGTAATTCATAATTTCACCGAATCTGTAAGAGTTCAGAACACTTTTTTTTAGTAGAATGGAAGAGGAAGTGGTAGGACATTCCTCCTAATACAATAACTAGGAAAATAAAAACAAAAAATGCCAAAAACATCATTTTTTTCTGTAAGCAGTTTTTTTCTTGAGAGTTTTACTATTTAAATGTTTAATTCCCGCTCCAGTTTTGCTGAGAGATAATTGACATATAATACTATATTAGTTTCAAATATGCAATATAGTGTATATATTATGAAGTGATTATAACAAGTCTAGTTAACATGCATCACTGCACATAGTTACATATTTTTTTCTCGTGATGAGAATTTTTAAGGTCTACTCTTTCAGCAACTTTCAAAGATACAAGAAAGTATTGTTAACTATCGTCACCTTGCTGTATATTACATACCCGGGATTTGTTTTTCTTACAACTGGAAGTGTGTACCTTTGATGTCCTCCGCTCATGTCCCCACCTCCCTCAACCACCAGCCTGTTCTCTGCATCTGTGAGTTTGGTTTTTTCATTCCATGTGTAAAGGAGATCACACAGTATTTGTCTTTCTCTGTCTGGCTTATGTCACTTAGCATAGTGCCCTGTATTTTCATCCATGTTGTCACTAATGGCATGATTTCCTTCTTTTTCGTAGCTGAATAATATTCTACTGTGTTAATGTGTCATTTTTTTAAAATCTTTCCTCCATGATGGCCATTTTGGTGGTTTCCATATCTTAGCTATTGAAAATAATGCTGCAGTAAACATGGGGGTGTAGACATCTTTCCAAGACAGGGATTTAAAAATATGTCACATTTTTAAAGGTATCAGACAGTTGTGGGAAAAAAGGAGAACCAGATGAATTAAAATTCAGAGAGGGAAGAGCCTTTCATAAGCGGACCGAGAGCCCCAGCCACGCTCTTCACCATGCTCAGGGAGAGGCTGGGTGGGGCTTTAGACGAGGCAGGGACACCTCCATAGTAACGAGATTTTAGCTGAGGTTTTGATGGCCGCGTGGGCTACCCTCATGGATCAGCATCCGGGGCAGTCCCAAACACGCTGCCAGATTTCTGCATGACATTTTGCTTTGTGCTTTTGCTGCCCAGGTGGAGATAGTTGGACATATGCTTATTTCCTTCCCTTTTATTTCTGCGTATCAAATGGTATCTCTTAAAGATAAATCAAGTTATGCTGATAAAACTATTTGAAAGAATACAGAGATAAGCTAAGAAAATATCATGTGCCAAAACTGCATTGTAGAGGGAAGGTAGAATACATACTAATATACTAATTGGAATATAATTCATAGTAACAGACATCATTTACAGCAATAAAGGTTAAAGTGTATAATATAAAGTCCAGTTATAAAGATAACCACCAGGACAAAAATTCAAGCACTCAAGTTAATCTGGAAGAATACAAACAGAAAATAAAACAATAATAGCAAAAAATCACACAAACTTTATATTTTAAAATTATAAAAATAACAGCATATTGTAACATGGTGAGACAATAAAGTATGATCATTTTCTTCTTACGCACAAGAGTTTCAGAGGTCGGGCTGGAGCTGCGGCTTTGCGATTGCTTCAGGGTCTCAAATCCTTCTATATTTCTTCTTAGCTATCCTTAGTTTCTGACTTTCATCCTTTTGAAACCTCATGGTACAAGACGGCTGCTCAGGCAGATGGCAAAAGGGGAAAAGGCAAAGGGCAAAAGGCATATATATAACGGTTGAGTCTATCTTCTTTTAAAGAAACTGACACGTAAGAAGTATTATCTGTGGAATTAATGCATTTTTCAAGCCCTCACTGATACTTGGATAAGTGCTACCTATATCATGCCAGAATACCCTAGGCTTAACCCTACATCGCACACTTAACACATGTTTTAGAATTTCCCATTCATTTGTGTTTCTCCGATATAAGATTGACCTCCGGATTTGCTAATGCCTAGCAGAGTGACCAGCATACAAATCAGTATATAATTGTTGAATAGTGGAACAAATTGGTGCAAGCCCCAGCCCTTGACCCCTGATTCAACAAGCTGTTTTCAGTACCTCCTATGTACCAGGCATTGTCCTGGGCATTTGACAAAATGGGCTCACCCTTACCCACTAAAATCTCATAAAAAGTTTATTTAGTAGAAATTTGCTTTGCTTGTGGAGTATGACTAAAAGACTATAGATTCTACTGGCGCTCAGAAGACAGAACCCTCAGGAACCCTGAGCTTTCAACTACACACAGATTTGCCCTGTTCTTTATTCTAATTTCACAAAGGAAGACAGTTTGAAGAGGCAAAATTAGGTAGACATAGTCCATCTGCACATTCAAAAACAATGAAATTAGGAAAGAATGAAGAGGAAAGGAGAGGAGTTTGGGTACAAAAATAAAAGGATCTTATCAGGAAAGGAAAATTAAAGAGAAAGGAAAAGGAGGTTTAAGTGTTTCTGAGAAAGAATAAAGAGATTTGGATAACGGCCTGCTAACTCCATAATGTTGGGCACAGCTTTAATCATTGACTAATATCAACCATCGCAATTGAGTTAGGCTCTGGTTAAGGTGGACTTCCACTTGATGCAATCATGGATTCTTTAAGCTTTCCAGGAGCCCATGAACCCCTGTGCGGTACCCTCATCTCAGAGCAGTTCCATAATCAGATGGCACTCACTCCGGTTGAGAGACATCCACAGCTGCCCAGACCTTCCTTCTCTGTATTGACTGATGTTTAAATTGATCTTATGGTTTCTGCCAGGAAAAAAACCCAAAAATTTAACATTTCATACCACTTTCATGTTAAGTTCTAAAGTGATATGCTGCATAAAACAACTGTTCTCCTAAAAGAGAAGTGAAATGGTGACATTCTTCCTGATATTACTCCATTGTCTTTGAAACTGTCCAGAATCCAAAATCAGGGGGAATTCAGTTTCAAGGGGAAAATCCTAAAGTACTGATCATTTTTAAGTCTTCTTAGAAACTCTTAATTTTCTATACATGCTGAAATAATGATTCATTTAAAGTTTCAAAAGAGGAATTATAATATATAACCATCTACAAGATTCTTCTTTTAAATGATATCATTGACAGGATTTAATAGGATCATGTAATTCATGATGCAAATACTATAAAGAGGTGTCACTTTTCTTGGGAATCAGCTGCTGTTCCACAGCAAACAAGTTCAGAGGGACAGAAATATTTTGGGGACAGTCATGGACGCTGGCAGTTCCACTGTGACATTTCTAACCTATCCCATTCCGACCCGCCTTCCCTGCTCACTTACACATGCCCAACTTCCTGCTGTAACTTAGTATAGGCATTGCTAATCACCTCATGTTTTTGCATTGCCTGCTCCCTCTTTCATATGGAGGAAGCAAATACATCTCAACTTTACTTAAACAAAATATGAGAAAAGGAACCACAGGCTAGAAGAATGAAACAAACTCCCACCCAAACCAAGATGCTTTTAATATTTCCATGCACTGCTTTGGTGTGTTAATAACTTAGTGTCTCAACTACGAACTTGGTCAAAACAGAATCAACAAGGGGAAAAAGCCAAAGAATCATAAACATGACACTAAATCAAGATGAAATAGAACTTATAAAATTCACAATGACACAGGAGCTGGTTCTTTGAGAAAATAAACAAAATAGATAAACCCCTAGCCAGACTTATCAAGGAAAAAAAGAGAGTCTACACACATAAACAGAATCAGAAATGAGAAAGGAAAAGTCACTACAGACACCACAGAAATACAAAGAATTATTAGAGAATACTATGAAAAATTACATACTAACAAACTGGATAACCTAGAGGAAACGGACAGCTTTCTAGAAAAATACAACCTTCCAAAGGCTGACCCAGAAACAAACAGAAAATCTGAACAGACCAATTACCAGCAACGAAATTGAATTGATAATCAAAAATCTACCTAAGAACAAAACCCCTGTACCAGATGGCTATACCGCTGAATTTTATCAAACATTTAATGAAGACCTAATACCCATCCTCCTTAAAGTTTTCCAAAGAGTAGAAGAGAGAATACTTCCAAACTCATTCTATGAGGATGGCATAACTCTAATAATAAAACCAGGCAAAGACACCACAAAAAAAGAAAATTACAGACCAATATCTCTGATGAACATAGATGCAAAAATACTCAACAAAATATTAGCAAACCGAATTAAAAAATACATCAAAAAGATCATCCATCATGATCAAGTGGTATTCATCCAAGGGATGCAAGGATGGTATGACATTCGAAATCCATCAGCATCATCCACTGCATCAACAAAAAGGACATAAACCACACGATCAATCTCCATAAATGCTGAAAATACATTTGACAAAATTCAACACCCATTCATGATAAAAACTCTCAAAAAAATGGGTATAGAGGGCAAGTACCTCAACATAATAAAGGCCATATATGACAAACCCACAGCCAACATTATACTTAACAGTGAGAAGTTGAAAGCTTTTCCTTTAAGATCAGGAACAAGACAAGGATGCCCACTCTCCCCACTTCTATTCAACATAGTACTAGAGGTCCTAGCCACGGCAATCAGACAACACAAAGAAATAAAAGGCATCCATATTGGCAAGGAGGAAGGTAAACTGTCCCTGTTTGCAGATGACATGATATTGTACATAAAAAACCCTAAAGAATCCACTCCAAAACTATTAGATCTAATATCTGAATTCAACAAAGTTGTGGGATACAAAATTAATACACAGAAATCTGTGGCACTCCTATATACTAACAATGAACTAGGAGAAAGAGATATCAGGAAAACAATTCCATTTACAATTGCATTAAAAAGAATAAAATACCTAGGAATAAACCTAACCAAGGAAGTGAAAGAACTATACTCTGAAAACTACAAGACACTCATGAGAGAAATTAAACAAGATACCAATAAATGGAAACACATCCCATGCTCATGGATAGGAAGAATTAATATTGTCAAAATGGCCATCCTACCTAAAGCAATCTACAGATTTAATGCAATTCCTGTCAAAATACCAACAGCATTCTTCAAAGAACCAGAGAAAATCGTTCTAAAATTCTTATGGAATCACAAAAGACCCTGAATAGCCAAAGCAATTCTAAGAAGGAAGAATAAAGCTGGGGGGATTATGCTCCCCAACTTCAAGCTCTACTACAAAGCCACAGTAATCAAGACAATTTGGTACTGGCACAAGAACAGGCCCATAAACCAATGGAACAGACTAGAGAACCTGATATAAACCCAACCATATATAGTCAATTAATATATGATAAAGGAGCCATGGATATTCGATGGGGAAATGACAGCCTCTTCAACAGCTGGTGTTGGCAAAACTGGACAGCTATATGCAAGAGAATGAAACTGGATTATTGTTTAACCCCATACACAAAAGTAAACTCAAAATGGTTCAAGGACCTGAATGTAAGTCATGAAACCATAAAACTCTTAGAAGACAACATAGGCAAAAATCTCCTGAGTATAAGCATAAGGAACTTCTTCCTGAACACATCTACTCGAGCCAGGGAAACAAAAGAAAAAATGAATACCTGGGACTACATCAAACTAAAAAGCTTCTCTATGGCAAAGGACACCATCGACAGAACAAAAAGGCATCCTACAGTATGGGAGAATATATTTGTAAATGACATATCCAACAAGGGGTTAACACCCAAAATATATAAAGAACTCACATGCCTCAACACCCAAAAAACAAATAACCTAATTAAAAAATGGGCAGGGGATATGAAGAGACAATTCTCCAAAGAAGAAATTCAGATGGCCAACACACACATGAAAAGATGCTCCATATCACTAATCATCAGGGAAATGCAAATTAAAACCACAATGAGATATCACCTCACACCAGTAAGGATGGCCAGCATCCAAAAGACTAAGAACAACAAACGCTGGCGAGGATGCAGAGAAAGGGGAACCCTCCTACACTGCTGGTGGGAATGTAAGCTAGTTCAACCATTGTAGAAGCAATATGGAGGTTCCTCAAAAAACTAAAAATAGAAATACCATTTGACCTGGGAATCCCAGTCCTTGGGATTTACCCAAAGAATACAACTTCTCAGAGTCAAAAAGACCCCTATGTTTATCGCAGCACTTTTTACCATAGCCAAGATATGGACGCAACCTAAGTGTCCATCAGTAGATGAATGGATAAGGAAGATGTGGTACATACACACAATGGAATATTATTCAGCCATAAGAAGAAAATAAATCCTACCATTTGCAACAACATGGATGGAGCTGGAGGATATTATGCTCAGTGAAATAAGCCACATGGAAAAAGACAAGTGCCAAATAGTTCTCTCATTTGCAGAGTATAACAACACAGCAAAATTGAAGGAACAAAATAGCAGCAGACTCACAGACTCCAAGAAGGGACAAATGGTTACCAAAGGGGAGGGGTGTGGGAGGGTGGGTGGGGAGGGTGGGAGAAGGGGATTGAGGGGTATTATGTTTAGTACATATGGTGTTGGGGGTCACGGGGAAAACAGTGTAGCACAGAGAAGGCAAACAGTGAATCTGTGGCATCTTACTACACTGATGGATAGGAACTACATTGGGGTATGGGTGTGGATTTGGTAATATGGGTAAAAGTAGTCACCACATTATTTTTTCATGTGAAACTTTCATATGAGTGTATATCAATAATACCTTAATAAAAATTTTTTTAAAATTTACAATAACAAAAAAAGACGAAAATTTCTCAAAGTAAAAGTTAAGTGATTTTCACTAAGAAATGAACAGAAGTGTATAACATTTTGTAAATTTGTATCTGCTAATCTTCCGTATAATCTGCGACAAAGGTAAAACAAGATTACAAGCTTGTTCTAATTTTTGGTTCCTATCAAATACATTGCCCCGGTTTCCTGCTCCTACATATGCAAATGAAACAGGACAAAACACACAGGAGAAGAAAACAAAGATACAAAGGCCCCAGGAAAGGGGCTATTTACACTCAGGAATCGGCCCCCTTTGGAAGCATGGGATATAGCTTCACATTTGGCAGCAGTCACGTTTGTCCAATTTTAGCTATTCTGGCCTACAGCAAATTCATAATTCATAAACATTCCGAGGCCTAGTTTAGGTTTAGCTAACCTTTGAAGGGTAATTTGTTCAGCATTTCCTTTCATTACTTAAGATAACCCCTGGATATTTCCGGTATCTCTTTGTTTGCCTAAGCTACTTAATACTCGGTGGGGTTGCTAACTAATACTAGCAAACCATGAAAATCCCATTTTACCAACAGACTCCATAATAGAAACTTTCTACCACTCCTATTTCAAACTGAAATAACTTAGTTCTTTCCAGCCTTATATGCATTGGCTCAGAAACTGTATCTGGATAAGGTCTACAGTTGGGAGTGATCAATATTTCCAGCTATGTTTATCTACAAAAAGCAGAGGGTGAGAAAATTAGATTGGTGTTGGCAGAAACTGTCATTACCACATCATTAACATCCAAACATACATTTGCTTAACATATGAGTTTGCAGAAATATATTAGCTAAGAGAAAGGAGATCCATGACAAGTACTGATAGAGAAAGGAACAGTCTGGAAGCCTGGACCAGCGAGCCCAGAGCTGTAATGCCAGGAAGAGCTCTCCATTTGGTGATGCTGGGTTGCCAAATTCACTGAGTTTTAGGAACAGGAAATCTAAGCGAGGGCTCCAACAGAGAAATAAAAATGAAAACACAGTACCTTGAAGAAAATCTATCATAATCCTAATTTTCTGGGTCTAGTTTTCATCACTGTAAAAAATCTCAAAAGGAGCAAAGATCTCCCTATACCAATGCCATAGTGCAAGTTGCTTAAGATCACCTTTGACTTCTACACAGAAGAAACTAATGAGAAGCTAGCTGATTTGATGAAACTCACAAAACAGGCTAAAGTTATGTGAACCCACAGCCCTTTGAAATGCCACAAGATTAACAATTCAGAAGGATTCGATGGGCTCAAAGCCTTTCATTTAATGAAGAAAAAAAGACAGCAAATCATGCCTATTTGCAAAGGACAGAGCAGGCACAGGAAACAGTGTAACACACAGACAACATGTACCCAGAATAATAGTAGAACCGTGTTTAAGAGTGGCCACTATCTACTGACCTTGGTACTTCCTTAAGTAGGAAGAGTGTGACCTATTTTGAGAGTATGACATTTATTATGAAATAAATATCCAGTACATCTGACATCTACATTTGGTTAAACAAAATGTAAACAAACACGAAAGCAAAGCATTAGAAAGCCATGAAGGAAGTGCAGTTCATATAGTCGTGGGAAATAAGTGGCACAGCTTTGGAAAGAACAGAGCGTGTCAGGCAACCACGACAGATTTTTTTCTAGGAAAATCATGTGATTGGTGGGGTGAAATAAAGCAAATAAGTCACTGCTATTGACCACTTTCATGTGTAGTAAAAGTAAAGGCAGATCACTGGCAGAATGTTATTAGAAATTTGGAAATGTAACAATCATTTATTGAAGTCACTCCCTACCAATTACAATATTCTTCCTTTTATGAATCGCCTCTCCATGCTAACCTTTGAACATCTTTTCCCTTTGAGTGTGTTTGTTTTTGCATTTGTTTCCTGTGTTATGCTACAGAATGTTCCAGTCCAACTGCAAATAATCTGTAAATGTTCTTATAGTTTTCCATTTATTTGAATTTGAGAGTAAGACACTTGTTCCAGTACTTGGTAAATCTTGTTTGCAAAGCTTAGTCAAATAGAGTCTGACATGATTACTCTTCCTTATTATAATCATAAACCATAAGGTGATAATAAATGAAAATGAATACAATGTGGAAGAAGTGTATCAAAGATAATATTAATCAAGAATTTTTTTTAGTGCTTTCAAGAATGACTTGGAAAACGGGCCTATTACTGAAAACTTTATTGGTAAGATGAGATCTAAGGTGAATGAGGTTTACAGAATCACATGAGCCCAGTTCCCTGAAGGTTCCACATTTGGTTTTCCTATAATCTCTTAAATTATAGAAAGGATGTGTTTGGTGTTGACTACAAGTAGATCAGAACAGAGTGAGAAAAAGAAACCAGATTCTTATCTTGCTCCGTTTGCATTTACTGCGATCACTGAATTGTACCACCTTGCAAATTATCTTCTCTTACTAAAACCTATCAGCTGATTTCCTCACTTAGAAAATATAATCATAAGCAAGTCTAAAATGTTTAATCATTTCACTCCACCTTGACATAGAGAAAAATCCCTCCAACCTCACCATGTTTTAAGCTTTTCAAATAAATCCTATGAATTGTAGCTGAAACACTGCCGGTAGCCCTACCCACAAGCCTTAACCCCAGAGGCGAAGGAGCCAGAAAGACCTGGGCAGTGAGCCTCTGCTTGATTCCCTAGCCGTCGGGTGATCATTGCTAATTCAACAGTCTGTCAGAGCACCTTGTAAAGACTTGTGTTCATTTTTCCATTATCTTTATAGATGTAAGTGGTGTCTACTTGCTGAAGACCAGTCTCTCTGTTGCAGTCTTTTGTACTTTCCAAGGGATGTTGATCTCCAGTGCAGAAACTGGCAGAAAATAGGTACGTGTTGAGTCCACGGTAAATGGCGGCAGCCCTGTCTTCTGCCCCACCCTCCCAGAGCTGGTTGGCTCCTTTGTGTGCTCCTCTCCTGTGGCTCTTCTCACTTTACTTGCTTAAATATCTGTCTGCCTTACTATACTGTGAATCCCTTTGCACACAGATTCATTCATCTTTCTATTTGCAGTCCCTGTGTCTGATACACTGTTAAATCAGGACATTTTATTTCAATGGGTCAAAATTTCTCTTCATGTCACTGACTCTTATGTTACAGATAAATTTTTACTTTTAAGATACAATTTTGCACTCATCACTGTCCTTTTTTGTATGAACCCTAATGTCCACAGCATGATTTCAGCAATATTATAAAGGTTCAACATCAGTATGATCAATATCGAGGTTGAAAAACTCATTCCAGTGAAGCACTTCTTACTGGGATCAGACAGTTGGAGTGATTGGAAGCAAAATGTAAAATCAACTCAGCGAAGTTTTCTCCATCAAAATTGATAGCCATAATCTTCAGTGTTTAACTGAACCAATCTCACTGGCATTTCAAAAGATAGCACTGGGATTTTAGGGCAGCAAACTATTCTGTACGATACTATAATGGTGGATTCTATATCTGTCAAGACCCATAGTATGTACAACCTCATGAGTAAACTATAATGTCAGCTAAGGACTTGGGGTGATAATGTGTCATTGTAGGTTACTCTCCAATTCAACAATTATACTACACAATGTGGGGTGTTGATGGTGAGGAAGGCTGTGTGGTTGGAGGGAGTATGTGAGAACTCTCTGTACTTTCCAGTCAATTTTGCTTGTAACCTAAAACTCCTCTAAAAGCAAAGTCTATTTTTTTTTTAATTACACTAAAACCCACAAAGTATTTCTTTTCTTAGGACTTCAGGCTAGTCACTAAGCACAATTTCACAGGGGATGTATACAACCACGTTATGTCTGTAAGAGCCACTGTCTCTTCCACTGGCTTTTATTAAATCCTTTACAGTGTCAACCAAAGTCATTGACACAGTAAAGTTACTATGATCATTTCTCTTTTCTTAGTGAATTTCACAAAGAGGGGCCAGCCAGTGACACTCACTATGTCACTGATAAGGAACTTCCAGTGCCTCGGTGTGGGCCCATTAGCCCTTGCCAGCCGATCACCGAATCTGCCCAGGCGCTGGGGCCCCTGGGAGAGCAGCTCCACTACTGGGCTGGTAAGGTGGCTCCCACAGTGAACCTGGAGCCACAGTGGTACAGGAATTTCGGATGGACCCCCTCTATCAGGAACTTAATTCTCTTTTTGGGCTGGGAAGTATGCAATTGTAATTGCTTGCAAGTACTTGAACTTGAAAATATATATTGCAGTAGCAAAGGTTGGAGATTTAAAGAACTATTGATATATAAGAGGGGAACGTTTGCTCCCCTCTCAGACCAGTTTCCTAATGTGCTGTCAAGAGAACATTATTTCTGCAAATGATTTTCCCTACCTTACAAGGCTTCAGTCCCCAAAACTGTTAGGAGAACTGCCGCATGTCCTCCTATCCTTGTAAAGAATGACAAATGCATATTCAGATTATATAAAGGCTCTCAGAAGATCTGCATTGATCAGTTTAAGAACCTGATGTGACTTCACATTTCCCAAACCTATGTAGGCCCTTTTCTGCTGCCACTGTCATCCTTATGACGTTTATTTAAATCCAAAGAACTATTATTGCAGAAATATACTTGAAAAATTGTCAGTGCATTTAGCTAATAATAAGTGAGTCATCAAATGATGCTTGCTGTATACAGTATATATTCATGACGGTGCGGTAAGTGAATTTTGAAATATGATAAATGTGATTCCTTCAAATATTTTTTATTCTGATGATAGAACCAAGATAGGAAAAGTAATACTCTCTTCCCTTTTGTCTGCTTTACCTAATACCATCAAAGCCCTTCCTAAGTAAAATTTATTTTCTTTTTCAAGGGCAGAAACCAAAGGAGGTATAATTGTTAATGTTTAAATTAATAATTAAAATTTTTAGTAATTGAATAATTAATAATTAAAAGTTAAATTGGACATTCTATAAGTAAACCACACTATATACACAAACTCTGTAAGAGCTTTCACTGCACTACCCCTCTGCCCTGATCAGTGATTAGTCATCTTATTCCTTGGGGTTTTCTTTTTTAATTCTTAATCTTAATTAAAGCTACACTCTCTTTCTCCAGAGATACTGCCAAAGTTCGGAAGATCATCACCTAACAGGACATATTATTGACCCGTCCAAATATACTCTTATTATATCTTGAGCAGCTTTCCCTCTGATAATGTGTGATTCTTTAATATCAATATATTTATATAGTATGTCATATTTTTGTATTAACTATATTTTATTTATTCATAATTTTGTTTTAATTTTACTTTATTCTTATCCTAGTAATATACCCCCCAAAAGTCAGTTTGGTATGTTTATTCCTAATAAATATTAAAATCCATGGGCCCTTTAAAATCATCTTGTATGTTACCAATAGAA
The DNA here is from genome assembly GCA_029783875.1 of Phataginus tricuspis. Taxonomy (NCBI): domain Eukaryota; kingdom Metazoa; phylum Chordata; class Mammalia; order Pholidota; family Manidae; genus Phataginus; species Phataginus tricuspis. Next base: position 4,997,921 of record JAQQAC010002701.1, on the reverse strand, counting down.
TGTCTAACCCACACCTTGGAAACCATAACATGGACATTTCTTGCCATGAGATTAAGGGATGAGAGTTGGAGTGGGGAAGAATTAAGGTAATCTGTCATAACTCTCCTAATATTTGCACAAATAATCAAACAACAAATATTTGTTTACATTACTTCCGGAAGGGAAAAAAGAACTCTTTTAAAATACTGTGACCAGCTGAATTTTATAGGCAAGGACTATAGCAAGCATTGAGAAGACAAGTCCCTAATACTGAGTTTGTATGTGAGTGATACAACAAACACAGCACATGAAACATTCCATTAAAATATGTAATTTTATAAAGAAACAAGCATCCCCAGACCCGATGCTGCTCATGCTCCAGACGTGTGGCATGTGTGCACCTGGGCACATTTGATTTTCTTTCTTTCTGATCAAGTGACCTACTCTCATTTGGTTAAGTCTCAACCACAGAACACCACTGTACATTTTTTTTTCAATATACACGTCACGACACATCAAGAAAGGGAACTTCCAGCATCTGTGGTAACATCATTTCATAAACAGGCTCGTTTGAATAGCAGAAGCCGGTTCGCCTTCACTATATAAAGCAGCACAGACGTTGACCAGCAGCTATTTGCCGGGTGAGGACTATGAGGGCGGCAGCCACCTCCATGCCCAGGTTAGATAAAATGCCAGGAATGTTCTTCTCTGAAAACCCAAAGGAACTGAAAAGAACAGACCACTCGCTTCTAGAGGACAAAACACAAAAAAGGAAGCCAAAGACTTTGTAAGTTCAATCAGTGTCTTGCTTTGTGATTTTGACTTAAACTGTCCTTGATGGCAGGACTGAGAATGCATGCAAGAAAATATGAGCATTTAGTTTAGCTAGATCAGTTGCCTGTTGTAAGTTATAAGTATATTCAGTTGTATTAAAAAATGAATCATGATAGGGCTTTACATCCAGACTTTGGATCGTAAAAATTGGCTCAATCTTGATGGAGCAAAATATTGTATCAACTATTCTTATTATTGCCTTATTCCTTAGAGAAGTGTATTTCATACTCTCTTTACAAATAAAATGTATTCTACTGAAGAAATATGAATTTTCATTTTTGTGTCTTTTATAGTGGAATGGATGTGAAAGCATACTTGAGGTCTGTGATCCCACATCTGGAATCTGGAATGAATCCTTCCAAATCCAAGGACATGTACGTATGCCTATACACTGAGCTATCATTACTACTGGCCTATGCATTAGCTCCTATTTTAGTAAGAGATTATTACTGCACATAATGGACTTCATTTATTTTAAATAATAAGCCAAATAAGATTAGACTACATTAGTACCAATATAAATTAAATAAAAACATGTGTGCATATATTTTCTATTTTTTTATACTATTGGGGTATATGCATTTGGGTTTTTTCATATTTTATTTGGAGATATTTTTATAACTATAGTAAGTCTAAGGGAAATTTTATAGATAAATTTTAATAGAATTTATAGAACTGGCATCTTAGTTTGTGGAATTATCAAAATGCAGCAGCCATTCTGCCTGATTTCATTTGAGTTTACACAAAATATATTTTATTAATTGATGTGAAATTTGTCCCCTTCAGACTCTCTGCTAATGAAGTAATGCAGTGGTCTCAATCTTTGGAAAAACTTCTTGCCAATCAAAGTAAGTATAGATTGATTGTTGAATGTTTCTGGTTCAGCTCAATGTGCTAATAGATTGCATGACCTCACCACAATACAGTGTTCCAGGTAGGAAAGTATGTGAAAAGGTGTATTCTAGTTTTTCTGCAGTCCTTGATGGCATCAGCATATTATGCCTTCTTATAGTGTAATATTGATTTGTGACTCAGTTCTGCCAGTGTCTTTGCCACAAATTTTCCAAGACAATTAGGTATTTCCATATTTCCATGGATCATTACTGGAGCATAATTTAAAATAATGCTGGGCTTCTGAAGTGCAGTTTTTAAAAGTAAACCAAATATTTCAACAAGTGAACTGCTTTTCTGAAAGCTACCTAAAGAATATATTTTTGTATAATTGGATGTAAGGAGTAGGATTTGTTCAATCGATTGTTTTATCATTATGCATTCATTAAGCCACTCATTCAGCCCACTTTTATATGACAGGCATTTTAGCAACAAGGATTCAGAAACAAGGACACAGTGCCTTGCCCCTTGAGGGCAGTTGAGACACATAGTATATATTGACATTTTATAAGACTTGACATATGTTATAACGCAGACATGATAAAAAGAATTTTCGAAGAGTACTGTAGGGAGCTTCTAATGAGAGAAGGTAAAGAATGAAATAAGCTTGCCTTCCCCTCATCTTGGGTAATTAATTCTATTGAAATTAAGACCTTATGCAGAGGTCTGGATGAGCTTGGTCTGCATCTACAGGGTGAGCTTATCCTCTCCTCACAAAAACTCGAAGAAGCCTTACTTGGGGGTCAAGTAGCTCGATCTTGTTCATCCATCTTCTTATCTCACTTAGTTTACAATCCAGTCAAACAAATAAGTGGCATAGAAATGGCCTATTTAAAAGTCTCAGAAACCCTAGCAAATACAATCAGTATATTGGCACAACGATAATATATAGGCCTTGCATCTTCTGACTATCTGCATTGGATGGGAAATATTATTTTTTAATGAATAACAAGATGTCAATGCCCTTTATCAATGTTTACTTCCCTAAAATATTCTACTGTCTAGCCAAGAATTGGTATTCATAAGAAAAGAGATTGTTTTGAAATCAGCAAAGCAGAATTTTAATTTAATTAGAGACAGAAGAAAAGCACAGTTCCATAGCTACCTCTAGGCAGCTATGCAACTATGGACAAGCTTGTCTGTCCCCAGATAGACTATAAATAAAGGAACCTCTAAGGTCTTCCTATCTCTACAAACTATGACACAGCTATTTCAGCAGCAGCCACCTCTTACCTGTGTATGTAAAGAATGCAATGGTATTTTTCTTGAAAATTTCTTCTTCAAGTTATTCATTTATTGGCTCAACTGATTTAATTATCTCACCTCTCATCCTTTCTTTTTAGCTGGTCAAGATGTCTTTGGAAATTTCCTGAAGTCTGAGTTCAGTGAGGAGAACATTGAGTTCTGGTTGGCTTGTGAAGACTATAAAAAAACAGAGTCTGATCTTTTGCATTGCAAAGCAGAGAAAATATATAAAGCATTTGTGCACTCAGATGCTGCTAAACAAGTGAGTATCACGTTTATTATCATCAGTTTATGTATAAAGGATCTTAGATTCAGAAATAATATTCAACATACCTAGCAAAATAAAATTTAATATTGAGTATCATGATTTCACTGCTATATATTTAGGTTTGTTCATATAGTTCAGTGCAATGATAATCTAATTTTCTATATTTATGAATATTTGAACACAGTAGGATACAAAGATTGATTGTGCAAAACTAGGTAATATGATGGGGTGGGGTAAGGAGTACTAGTATAACTGGCCAGAATTGCATATCAAGGTGTCCTTAATGAGCTAGCTCATCTTAGGTTAGGATAAAATACAAATCAGTGTAATACATACAATTGCAGCTACAAAAGTATTTGCAGTTCGTAGTAGTGCCCACCTTCCAGTTAAATATTCTTGGTTCAAGCAGAAAATAGCTGCACAAGGTGCCCTCTCTTCCTGTAAATCCTGAATGTCCACATCACTTTTTTTTTCCAATGCATGTATCAGCTTGTATGGACACTTACATTTTTCATATCCGCCTATTTTTCATCTCCCAAGTATGCTCCGAGCCAACTTGGAGCAAAGAATTTTTTGTGATATTTATTTTTGCTGCCTCCTCACCTGATAGAGAGCTGCTTTAGCATAGTCATTCAAGAGATGTTTGAACTGATATACCGAGAGCTTAAAGCCATTGCCATGAGGTGCTTCAAAAAACACAATAACATCATAAAATGTGTAAGAAATTGGAATTTCCTATTAACTAATTAGTATTTCTTTTAGATCAATATTGACTTTTGCACTCGAGAATCTACAGCCAAGAAGATTAAAGCACCAACCCCCACTTGTTTTGATGAAGCCCAGAGAGTCATATATACTCTTATGGAAAAGGACTCCTACCCTAGGTTCCTCAAATCAAATATTTACTTAAATCTTCTCAATGACCTTCAGGCTAATAGTCTAAAGTGACCAGTTCCTGGCTGGAGGGAATGCAAGATGGCGTCAAGTGCAGAAGGACTGCGCCTGCACGGCTCCCTGGGGGGGCGGTGTGGTCTTTTTGGGTGACTGGACAGGCCCAGGGCAATAACAAATGACTCAGAATGGGTGAGCGTGACGGTTGTCCGGGTTCGGGGTTGAAGAAGCATAAGCGAGATAGCACTTGGATGTGGAAGGAAGGAGATGCTGTGGTGCTGTCATCAACACAGGGGACCCGCACATGAGAAAACCCTCCGAGCTGACAACCCGGTAACTCCAGGCACACAGAAACTGTGAAGAAAGCTTTGGAAACAGATTAAAACATGCTGTCTGTTTCAAGAACAGCTGACATTGATGCTGCATATTATTATATAGAGTCTGTACCGAGCTGCTGAAATCTCTAGCTTGGGTGACTCTGAAAAGTTACGTGTTTTGGAGTCACCGCTGCTGTTACTGACACAATGTTTTTTGGTGCGTTGTTTGGTTGGTTGTGGCTTGAAAGAGATGAAGAAGAGAACAGTGTATTTAACTTAAGCTATTGCTCTTAAAACTGGGAAGCCAGAATATATTTGTAAATTAAATTATCACAATGGCAATAATAAATATTTTTTGTATTAAAAATATATAGAAGCAATTTCTGTTTACATTTCCTTGACGTTTTTAAAAAGTGGTATTAATTCCTCAGATTTAACAAAAATTCAAATAGGGTCTTCTACTTTCTATCTCTTCAACATCTAAAACTATTATCCAATGAATCCTACATTTATGTATTGTGTGTATGTATTAGACAGAATTCAATAGTTTTCTCTTTTCTATTAAAATTCATAAAAAATCAAACAATATGTCTTCACATAGTCGAGCTTCAGACAAGGGAGAAATTGAAAAAGTTTTTAAAAAGGGATGGAAAAGTTATTTCAAGAAGTGATCTAATTAACAACTGATACTTTATTGTGATTTAAAGTTCATAAAACTCGGATGTATTTTCTTATTTGGTGTTTACAGCAGCAATCCCATGAAAGCTGAGACTCAGAAAGATTAAATCACTAGTTCCCAAAATTTAGTTAACAACCAAAATTACCTAGAATATTAAAAACCAGAAGAGGATACCTATTTCAGGGCCCTATCTCAAACTGACTGAATCAGACTCTCCAAAGGGTATGGTAGTAGTAGAAATATATTTTTTAAAAAAGAAACCGCAGATGATTCTGAAGATGATCTGATAATCCAGGGCGGGAACCAATCGCAACCTAAGTCTCTGGTTACAATTTGTGCTCTTTCTACGGCGCGACAGGGCCCCCTACTGACAAGAAGACATTTCCAAATCACTCAAGCCCGCCACAGTACCGAGCATCGTCACCTAAGTAGGAAAATGAGACTGCTCTGTAGGGATCACTTACAGAAAGCAGAACAATAATCAAGATGACGCATATTCCAGAAATCCTGCCTGGCGCATCTTCCCATGAACCTGTGTTCCATATGTCATTGAATACCCAGCCATCCACACACCAGGATGAAATACTATGGATAATCTCAGTACAGGCTTGCCCAGTAATCAGGCAGACAGCAAAGATATGGGGTGTCAAGAAGAAATGCTAAGAATACATGCTTCTGAAAAGTGCCTGGACTTAACATTTGGGTTATCTAAAACAAATACATGATTTACAGTCCGTAGGGCAAACATTGTTCATCTGTTTTGTCTCAGGAGTTTTACGAGACTATCTTGTGCCTAAGTAATGATCAAAGAAATATCCCATGCCATCAATTTCTGTATGTACTAAAGGGTAGAATGTAGCTATTCAACATCATAATTTATATCCTTTGTTAGAAAGCGTGTATCACCTTGTGAGAAAGCTCTCCTCTGCAGAACACTTTTCTCCTTTGGAAAGACCGTTTCCCAGGCAGCCGTCCTACACCGAGGCTCACAGAAAACTCTGTAACTCTTTTCTGGGTTTCACTCTAGGTTTTGCTTTTCATCGACAGGGGCAATATGTAGATCAGATTTTAAAAGTATTATTCTTGAGTTCCTGTGGGACAGAGTGCCAGCTGGCTCCGCTTTAAGCTTTATTCCATGGTTTAGCAGGTCATATTGTAAAAGAAGCTTATGAAGGGAGTTCAGTTTCCTAACAGTAATAACAATTGGGAACTTCTGTCTCTTACTCATTCTCCCACCGGCTTCTGTCAGTCCTCCTTCCAGAGTCAGTCTGTGGAGTAGGCATGCCGCTTGCTGCTTTTCTGTCACTGCTGCTCTAGCCCAGGCTCTCATTGCTTGTTAATTCGTGCGGTTCGTTTCCCCTTTCCAGCCTCTTCTCCTCCATCAGTCCTCTGAAGAGCTACAAACATCACCTTCTGAAACACAGGCTCGGCCATGTCATTTCCCATGACATACAAAATAAAGTTCAAATTTTGTCTTCTGGAATTTAAAACACTCCCAGTGAGACCTTGGTGCCTACTTCCCTCTGCTCCTCTCTGGGCATCCTTCTCGCCTTGACATCATATTGGGCTAATTGCCTTTTCTTCCACGATCCCTGCCCTTCACCATCTTCAGGCCTTCAGTTAATCTATACTATGTATTTAAAATGTTTTCCAGTTTTCAAAGTCTAATAAATTATTCAAGCACCAAGTAGAATAACTGCCATAAAGGCCTTCTAACATCTTACATCACAATGTAGTTTTAATTTTCAGTGTATAATGGAGCTGAACTGAGCCCATATAAACAGAAGGCACTCTGCTCATCTTTCCAGTACTACTTTCATATGAAACAGTCCAGGCCATTCAGACTACAAGGCATGAGAAGTGCGACTGCCCAACACACACACTGGTCGCAGAACGAATGCTTCTGGTCTTGGTCTTGAGAAGATGCCATATTAAAGAGCCATCAGTTTTTAGACAGATGATCAAAACAAACATCTAAGATACCTCTTCATTTAAAAAAAAAGTCATCATTTGTTGCATAGATTCAAGATATTGTAAAATACTAGAAAAAATAACTTCCTTTACATCAGTATTCGTGTGACTGTTTCATAAGACCAGTCACAGAAATGGGTACTTCTCTAATGACATCTACAATTTACAGAAATCTGATTCAACTGCTTAATCTGAGCGTCTCAGCTCACGAGCTATGATCTGTTGGATACTAAAGCAGTAGCAGTCAACAATACAGATGATTTAAAAGTCACTCATTAAAAAATAAAAATAAATTTACTTTTCTCAGACGTTTTACATTATTTATAATATGTGTTTCATAGAAAGATAGTAATCTAAGAAGGTAGAATGAGGCTGATGATATTCCCCATGGTGTCTAATGAAAAGCACACATTTATCCACTTAGTTCACGTGGAACGAACTGAAGTTCAAGTTTCTTTATTTTTGTGTTCAAACATAGGCTATATTATATTAGTAGGAATCTTTGATGATTTATTATTGAAAATAAGAAATTTTGAAATATGTGAAGGAAGAAATAGAGTAAATGGTGATTTAAACCACCACAGATATAAATAATTGCTATTATACACAAAGTATGGAAGTTCCCCCACACCAGCATGAAACCCTAGTTCTGGAACAGAAAATACCACCAACAGCTGAAAGACTTCGATCCTTTATGTTGAGACAAAGATCTTAAAGCTAAAAATGTATCATCCCTATGGCAAAATGTTATGTCTTACTCCAGGCCTGACTTAAACGAAGCTTTTCCACAAATAAGTCAGTGGCAAAATATAGAACCTTCCTAAATGTTTCTGTACAGTTAATTAATTAACTAGGTGTTTACTTCTCAGTTGCTCTCAACTTGAATGTGAAAACAGGACAAAAAAAGAAGAAAGAGAGAGAAGAGAAAAAGGAAAAAGAATTGGCTGAGCATCTTGTTTATATTATTGTACATCTCTTTTGGTGACTTGAATGTCCTGAACTCTCCTGCCTATAATGTTTTTACCTTTTCAAATTGATTGTGCTATAATTTAGAGCTGTCTACATAACTTTACATTAAAACTCCCATAATTGATGGTGGATTAGGCTAGAAATTTGAATCTAATCCCAAATGAACCAAGTTTTGAAACCCATGGGGGCCATGCCTTGATTTAGAATATTACACTTTAGTGAAGATCTATGGTAACTGGCTTGATGATTGAAAAAGAAATCAAGCTCTTGGGATTAGGGAGCAGATTTGTCAAAATAAAAAGAAGGGTGTGTTATAAGCAAATATTTTAAATTTAGGGAACTGTGTTGGCAACGTCAGTTCTACTTCAGAATTAAATGTTCGCATTCCCCTCCCTCTCTATCCTGTCAAACTCAAGTAGAGTCAGATGTTTGCAGCCCACCCAGATGAGTGTGTATAACTTCAAAGAGTTTAGGGAAATCCCAAATAGATACTCTTTTAAGTCAACCAAGAGAAACACCAACTTCCCACTTCCCAAAGTGAAAAATGTAAGACTTCTAAAAAGTTCTTTAACTCCAAGTTTTCATAGCAAAAAACATAGCTATTCAAATAATAATACATCACAATAGACATAAGATGTTTTCATCCAGGGAAAGTATTTGCTTATTTAATATGCATTTTACTAGTTATAATACTGGCTGGATGACTTTCTCCTTTTTTCTTTTTTGAATTTGAAAACAGGAAAAATACATTTTTTTAAATTTGAAAACATGAAGGGATAATAGGGAGGATCTTGAGGAATAAATAAAACCCAACAGAAAAGAAAGATGAGAAAACTTCGCTGTAGGGAATAAAACTGTGAAAAAGTCAGGAAATCAGGAAAAAAGTATTCTGTCCAGTAAGATTGATTTATTTAGTGTGGCTGGAATATAGGATGGAAGAGAAAGTACAAGAGGGAAAAAACTAAAATGCTAGTTTAGGGCAGATTCTGAGAAGTTATAGTCCATTCCAAAGAGTGAATTTTATCGTTTATGTGATAGGTAACCACTGAAGTTCTAAGCAAAAGACATACCTGTTTTTTGAGTGTCCACTATGAACCAGGCACCATGCTAGACACATGTGTTACCTAAGTCCACACCAAAATTCTTTGAGATAAGCACTTTTAACCCATTTTTGATCAACAAATGTAGAAACAAACAGGTGAAAAAAATGATATTAGGATACGTAACTAAGGATGAGTAGAAGACCCAAAATTTGAATCCAAGTGTGTATGTTTTCATTATTTCTTTCTTCTTTCTGAAAGTGACATGATTACTTCATGTTTTAAAGGTTAATTCTGGATTTAATGTAGAAGAGATTTTCAAAGGAAGCCATCCCTGAGGAAGGAAAGCTAAATAAGAAGCTAGTTTTGTGGCCCATCAGGCGGGATCAGGGCCTGAACTAGGCCAGCAACACGGCGATAGGAAGGAGAAGACAAATGAACAAGATTTGGTGAGCAGTTTGTTATGATAAATAATTAAGAGAGAGTAATATCGGATACGCCGTGGGTGTCTGCCCTGGGCCCCGATATTACAGCAAAGTCCTTCAATTCAAAATGTGCATGAAACAACTTGGAAATAGGACATGGGAGAACTGTAGAAAGAACAGGTTTTCAAGAGGTTCCACATGCAAAATAAATTACGTAGTGCTTTAAATTAGACAACACCTTATTCTTCTTAATTAACCTACATGTGAAGCAGTCCACGGGTTTTCCTTTCAAAGCTCACTTCACCTTGGACAAGAGCAAAGCCATCCTCCATGCTGAGAGCAACAATCAAGGACCAAGAGACTCCACACATTTGCAGTGAGTCCCTGCTGTCAAGGATGAGAGCGCCTCTCAAAGACAAGGTAGAACTGAAGCCAGGACTGAAGCCAGGAGACAGGGAAAGCAGCTGTGGGACACAAACGGAGCCCCCAGGGGCTCACGACGCTTCAGTACAGGGGGTTACAATGAAATCAATGGCGGGGCCGGGCCTCGGCCTCCTGGCAACGCAGAAGGCCCGGTCATTATCCTGGTGGTGAGTTTACGTGACTGGTGGAATGGTCTGGTGTTCGCTTCTTGCCGACAGACACAGAAAAGGACGGGAGACCTGAAGTTAGCGTCACTTTCTTGACACATTCATTTCAATTATCTTTACCTTGACTCCTCAAAATAGGTGAAGTTATTTTTATCCTTTATTACCGGGGGTGGGGGTGGGGGTGGGGGACAGAAATATTGTGAGTTTCAGATATTCTCCTATCTCCCCCAAACGCTCTGTTGCTATCCTAGTCAAACCTAGTGAAAAACTGAATGGTCTTGGTTTAAATAAAATCACATTTTCCACAGGTCTTATCTTTTATACTGTCTTAAAACCCTCAGCTTGAATTAGCTACAAACACAGATTGTAGTCCTAGCATAGAGCTCGCCTCTAAAATCTCTCAGTTCATTCAGTGTTTACAAATGGTCCACTGTGAACAAGAAATAGGTAGAATATGTTCCCATAGTAGTAACTGAATAAGATACTTTCTAAAAGTTTTTTTTTTGGTGAATTTTGACCAGAATGATTATAATTCATACTATTTATGGGATTAGTTAAAAGTGCCAAAGGTGAAGGGAAGAAGCACAAATATTCTCTGCTCAGTTTTTAAAATTCCTCTTCAGAAATCTGGGCTCAACTACGTACTCCTAGAAAAAAGTCGAGAGTATTGCCTCCTTCATAGATTCACAATTAATGACACCTGCTATGTGCCCCAGGCTATGTTTGGTGCTAGGGAAACAGAGAGGAATAAGATTTAGCTGTCAATTATTGAGAGGCTCATAGTGCTCTTGGAAAGAAAGGAGCAAAAATAACTGCAGCAAAATAGACCAAGCATTTTACATTTAAAAGAGGTGTGGAAGAGAGACTTTTGTCTGATAGAGAACTTCCCCAGCGGCTCTGTTCAGGTCCCTGGGGAAAAGCCAGAGGGAGAGGCAGCTCTTTCTCCCCCTGATGGGAGAGGTGTGGTGCCAGCCCTTCCCTGGGCGTCGAGTCACAAAGTTAATCTCCTTCAGCCAGTTCTTTTCTTTCTATTGTCACACACTCAGTTGGATGTTATCGGCTCCCTTCCAAAGTTCCTAATAAAAAGGGGGCAGTGAGGGCAAATTATCCCTCCTTTCCATGGGACATGACAAGGCTAATGGACCGTGAACCCCCTGCTTCTCCTCCCCCTGCTCCTATGAGTTCTTGAGATTTATCCCAGCCTCTGCTACGAGAGGTCAGAGGAGAGAGTACTAATTCTATCCTGGAGGAAGGATATGGCCTTAGAGAAATGGCAGTTGCACAGCAAAATGTGGATTAAATTCAAAGTAACCGAAGTGACTTTTTGAACTAAGGTATCATTGGATTAATTGCAAGTTCTGTAACTCATATATGTAAATTCTGGTGTTACTGGGCTCCAAAAGGGCTGGCATGAAGCTGTCCTACTATTTACTAATCTAACTTTGCTCACATCAATATATTTTCATTTTAGCTATTGCTATTGTCCACAAACGATAATTCTTTTTCTCTACCATTTTAGGAGGTTGTGACAGAGACTCCATACATGTTCACCAATCTTAGACTCTCTCCCTGGGCACCAGGAAGACTTCGTTTCCCCGGCCCCCTTCAGGTGAGTGACAAATATAGAACTTTCTATGGGTGTTTTTATACAGTCAATATTTGACTATATATTCACTTCTCGGTAGCTCTTTTACTTGAATTTGGTATTTCACTCTGAGATGCAATTTGATTTTTTTTTTAATTATTAGGGCCACAAAACTGAGTTCTTTAAGTAAGCAGAAGGGATAGGCACCCCTTCGAGGGCTAGCAATAAGGCACACTGATTGTCCCTCTCTTCTCCTCATACACTGCTAGAAGCAGAGGACCTGGACATTGCAAAGCCACATGAAGGAATTACCATACCCAGAACAGTCATGCAATCCATGTTGGCATTTATGTTAGTAAAAACAAAGCCTCTGAGATTTGGGGATAGTTGTAAGAGAAAGTAGGGAGTTTCATCCTGATGAATGCAGACACTGATGTATATTTTAAGTTTGCTTTAAAAAATACATATATATATATATACATACATACACACACTATATGTTTCCTTTAAAATACATATATATTTTAAGGTTCCTTAAGAAAGAAACAATTTCTTATTTCATCCCTAAAGATATACAGAGCCCTCCAGGAAAAAAAACACGGCAAGTCCACCATCACGACGCGGTGTTCTTGAGTTCCCACACCAGGCAGAGGTTATTTCTCTGACCTTGCGATGTTCTTCGAGATAGAGCTGTCTGGAAAAGAGGATGTAAGCTATGGATGAGAACAATATGTGAAAAGCTTATTTCAGATGCAACTTAGAATAGAAAATGCCAAAAACAACACAAAAAAGGGAGGTGAGGGCTAAGAAGCAGGAAAAGAATAAGTGATGGGAAATTTTTCAACTGATAAAACATTAAGTAAAAACAAGTTGGCTAGGCAGCATGTTCTTTCCACTCACTCATTTTCACCCAATTTAGGGCTATGTATTATACTGATATAAATACTTCAAGGTTTAAACTGGCCAGTCACCAAGTAAAAGTCAGGATTCCAAGCAAATGTAGTGTGGGACTCTGGAAAGCGTATCTGTGGTTAACCTGGGAGTCAAACAGGGAGTGTGAATGCAGTGCCTACGAGGACAACAAGAGGGGTGAACCCACTGGGGCCAATTTTCCAGAGAGACCAAAGAACTACCTATGGAATAAATCACCCTAAAAGATAAGACTTTCTGCAGTCAAAATCTGACCTAAAATCAGTGAGACAGAGTTGAAGGAAACAGGCTACCTTCAGTAAAGCAGGTGCCTGGCACTCATATTGCCTTTGATGCAGACCCAAACTCTGAGGGAGAAGAGAGGACCGTAAAAGAGTGATAAACAGTAAGAGGACAGACTCCCTGACCACTCTGAATCTTTGAGAGCACGTGGGAAGAGAGCATCGTCAAGTGATGGTGAAGCACTTTCCCCGCCTGGAGTTAAGATTGGAGCGCAAATAGGACAGAGCACACTGAACTGAAAATCAGACCCTGCTAAAGCTAGAAATGAGAAGAACCAGAAGATGATGTAAGCGCTTCAGTAGATGTGGCCACCACCACTAGCAAACATGTAGCAGCCCAGTATCCTCTGTGGGTGTGGTGGTCTTGAATGGGGCTCCTGACAGGGAATAATGTCCTTCTTCCCATCCAAGTTCTGATTATTTGAGAAATAAAATTAAAAGATTAGGGTGGAGGCCAAGATTTACTGATAAAGCCAGGTCAGAGAATAGAGCATTAGAAAAAGGTCAAATGGGTCTGCTGTTATAGCCTCAGAATTAGCCCAGCTTACTATCCAGGTGCAGCAGTGTCAGACAGAGGCATGATATCTATGCAATGGCTAGCAATGGGGGGAACAAATGACCAGATATCTGGTCTCAATTAGGACAAATCTGAAGAGTCAGCCCTGCTCAGAGCTCTTGGCATCATGCAACTTAGCCTAATAGAGATGAAATGTCAGCTCATTGTGAACTAGGTTCCGTAAGACCACCAAGCAGTAAGATCAGGTGGGCTCAGCAGCAATCCACTGAGAAATGGAAATGGCAAATCCAGGTTTGAACATGAGTAGGGCTTACATGTGCCCTATAGGAGCTTAGGACTCCCTTATGGTTGTGATGGAAAGGAAAAATGCCAAGTTTGTGTGGGCATAGTGTGTGGATGCAAGCTGAAATGGTATGATACTGCAATACAGTTCCACTGAGGGGTAGACTTAAAAGAGATCAAGGAAAAAAAAAAGAGAGATCAGGGAAGACAAATTCTCCTGATGGGTAGAGTTTGAGGCAATGCACCTGGTAATCTACTTCTTTGAGGCAATGCACCTGGTAATCTACTTCATATGGAAAGAAATGTAACCTGAGTTTAGAATTGACATTGACTCATGGACAGTGGAGCACACTTGGCTGGTAGATTCAGGCCTGGAAGGAGCATGATAAGAAAACTAGGAATAAGTAGGTCTAGAAAAGATGCATGTGGGTGGACCTATCAGAGTGTTCAAAAATACGAAGGTCTTTGTATCACATGGTAACACCCAGAGGACATAAATTCACCACATTCACCACGCAAAAGACATAAACCCAAGTACATAAAATCGTGCCCCAAATCGTGCCCATTGACATCAGCTGCCTCTGTCACCAGCCAGCCCGCGAAGAGGCCCATGAATGGAATGGCCATGGCGGTAGAGGTGGCCATGCATCGGCCTCCTAACCACAAAGCTGATTTAGCTGCTGCCCTTGCTAAAGTCCAGCCGTCAAGAAAAAGAGGCCAATGCTGAGCAGTGATATGGCACCCTGTGTCATGGAGGCCTACCAACCATTCATGGCAAGTTGACGACACTGAACTCTTGCTCCCCTGAAAGAAGCAGTGATTCATCTTGACTTGAATCAACACATATCTGGGATAGAGGTTTGCCTTTCCTGCCAGCAGGGCCGTAGCCAGTCCCACTGCAAGAGGACTTGCAGTTTTTGATCTATGAGTACAGGATCTCATATGATAGCACACCAGACCAGGAGACCTTACTTCCCAGCAAGGGCACACTCCCATGGGATCCATGAGTCACACCACAGGCCACGACACTCAGATACTGTCACCCTGCCAGAGCAGTTGAATGTCCTTATAACGCAACTGAGGCACAGCTTGAGGCGCATGTCCTTAATCAGTGAACATCGTACGGCGCTGGTGCTGGCTCCCCGTATGTGGGATGCATGGGTGTGCAGACCCAAGGGTCAAAGCAGGAGGGGCCCGATTTGCTATCACTCCCAGGGACCTTGTTCCCAGAAGATGAATGCTTCCATCAAGGGACACAACCAGAGTTATATTAAATTTTAAAGTAAAGGTATCTATTTCTTACTTTGGGGTACTTGTACCGAGAGACCAGCAGGCAAAGAAAGGAATTATCATCCTGGCAGACGCAATTAAAAGTAGGGTTGCTGTGATGGATGAGGGATAATGGAAAATATTTCTGACCCTCAGATGATCTCATACAGCATGTCCTGGCACTTAAACAGTTCATGGACAACTGTAGTGTCCAGGTATGCGAGGGGTGTGATGAGCAGGGAACCAGCCCCTGAACAGTGAAGGTCTGGGTCACCTCACCACATAAGGCAACTATGCCAGCAGTAGGGCTAGCCTAGGATGAGAGGAGTCTACAATGAGTAACAGGAGAGAAAAGTTACAAATATATATCACGTAACCATTTTGAGAATTTTCTTCATCTTGACTGGTATTCTGCATTATTTTTAAAAATATTTTTAAAATATTCAATGTCTCTGGGTTACACTGGGTCCTATCTGCTAAATGAATCTTTCAAGCTTCATAAGATTAGAACAACAACTTGGCTATTTCCTGACTCACTTCCTACGTATTTCCACTATTGTGAAATTGCTGCTTCAGGAAGGATGTTTGCTTAATAGTAATCAGCTATAAAAATAAAGAATGCAGAATTCTATTTTCAAAATATTAGAATCTAAAGTTAGACAAAGAACCCTGTGGCAGCAAGGGAGTTATGAAATGGAGAAGGCTTACTTGACTTCCCGGGAGAAGGAAAAGAGTAGAAAAAGAAGAAAAGGCACAGCGGGAGGACAGCTCGTTCTGCAGGTGGGCTGATGAGAAATGTGGCAGATGTTTGTTTGTGGCAAGGAGAGTGACTAGAGAGAGTAGCTGACCAGGGTCCTGGTGGACGAGGAGATGGGGTGACCTCCCTTGAACAACTGAGGGCACTTACTGGGAAAACAGGCCTAAGATCAGGACTGGGAGAGTGATGCAAAGAGGCGAAAAAACAGAAAATACAGAAAGGGTATTAGAACTATTACTGAGCAGGACCGAGAACAGGGCCAGGATCCTGGAAACAGCAGAAAGAGGGCATGGGCTGCGTTTTAGGAAGTGCAGTCCCCACCCAGGAGCCTCCGGAGATGTAGAGTCGCGCGCACAGAGCCCTGGAGCATCCTTTTAACTTGCTGGTCAGGGCTTTGTGGGAAATGTCCTCAAACTCTAAAATTGCCTTATCTGAAAAAGGATGGGAAACTTGTGGTTCCCAAACTAGCCTCAAGGGAAGGCAGAAAGGCTAGGAACTGAAGCAAGGGAATCAGGGAAGGAAGGAAAATACGGACCAAAAGGGAAGTAAAGTCCAGTAACCCCCCCTCCCCATGATGAATGTTGGACACATGTAAACAAAATCAACCCTGCGGACAAAACAGCACATACAAATGATTGTTTTCCTTTTCTGCACTTCATTTTCTCTCTCTGAGCGACTAGGCCACCCGGACTTTATTAACCACTTTGCTGTGTGTATGCATGTGTGTGTTTAAATTAATTTGATTTTAATTTATGTTTCCATTTATTAACCAACTCTATATATTTGTATTTATCAAAAAAATCTTAAGTCTCAGCTAAAATAATAACAAGAGCTCAAAATGGATTCTTGAGGCTTTTTTTAAAGAACTCAATGCACACAGCCTAATCTCTGTAGAAGAATTTATGTGTGTCATAAGCAAGTCAATGTACTAAGCATCTTAAAAGATAAATCTTAGAACAAATGTTTCTGGAGTCAAGAAATATGTTAGGTAAAGTAAGTTCCACCTCCATTAAAAGACAATATATCATCAGTTTCACATAATAGAAGTTTATTTCTCAGGCATGTAAAGTCCATTTTTTGTTTGTTTGTTTGTTTTGTTGCGCCAGAGGGTGTAGAGATTGTGCTTTTAACCAGCCATTCCAGGACCAATCTGCCATCCTCAACATGCGCTTCCATAGTCATCCTGGCCATCATCATCTTCCTGGCCAGTAAAGAAAGAAAATCTGGATGAGCACATAAGAGATTTTCATGGACAGGGCCTAGAAGCTGTGTGATCATTTCAGTCCACGTTCTACTGACCAGAACAGTCACATGGCCTAAGAAGTCATCAGGAGAATCTGAGAAATATACTTCCTGGTTAGACAGTCACTTCCCAGAAATAAATTTACACCATAGAAGTGAAACATGAGTATATAGCAGAAGGCAGCCAGTTGTTTCTACCTCAAGATGTTCACAGTGTGGGAGATATGAGTGATCCATAGACATATAATTTCCATATAGGACCTTCCTTGTGGGGAAAGTGTCTAAGAGGCTTTTCTACATAAGAAAAGAAAAGGGCTCATATCTATGCCACTATTTGCAGTAACTGTTGTTAATAGCAGCCAGTTTACCAAATCTTTTCCTTAAGAAAAGCCATTTGATTGGCTAAGTACCCTAAATATCCCACCTGCTAGTCATCTAACTACCTGAACATTTCATTCCAGTCCAAGAAACAACTAAACACCTCAGCACAAATCCCATAATTTCTTACTCATGTGCTTTTATTTATTTAATGAACTTTATTAATGTGCCAAATGCCATTATAGTCCTGGAATATTGTATGTGGGGGTTTGGGGATAGCCTTTCCTCATATATAGAATAACTTCACTCTTTATTTGCACCCAAATCTTACCATTCCCTCAAAATCCAGTTCATATCATTCTTTCCAATAAAACCTTCTTGGAACAATCAACATTGAGTTAAGTTATCCTCTTCGGAATTCCTATACAGGGATATCTTGTGGATATTGTCGGTTCGGTTACAGAATACTTCAATAAAGCAAATACTGCAATAAAATAAGTAAAATAAAATTTTGGTTTCCTAGTGCATATAAATAAGAGTCATAGTTACACTATATTGTCACCTATTAAATGTGTGTTAGAATTATGTCTAAAAAACCAATATATATACCTTAATTAAAAATATCTTATTGCTAAAAATTGCTAAACATCTTCTGAGCTTTAAGCAAGTCATAATTTTTGTTGGTAAAGGGTCTTGGTTCAGTTTGGTCTTGCTGATTGATCGGGGTGATGGTTGCTGAAGGTTGGGGTTGCTGTGATAAGACAACAGTGAAGTTTGCCACTTCGATTGACCTTTCCTTTCACAAACAATTTCTCTCTGTCACACAATGCTATTGGGTAGCATTTTACCCACAGTAGAACTTCTTTCAAAATTGGAGTCAATCCTCTCAAATCCTGCTCCTGCTTTATGAACTAAGTTTATGTAATATTCTAAATCTTTTGTTATCACTTCAAAAATCTTCACAGCGTCTTCACCAGGAGTAGTTCCCATCTCAAGAAATCACTTTCTGCCCTCATCGATAAGAAGCAACTCCTCATCCATTCAGTCGTTATCATGAGATCGCACCAACCCACTCTCACCTTCAGGCCCCACTTCTAATGTGAGCTCTCTTTCTATTTCCACCACATCTGCAGTGATTTCCTTCAGTGAGGTCTTGAACCCCTCAAAGCATCCATAAGGGTTGAAATCAATTTCTTTCAAACTCTTGTTCATGTTGATATTTTGACCACTTCCCATGAATCATAAATGTTCTTTATGGCATCTAGAATGGTGAATCTTTTCCAGGAGGTTTTCAATTTACTTTACCCAGATCTATCAGAGGAATAACTATGGCTGTTATAGTATTATGAAAAGTATTCCTGAAATCACAAGATTTGAAAATCAACATTACTTCTTAATCCATAGGCTCCAGAATGGATGTTGTTTTAGCAGGCATGAAAACAACATGAATCTTGTTGTCCATCTCCATCAGAGCTTTGGTAACAAGATGCATTGTCAATGAGCAGAAATCTTTTAAAAGGAACCTTTTTTCCTGAACAGTAGGTCCCAACAGTGATAAAATTTCTTGTAAGCCATGTTGAAAACAGATGTGTTGTCATCCAGTCTTTGTTGTATCATCTATAGTGCATAGGCAGAGTACATTTAGTATAATTCTGGAGGGTACTAGGATTTCTGAAATGGTAAATGAGCACTGGCTTCAACTTAAAGTCACCAGCTACATTAGCCCCTAACAAGAGAGTCAGCTTATCCTTTGACACTTTCAAGCCATTCATTGACATTTCCTCTCTAGCTATGAAAGTCCTAGATGGCATCTTGTTCCAATATTAGGTGATTTTGTCTATGCTGAAAATCTGTTGTTTAGCATCATCACCTTCATTAATTATTTTAGCTAGATTTTCTGGATAATTTGCTACAGCTTCTCCATCAGCACTTGCTGCTTCACCTTACACATTTATATTATGGAGATGGCTTTTTTCCTTAAACCTCATGAATCAACCCTTGCTAGCTTCAAGCTTTTTTTTCAGTAGCTTACTCACCTCTCTCAACTTTCATAGACTGAAAGGAGTTAGAGTTAGGGCCTTGCTCTGGTTTAGGTTTTGGTTTAAGGGACTATTATGGCTGGGTTAATCTTCTATCTAGACCATTAAAACTTTCTCCACATAACATCTCCAATAAAGCTGTTTTGTTTTCTTATCATTCATGTAATTTCCTTCAAGAACCTTTCCTTTGTATTCACTACGTGGCTAACCGCTTGGCACAAGAGGCCTAGCTTTCAGTCTATCAGGACTTGTGACGTGCCC
This sequence comes from Phataginus tricuspis, assembly GCA_029783875.1. Taxonomy (NCBI): domain Eukaryota; kingdom Metazoa; phylum Chordata; class Mammalia; order Pholidota; family Manidae; genus Phataginus; species Phataginus tricuspis. The sequence goes on along the minus strand of JAQQAC010002701.1, from coordinate 4,978,341 downwards.
TCCTCACTAAACATAATCACTCCTAGTGAGAGCTGAGCAGCTCTTCTTTTTAATTGAACACTTAGAGGCCAAGGTAAGGTTAATAACTGAGCTGATTTCAATACTGTTGTGTCTCAGGAAACAGGGTGGCCTGAGGAGAGGGAGAGAGATGGGGAAACAGCCAATCAGTGAAGCAGTTGGAATACACACATTTACCTATTAAGTTCACTGTCCTACACAGGAGAGGTTTACTGTGCCCCAAAATAAATACAGTAGTAATATCGCTGTGATCACTGATCACAGATCATCATAACGAAAATAGTAATAATGAAAAAGTTTGAAATATTGGGAGAATTACCAAAATGTGACTTAGAGACATGAAGTGTGTAAATACACTCTGTTGGAAAAATGGCTCCAAATGACTTGCCTAACACGAGGTTGTCACCAACCTTCAATCTGTAAAAAAAATGCAATATCTACAAAGTCCAATAAAGCAAAGGAATGACAATAAAATGAGGAATGACCCTGTTACTTTCTATCTCTATTCTCCCCTATAGGCAATTAACCCTATAGGGACTTATTTTGTGCCCCTTCTATTGTTAAACTGCTATTTATTCTGAGTTTATATCCCCTGTGAAAGTTCCTAAAGGAAAGAGTCCATGTGCTGAGCCTGTTTTTTCAAGTCTCCTAAGCATAAAGTAAAAGGTTTTCAATAACTGCTTATAAATATATTTTACTTTGCAAATATTCATGAGAAATTCTAATTGCTTGATATACTCAACCTTGTAGAGTAAAAACCAAGAAACATATATAAAAGTGTTTGCATATTATAAGTTACTTCTTTTAAAAAAGGAAAAGAAAAATGATAAATATGGTAGAGGATGGTGGATATTCAGCAGACTCGGTTCTCTCCTTACAGTCAGGTATGGCGATGCTCGGCTGTAAAGTGGACTCTAAGGGGAAATGACATGTGCCACTGATACTCACACCACGAGGCAGTGGGCAGGCCTCCTCCAGACTTTGTTCCACTTCCTGCCAGCTGGACACTAGACACACACCCACCCCGATTTAATATGCAGATGACGACAATGCCCCAGAGAATGGCTGAGCTGCCCTTCGAGTGGGAGGAGGGCATAGCTTCCTGCCCTCTTACTGGGGAGATGTTTCACCACTGCCTTTGGAGTCTTGTTATAACCATTACTGCAGACAGTAACATATCTATTATTATTGTATTTAAATTTCAGGTGAATGAGATTTAATTCCTTGGCTCTCATGTCTTGTCAGGTTGGGCATGGGGTGGCCACAGTCCCAGAGCTGGCCTATCACCCTTGACAATGGATGTCTTCAAGCATTTACCACAACGATATGGACAAATTTTATCTTTTCTTTTAAATGTGCACTATGATGTGAAAAGCTTACGTTAGAGTTTTCTAAACATGTCCCCCAAATTCTTAAGCTTCCATATTTATACTTCTTATCACTATATCACCCACCATCCTCAGTGACATACCTGTGACCTGGTGCCAGACGTATATTAAAACAAAGAAACTGAAAGCTATTTCCTCCCTTTATTAAATGATTTCTCCATCCTTTCTTTGTTGTCCCTCTTTTCTGCATGAGCCATAAACTTGAGTATGTGACAGGACAGATTTTCCTTTTAACTAAAACTGGAAATTATAAGATCCTTTACTATTCATTTCCTTTTTAGGCAAGCTCCTTGGAAACCATAAAAAGGGAAATTTTTGTGACTCTTCCTGCGGTCAGCATTCAGGCACTTCCTTTCACATTCTTCCTGCTTCTTGTGGCCCAGAGCCTTTGTCTCCTGTGGTTTCTGTTTCTTTGCCTGGGTATCCATTAACGAGTTTTTGGGGTGGGATGGTGTTGTATTTCCACTAGGTTCTCATTCAAGCATGACTCTCCTTGGCCTGAATTATTTTACTTTACCATTCATCAAAATAAACCAATGTCCCAACCACTATAACATTATTACAAAATAAAAATGTTTTCAATTACAGCAATTCAGATTTACTCCTGGAATACACCTAAGGTAACTTTACTCACATGCCCCAAAAGCTAAATCCATGCTTTTAGTTATATCATAAAAAAAGGTCATTAACAAAATGGGGCATCTTTAAATATCCTGGAGTTCAAATCTGTAGAATATTTGCAAAAATCTCTGAGGGTTTCTGATCATCCAGAAACAACATTATCAACAAGGACCTATTAAATGTATATTCCATTCCAATAGAATCTGGAAGGAAATCGTGAAATGGGAAAATAACATCAGTGGACTTTCTGTCCAGCGAAAGGCTCTCCCAGCTACTCCACAGGAGGCAAACCAAAGCCCACACTACTGTGTTCCACCGTCTGGAAGCCCAGAATGCCAGATCTAGTGCCGTCTAATTTACCATCCTTATTTGTAGATTACAAAGCTTCAGAGCAAAAAGATTAAGTGGGTTACCTCACTTAATAAAGGTACAAAGTTAAAAATCCACAAGTAGATGGCCTGTCTCAGATCTGAGTTTAATAAACTGCCCACGCTGTCTCCCTACCTAAAGCTGGTACATGAGACTGTAACTTGCTCAGTAAGTCAATGCCCCGGTAATACTTCAGTATTACTGGAAGGCCACAGGCTGGTCTCTGTTTTCATTAAGTGCACTAGAACGGGGCAGTCTGCCTTGTACAGAATTTATACATCAGAACAAAATCTACAGCTTACAAAGCTACTCCAGGTAGAATAGAAAGTACCAATAACACTACATGAATATTTTGTTGAAAAATAATTTATGGAACCTTTTGTGTGTCAACCAGTGACTCTTGCTCACACCAGCGTATAGACTTAACCTGATTCCACATAATAGCTACTATTAGCCGGCTCCCTGACCTGCCACTTAAATACTACCCATTATTTCATACTCTAGTAGGAGTTCAAATTTGGTGAGCTATTTTCCTCAAAGCTGGAAAACAGCAAAAATTCACTATATTATTTTGAGAAAATTGCTGCCAGTGATTTGAATGTGTTGGAGTAGACTGAATAAATTGAGAAAATTTTTTCTCTCATGTTTAGTCTACCTTTCTATCATTTTATACTCTTTACAGTGCCCCTCTCCTTAATCAATACCTCCCTGACTTTTTAGAAAAGCATTTTGCTTTTCCCCAGTGTTGAGTTGTCCACCTTCAGAGCACTTAATAGTTACTTGTCTTTCAAAATGACTTGCGCCACCTGTACCCAAACGTTGTCAGAAACATTGTCCAGACCCTCTTTTATGGCCCCTCACTACCTGAAACATAGGCTTATCATAACTCGGACATGTATTTGTGTAATTTATTTAAGTGATCATCACTATACTATAATGTCGTTGAAGGCAAAATGTCTTATTTATTTTTACATCTCATCCCTGTTACCCTGACAAACAGCCTGTTTGCTGAAGGAATGAAAACATCATTTACTCTATCAGTAAGTCAAACAATAGTGTTCTGCATAGGGAATGTAAGGCTCAGGAAGGTAAGCACCACCCAGTCTGGATGGCTAGCTGAAAGGAAAAAGGGAAAGAACTTTCTCCTTTGGTCCAGGAGCAGCTTTCCATAGAGAAAAGTGCACTCTTTACATGGATATTCTGTTTTTCTAGATGATTGTCTCATTTTAGCACCATTTACAATAAAGATGTGTCCTTTACATTAAGCAGTCTTTCTGTTTAGTATTTCATTGTTCTCTTATGATAATTATAGCATATTTGATAAAAAGCCAGTATTTTCTTTAGGGTAAGATTAAACTCTAAGGGCATAGGTGTCAGAAGGAATATATGAGAGGAAAGATGCTCCATGTAAGAGAGGAGAGGAAGCTGCTGTAACAGTTCTCCATAGGAAGTGATAACTGCACATGCACAAGAAAGAGAAAGGAGAAAGGAGAGAGAAGGGAAAAGAGATTGCGACATTTATGGTTTCACTTGAGGTGGTTTGACTTGTTATTCTGACCTTGCCTGTGTTGAGGTGCTAAAGAATAAGCAAAATCTATAATGAAATAGAGAAAAATAGGAAATTTTTCTATGGAATCAGTGGAAACCATGCAGTTTAAGACCTCCAACTCCCAGAATTCACAGAAAAATTGGTGTGGATTTGGGTTATGCAGGCTATGAAATCCACAGTGCAGGGACACTTTTACCCTTGAAGTCCCTAGAACTTGAAGGGAAAAGAAAGACCAAGTATTGAGACAGGGACCGTGGGTGTAGTCAGAGTAGGGGGAGGGCCTCTAGAAAAAGCAAGGCAGAATATTTGCAGTCAGAGCAATGTAACTACATGCAAGGAAACCCCTTTCCAAAACTCTGTGTTAAACATTAAGCTCCAGGGTCATTCTTCAGTAAGATCAGTGGGTGTTCCCCAGATAGGAAGAGTACTCCATGTTGTTATTATGCTAATTACTTGTAAGATTCACTTTAGCATGCTAAAAGGCCCAGGCCTATGTGCTGTCTTTCCTCTTACAGATCTAATGGGGTGGTTCTGCAAACTGGACAACTAATTTAGCATGCAGACCCAGCTGTAACCAACATAGTAAAAGGCAGGGACGATTCACCTTAAAGATAAGATTGCATTTTAACACCCAGGAAATTTGGGAAGCAGGATTCTTAACTTACTCTTCAGCAAACAGACAATACCTCAGCCCACCTTGGGGGCTGGGCAGGCCACCTTCTGATATGCTCCTAGACCAGGATGCCAGTATCCCAGAGGGAGATGGGGTGAGAAATTCCTTGTGTTAAGTTAATTCTGGGTGTTCAGACACCACTTAGCAGGTCTGCACCCCTAAACCTTTTTTTCATGTTCTCGAAAAATCCTCATCTGCCTATAAAGCCCCTAGACAACGCAGCACACCGGGCTCTCTTGTCCCCTCCTGGCGTGAGCCGGGAGCTCTGTCCTTTCACTTTATTTCTAAATAAAAGCCTGTACCTTGCTCTCCAACCTTGTGTGTTCATGAAGCTCATTCTTCGGCCTCGTGAACAAGAACCCCGGCATCAGTATGATTCACACATGGTTTCTGAGAATGAACTAATATGAACTGAAATAAAATTACCAAAAGATGGTTTCAGAGAAATACATAGATTGGTGCATAGAAATTTTACTAGATTAGAGGCTAGCTAGTCTTGACTTTAGATATTGAACCTATAACCATCCTCACACTAAAAGGCAAATAGAAAAACATGCCTAAGAAAAGCAAGATAAATTTTTGGTTAGTTTACAGGAAAGTGTTTCAGGTGATAATTACAGAAGCTTGACTTTAACTCCATTTGTACAAGAAGTTGGGTTTGCATCAGTGAGTGAGTGTGAAGTGGTAGGAGGAAGTGGAAAGAAAATGTTAACAGAAATGGTCCGTTTCTCAGTTGTGTATTATGGAGTAATAACACTCCCAGAGGTGTTAGCCATCATAATCCTTGGAGGATACAATTTTTTATTTTGTTGTTGGAATCAAATCATTACTTTTGATCTGTCAGAACTCTATGGTTCTCCTTGGAATTTCCAGTGTCCCAAATTTAACTACAGGTTTAACATAACAAAACTCCATGAGAGGAGAGCCATTTACACTTTGCAAAAAAAAAGAAAAACCATTTGTTCTATTATTTTGGTGATATCATCAAAGGTGATTGTGATGATGGGTTTTATGGGACACCTTGGCTGGGCAGTAGTACCCAGTGACTCAAACACTAGTCTAGGTGTTGCTGTGAAAGGTATTTTGTAGATGTGGTGAACATCTACAATCAGTTGAACTTTAAGTAGAGATTAGCCTCAATAATGTGGGTGGCCCTCCCTCATCCAATCAGGAAGGCCTTAAGAGCAAAATCAGTTTCTCTTTTGACATGCATATACCGTGCATGCTACTGGTTCCATTTCTGCGGAGAACTCTGACCTACACAGGAGACAAATAGATCGCTCCCTGGGACTGGCACCGGGATTGCCTGATACTTGCAAGAGTAGAGTAGGAGGGATGATTAACCTAGAAAAAGAATTTTATTGATACATTTTTTAGATAGTAGACATAAAACTATCTTCTTGAGCTGAGAAATCAGACAAAAGCCAATTTTTTTAAAATGTCAAGCATTATTAAAGGTTGCTAAAGACAATTTGGTTATGGACCAGACTGCATTTTAGGTTGAATGGAGCAATAACCATCTTAGAAGAAAATGTGCTACTTTGTATAGTACTAAAATACAGGTCTTCTTCTCCCCACCCCTAAATTACAATCTCGTGGAAGGCAAGGAATGTGTTTTAGCATGCCTTGTTCACAGCAGGAACACCATAAATGGTTGCTGAATAAAGGAATGAGTAAATTAGCATCCTGAATGGTAATCAGTCAACACACATTGTCTGGATGCCTCCTGTGCTCCAGCTCTGTGCTAAGCCTGGTAAATACACACAGTCCTTCCCTCATGCAAGCGTGCCATGACTTCCCTCATTCAAGCGTGCCAGGGGCTGACAAAGGCACCTGGGGACACACTGGAGGTAAAGGAGATTAGCCTGATTTATGTCAAACTCAGAATGTCAGCTGTTTTCCCCAGAACATTTAGTTTGACTTAACTCTTATATACTTGAATCATTTTGTGGAGACAGTACACAGTTAAGGACATCACTGGAGTCATCAGGCAGACCCAAGTCTATATCCTGTGTGACCTTGAGCAAGTTGCTTAACATCTCTGAACCTCAGGGTTCCCAGCTATAAAGTAAGCACAATACATAACTGACAGGGTGTATATGCTTGCGTAGAATGACGTAATGCCAGTAAAGCTTGCAGCTCAGTGCCCAGTGTGAGCAAAGTCAGCAACGAATGGGAACTACACTTGAAGCCCTTTACATTTAATGGTCACACAGTCTCCGAGGTGACAGGTCCTTAAGCTAAAGAACCATAATCCTAAACAATACTTCACCGTATGTATGAAGGCTCACCTCCACCAGGCTCAGAGCCGCTTCCCTCCTGTCAGGGTGACTTTCAGGCTGTGCTCAAACCATTAGTTTATGCAAGGGAAAACCCCCAACATGTGATGGTGGCACCATAAGAAGAAAGTTCCAGGAAAAAAATAAACATAGGTATATATATCATATATCTATATATCTAAATATAGATATATATACTACATATATCTACTATGTATACAATCATATATATATCCATTATCATATATATAATTTATAAATACAAGTAATAGGTATATACAGACTCATGACAATCATAGACGATTAGATATGGCACAAGTGTAGAGATCATCTAAATCTCACTTTACAAAAGCTTTGAAAAGCAAACTAATTTTTCCAAGGGCACCAATTAGTTAGTGGCAGAGTGATTCTCATCTGTAAGTTCAGAGATAGGATCTCTCTCTGTTACTACAATTTTTCTCCATACTTAAGGATTCTTGTTCTTCAAAGATAATGTTATTTCCAAAACAAGTCCTACTACTTAGACTATCTCTATAAAAATAAAAACGACTATACTTTTTCCTCTAACATAACTTATACTTTTAAATAAATGTCTGTGGTCACTACATGGAAGGCACAAGGGTGTTGTAACTGGGTGACCAATCTGTCTGTCATCACCACGTGTCAGATGCTATACTAAGTACTTTAAGGCCTGTGCTTTCTCAGCTAATCCCACACATAACCCAGGCCTCTCTCTCTTTTTTTTTTTTTTTTTTTGTCAAAATTATCCGGATGGGTTAACTTGGGCTCAGTGAGGTTAGGTAATGTGTAAAGTTTGCACAGCTACCAAGTGGAAAGGCCAGATTTGGAGCTCTCCAGCCTGACTCCAGAGCTACAGAGACGAGGGAGACTTTGGGCACTGTGTGTTGCCAGGTCCTTTAGCTTTATCCCATTTGCCTGTACTCAGGCTTCCCTGCCCAATCTTGATGAACTCTGTGAGGGCTTGACTTGATTCTTTAGTTGATTGGCTGGAGATCACCAGCACGTCAATCAGAAGAAACCAGTGCAGGGTTTTGTGCTGATGTAGCGAAGGAGCAGCATGGATCAGCCTGGGCCTTTCGCTCCTGCAGGTGATGATACAGGAGCGCAGCTTCCCCGAGGCCCCCGAGGCGCGGCAGACCATGCAGCACGAGGGCCCAGCGTCCCGCAGACCTGACCAAAATCAGCATTTTCACAGACAGCTTTTCAGATCATGAAAAATTCCATTTCCCTAATATCTTTAAAAGGCCACTGACCATTTAGGTATGCTAAATTCAATCAGAAAATGAGTAGAGTGTGATGAAGCAGTCTTTTCTTCAAAGTTACAGCAAAGCATGTTGATGACTGCAGTGATAGCAGAAGAAGAGAATCAGGCGGAGTGAGTATCTCTCCCACATAAAGATAACGCAATTCCGGTAATAAGTAACACTTTTATAGATCTGTTCATTGACAGAGTATGGAAATTGAAGTGAATTGAAGGCAGAAATGGGTTTCCCTCACATCAGCCATATTATCTAGGCTTGTCAGTGACTCAGGTGGAACTTCAGTATCTTTTATATAATGGAACTGGTTTAATTTACTTTTATTTACTCAATGTGTTTATTATGCCCATCAAATAAGAATGTTTGGGGCATGGATGTAAAAAATATAAGTTTTGATATTGTTTTTAGTAACTAGAAGTATCCGGAACTATTTTCCTGACGCGTGCATCACGCAAACCCTAGTGAGGCAGCGGTGCACCCGCCCTACACCAGCAGGGATGTCACAGGCCGCAGAGGAACGCCGCTGCCACAGGGTGAAAGGGAAGCCCTCCTGCCCAGCACGGTTCCCGGACTCCAAATGGCAGAGCTGGAGGAGACTTTTAGGGATGACACGTCCAAACCCTCCAGTTACACACCTATGGAACCACAGGCTGAGAGGGGCGTGGAGCTGCTCAGACACGCCCAGCTCACCTAAAACAAAAGGGACCAGGGCTCAGCTCCCTGGGATTTCAGTTGGTACTCTTTCAATGTCATACTCTCTTCTGCATTTTCATTATTAAAATCTAATTTTCTTTGAAAATAATCTAAAAGGAGAAATTGGCAGGATTAATCCAGCGGCCTCCAATGGCCAGCCAGCATTTTCTGAAAACTTCACAGCATAATCCAGTTGAAAAGAAAATGATATCAGGGCGGGTATGGGACATGGGATTTCACACCATCCTCGAATGACAATCATAACCTTATCGCTAAATGACACAACCACAAACAGTATGACTCTCTTCCTTCTTTCTGTGGTTATTCAAGAGGTGAGAAAACACCAGCTCTTGGGAAACTTCTGGACAAAAAGGAGACTAGATGAGGCATATTTTCCCTCAAGTTTATTTAAAACCCAAGGATGGTAATCAACTTTTGAAAGTATTAGCCACTCCTCTTTCCTTCTCAAACACTCCATTTTACTTCCACCGACTCAACACTTCTGTTAATAAGACCACTTAGTCATGGAATAAAAGGAAGTAAACAAGACTGGTGGTTGCTTAATTATTTCATGTGTTAAAAAACTTTAAACAGTTTCACTAGATATACAAATTCCAATGGAAAATTTTAATATGGCAGATGAATTCTTGGAGTTGGAAGATACAAGAAGAGGCTCCCTCATTCAATCTCATACCTGAAGAAAATATTCTCTCTATGGTAGCCTGCACAGAAAGCCATTGGGCAGCTCCTGGAAGTGATGCAGTAACAAGGCACTCCTTAGTGGGGGGTGAGGACTGGGGCTTGGGAAGCCGACCTCTTTTATGTATCATAACTGTTTAACTCTCTGACTCCCCGTATCACCTTCCAGGCGGTCCCCCTGCTGTGTGCACACATGGTGCCATGTGCCTCCCTCTTGGCATTCACCTTTTATTTGTATTACAAGCTCTCACTCTTTCAAGGCAGGGACTGTGCCTGTCTTATTCCCTCCGCTTTCCCCAGCATATAGCACACTACATGGTAATGGATTCTTTAAGAAATAGTTCATGATTTCATGTTGAATGGTTTTGCCACTTCCATAGAAATTTGCAGAGTAAATCAAGCTATCTTTCCACATAACTCCTTTACATATTTTAAGATATTTAACAGATCTTATCTTCTCCAGAAGTAACAACCCTGTATCTTGTGGCAACTCCCAGAACCTCCTCCACTGGACTCAGCGAAACCCCCTAAAAAGTGCTAGAAAGACTGAGGGCAGAGGATTCCAGCAGAATTATATTGGAGTAATAAAGTCCTATTCATTTTCAAGTGAGTTTATTTGAAGGAAGCCCTTCCCTATTGTGTGAACCTGAATTCCACATTTGAACTTATTCCTGTTAACTTTTTCAGTTCTTAGTCCATGCAATTAAGAACATTGTTTATTCTTGATCCTCTCATTTCACTCTTGAGATGCGCCCCTCAACTGTCTACAAGGTCAATGCCATAGGCACTCTGAAAAGGATTAGAATTGAAGGAAGCAATCATGCTAATAATACAGAACCAGAATTTTAAAAATTTGTCTATAATTTGAGAGAAAGGGGTCCTTAATATGTGCAGCATGGATGTTAGCACAGTTTTAGCATGAGGTCCCTTGGTAATGCTGACAGGCATGTGCCTTCCCCATTGTCTCCCTCGGCAAGAGCCCATTCTTCCACTCAGATCACCCCTCCCCCTCTTCTAAATAATCTCACATATGAGGAATGCAAGACACGTCATCTGATTGTCAAAAAGTTGAGGCTTTTTACATACGATAGTCAATTAGAGAGTCTTCAAATCTAATCTAATCATTCCTATAAATCTTCATTACTTTTTACTACCCACTCTGTTTCAAGTATCCCCGTCAGAATTCCAGATTAGAACCAATACCTACCTTTCAATATTTCCTGTTCTCATTTGCCTTTATGCAATCTGTTACTAAACCTGACCACACGAACATTCTAGGTTCAATATGTTTAATTCACTTAACAAAAGCCAATTACAATCTTACCCTGTGCCAGGCAATGTATTTGGTGTTAGGGGTATAATTAGTTTATTTATATTCCCATCACATTCCAGAAAGTTATATAAATGAGTTATAAAATTATAAAAGAGAGGGAGAAAGGAAGGAA
>JAQQAC010002701.1:4909588-4967317 GCA_029783875.1 Phataginus tricuspis | reverse complement strand
AGAAGCAAATGGGAAAAATATAAGACCAAGGCCAAAAATCAGGAATAAGGTTTAAAATCCATCCCTTTACAGGTCTGTAAATTTCCTGTGGTAGGATCAGAGTTAACTTTGAATTATTTGACAGTCAAAGCAAAATGGAAAAACTTAATCAATTTTATAATCAAAAGTGTTCTTAGCATAAAGACAGAATTGCTCAGAAATACCCTTCTTCGTGGTCGTAAAAGCAGAAAGGTGTTTTTCTTCAAAGGTCCATATGAAAATAGAAATGGTGAAGAGTCTCCTCTCTTTGAAAAAATAATACCTGGAGTTCCTCACTAACCACTTTCTATTCATTTTCCCTTTGCTCAGGCATTCTCTTGACTCACTTCTTATTCACTTGTCAACCTACCGCCCTGAACTTCTATCCTCACAACTTCTCTGAAAGCCTCCTGACAAATGACGTTAATGTGCCCCATGACTTCACATATTCGCTACAGATTGTTTTCATCCACTCTGTCTCCCTTTTCAAGTTGCCTTGCAGGCTCTTACCAGAGTTGTTTGTCTGAAAGAGCCACCTTGATGTGGTCATTACTGGGCCGATGAACCTGCTGGGTACCAACCACATCAAGCCTGAATTCTTCTTCCCAGTTTCTAAGGCGTTCATATCCGACTGTATTTCCCATATTCTAGCACACACTCTCAAGTCCACTCACGAAGAATGGTGTGTTTGCCTCCTCAGCCCTGTATCCCTCCCACCTCTGAAGCCTCGGGATCCCTCTCACGCTGCCTCTGGGCTCCGATCAATGGTGGGAGGTTGAACTGGTCCTGCTGTTTGCTTCCACCCGACATGAGTAACTTTCATCTTTTCTTCCGATCACGAATGCTTCACACTGCCTTGATTTACTATTAACCCGATGCACCCAGGCACTAACACCAGACCTCCACCAGTAGTGGGTCTCCACTAGCTTCCTAACTTCCTGGATTTCTGTTTGTTGACTGCTGCCTCAACTTCTGTTGATCGCCTTTTTCCTGCTTCCCCTTGTTTTGGATCCTTGATTAGAGTTACCCACTTCACTTTCTCCCGACAGTCAAACACCCTGGTTTCACACACTGACCGCCATGTCCACTTCTCAGATGACCTGATTCCATGTTTTAGAGCTGGCTTAGAGTTGAATCCATCAATTCTAGCTCCTGGAGTTCTCCAGTCTCGTCCAGACAGCCTCTTCATTTTAGGGTCCAAAACAGATTTATTCCACCCCCATGTGTTTTCTGTTCCTTTCTTTTTCCCCCCAGCTTTTATTGAAGTATAAATGAAAAATAAAAACTGCATACATTTAAGGTGCCCAACATGATGTTTTGATATACATACACATTGTAAAATAATTACCGCAACCAAGCTAATTAACATAACTATCACATCATATAGATTTTATTTTTGGTGTTGGGTATTTTTGGTGAATACAATATGATCTACTACCTTAGCAAATTTCAAGTATACAATACAGTATTATTAACTATAGTCACTGGGTTATACATTAGGTCTCCAGACCTCATTCATTCTGCATAACAGAAAATTTTAAACCCTTTGACCAACACCTTCCCCTTTATCCCACCCCAAGCCCCAGGTAACCACCCTTCTGCTCTCTGCTGCTATGAGTCCTTTGTGATTTTCTTTTTTTGTGATGGTACCCAGTTTTAGAATGTCTTTCCTCTTTTCTGAAAAGTCAAGTCTATCCTTCAAAGACCACCTCAAATCCTACTTCAACAAGAATATTCTAGGTTTTCAGTAGTATATCATCTGTGAACTTTATATTCGTTATAATCTTTACTACATAAAATAATGTCTTATCCTCCTATATTTCCCCAAGTATATTATACCATATTTGCTAACAGCATTGCAATGACATGGCAAATATTTTATTTCAGCATGAAATTGCATTTCAATATTCAGAATATTTCAAAATAGAGTTGTGTGGAAACAAATTGTAAAGTGTTAGACTATAAATGTAATCCGTGTATGGATGGAAAAATAGATAAGTAGCTGATACATCATTTACATGATGTCAAAACTAGAAAAATTTTAGTTTCAGGCTCTCAATCATCTTCCAACATTAATCTACTCCATTGCCGGTGTTGTTCTAGAGAACGTATATTAAGTATATTAAAGACAAACTGGAGAGAGTAAAATATAAACCCTATAATGTAAGCGGAGTTTGGATGGACTGCTTTAGGTAATATTGTCTCTTAGGAGATTAAACGCATGTTCCCATATATGATATTGTGACTTTCTTGCACATAAAAGAAATATTTAGCATCATATGATGAAACTTGCTACAAACTATGTTTATTTAGTATTTTTTGACAAATGAGCAGTTAAAATTGGGTTGGTGGGTTAACTGAAAGGAACTATCATCACAACACAGAATACAGTGGGATGGTGAGACTGGCTCCCTAAGATCTATCTAGCTTTACAATTGCTGGATTCTATGAAATACTAAATCTGCTGCCAACATGTTCTTGAGATAACTTCCTTTTTCAATAATATATACATTGTATACAAAGAAATGAACCTGGATAATGTTTTCTGATGGTTTTTAACTTTATTTCAAGACTACAGTCTTTGTGATTAGAAGACTGGATTGAGTCTGGGCTACACCAATAAACAGCTGTGTGACCTAGGACAAGTCATTTAACCTCTCTGACCTTATTCCTTTATTTATACTGTAGGGAAAATCAAAATAATTACCCTTTCTTCCTCAAAATAATATTATGAAAAATGTGTGAGATAACATATTAAAGTGTTATGAAAATAATATTTTATAGAAAATTAATGATTGCTTTATGAATAAACACAACCATCTAAAAACTAAACCTCAAGATTCTATTCACTCAACTTGAAATAACTAAAATTTTACATTACTATCAGATTACTTATTCCCGCCTTGGTTACTAGCAAATGGCCAACACTGTTTCCGTAAATAAATGGGCACTAGGGTGTTTCTAAAGAATACATGTGGTTCAAGATTAGCCTTCTTCCGCCTTGTGGCCTCACATGTCTGACCACAGCAACTATTTTTAATCACGGCCTATGCTTTTTAGTGACATCTCACTCCACACATAATAGTCATCACCCTGATCAAGACGCAGCAATGAATGACGTGTTTGATTACAATGTACTTCCTTTTTGTTTTTTTTCTTTATCATTTTAACATGTGTTTCTACTTTGGTAATTTTGAAAACATTCAGTCTGTCCAACAATATTGATGCAGGCATGCCCTGATGGTTTCTCAAGTCTGTAAAGTCAGATGGGCTAGCCAATGGTTCTTGACCTACGTCATTCAGCTAATAAAAATGTTTCCAAAGAAAGTTTATAAAATGACAATGAATTGCCATTAGGTTCAACTTTAACTGAATTTTAAAAAGCACTGAAGGCCGAACAGTAGTCTTTTAATGACCGTCTTTGGCTGTATCTCTAATGCTAATGCACAAGGGGTGCATTCTCTCTGCACTTCGGCTTACACTCTCTGCACAAGGCTTACAGTCTTGGAGAAAACATAGGAGAGACTCATAAATATGTGGTCAGTTGGATTGGCTAAAACGTTATTAATATCACAAGACTGTGAATTTTGTGCGGGATTCTGGAGTGTGCTTACTCACGCAGTGCATCGTCTTGGGTGAGTGCCGGTCTGCGAGCTCAATCTCCGTCATCCTGCCACCTCACCCTGTGAGCTGGGGCAACTTAATTCTTTGTGTTATCTGTAAAAAAGAGGTAATAATATTTACCATGAAAGATTATTAAAGAGCCAATGAAAAGCTGAGTTGATACTTTAGTACGTGATATGTTAATAAAATGCTATCTTCCCTTTTTTCCCTGTTATCTGTAGAAATTATGAATTTTAAAAAGCAGGCATACTTATGCTTGTTTAAGATAAGACTCAAAGTTAAATGACTTACTAATGTCAAATTGATTGTAAACAGAAGTGGTACAAGATCCTTGGCCTCCCAGACCAAGTCCAGTGCTCTCTACAATATATTAGAGTACGAACCTATATTTTTTGAACTGGTTTTGTCATTTGCCGTCATGTAACCCTTGCCCCTCCCCAAAACAGCAAACTGTCTGTAATATATGTAAGTCACTGTAAAACGTATACAAGAGCAATGAATCCAATGCCCAATATTTTCAGTGTAAGTGGTTGTGTTCTGAATTTCAAGAGTGTAATATGATTATATCTCTATTTCTATTATATTCTATTTCTAAGAATTAACATAGAAACTGTCTCTATTTTAGTGCTGTTGTATGACGATATAAGAAAATGACACCATTAGAAATAGACACATCAGAGACCCTAAGTCTCAAAAGCCTTTCTGGTAACATTTTTACAATATATGAAAACATCTAATACGGCTGTATCACAACTACTCAGAGCCCTATTAAACTTGCTGCTAGAATACCTGTGAAGACAATCTAACATAATAAATTTCACACACACTGAATCATATGGAATTTTTTTAGTCCGTGGAGTATTACAGAGAAAACTGTTTTGACAAACTGGGAAGTCCGAAAGAATCTATGACCCAAATAAAATTCGTACAGTCAGATTTAAATCCCCTACCCACACTGTATCATCTGCTTCTCTCTCTATGTATGCATTCAGAAACTGCGACTCCCAGACCACAGAAAAGCTATGAGAAGGGAAGTTAGTATCCTAAAAATGAGTGTATGCCACAGGTAAGCACGGAGAGGAAGGGGCAAGGCAAGGAGCTCCAGGGCCTAACTACCCATCCACAGCGTGTGATCAGGCTTCAGGGCACGTCAGCCTCCAGGACAGATCAGTGCGGGGGCGGAGATGCTGGCGCGGCAGCAGGAAGGTGTCTGCCCTTGACCGTTCACACCGCACTCCCACTGCTTTGGCCCATCAGTACATTTTCTTCTCTATATAGTGCAGTCCAAAAGAATCATGATGGATAAAATTGCATCTTTCTTACCATGTATATGTTCCTTCTAAAGAGAATAAATGCATATTTTTTGAAAGCCAAATAGAGTATCAGCTCACGAAAGTTGATCACAAAGAAAATCTTCAATAAATTCCCCAAAGAAGAAATTATACAGACTATTATTCAATAAAAGTTTGATTTGCCTATTTAAACAAAAAATAGTCTGTGATTATAATATACTTAAAAAAAACTAATCAAAAGGATAAAGAACTATTTGTGAAATAAAATAAGACTTCAGCGAAAAGTAAATGAACATTTTACCGGACGAAAACAAACCTTCATACAGATGAAAGTGTAGAATCGAAAACTAGTACTGGAGAAAATGGAGGCCCTGTTGGCTTCTAGTCAGCCAGACCCAGTAATTGCCCTCCAAGCTCCAGTCCTCTTCGGCAACCCTGGTTCCCTTCGGCCCGGAAACGGAACCAGTAAGGACAGATCTTGCATGTTCCCCCAGCATTCCCTCTCTCTCTCGTGAATAACGTGCATGACAAGTGGAATCCCAAGACATGATTTATGCTGTCATTATTTAACACTGATAAAACACACTGAGTCACTAAAATCCTAGTACTGCATGAGCAATGGAAATAACTATGTGAAATCTATTCCTATTTAATCTTCCCACCTGGGTTTAGATATGGAATGCGGAGACGAACCAAACAGAGGCATGCATCTAGCTCTATAAAGGTGTCACTTGGTGCTTCAGCTAGTCGCTGCTATGGACGTATCCTGTTGGCTTTTAATTATAGGGGGTTATGGTGACACCTAGTGGTTCCTGAGCATATTTTGAAATCCCGGGTTTGATCAATTCAACCAATTTTTCTTTATCAGAAATAATCCTATGCTTCCATTTATGGATTCTGGCACATTTAAAGAAGAAATTAAATGTGTAAATTTTCCTTTCCGTCACAAAAATAGAAATTCTTAGAAAAGAGATATGTAATTAAGAAAGGCCATTTTTTAAAAGTTCTACTTACATAAATGTTTCAATTTCAGTGACCAACCATAAATACTTAAAAAGAAAAGCAGAAAATAAAACTGCAAGTTCAGAATGAATACATACATTGTAATCAGTTAACCTCCCTTTAAAAATACAGGATTATAAGACAGAATTGCTTAACATAAAATTAACTGGAGAAGTCACAGGTTTACAATCCTGACTATGTGACTAATTAGCTGTTGTGAACAAGAGAAAATTTGCCTCAGTTCCAAAATTCATAGTACAAGGTTAGAATTTAGATAACTTCTGAGAGACATCCCCCGTAGAAGTCTACACATTGCTGCCAATACACGGTCTTCCCCATCTAGACCTCTGCTCCCACCACCCCAGAATACCTAGATGCTCCATTCTGACTCAGGATTAAAAGTTTAATATATATCAGCATTTCTGGCACACACATTTTCTTTTAGATTGTAAATTCATAATGTGTTCCTGATATTTGATTCTTTTGTAATCTCAACCTTGAATAAATGTTTAATGATTTCATTAACCGTTGAATGTTTCTTGGTCCACTAAAGTGAAAAGGGAACCACTAGCATATTTTACTTAATATTTAATAAACAGCTTTTTTTCACTTGATGCATGAAATTCATTCTTTTGCGTAACTCCATCAGGCCTTCTCATAGCCTTCCACTTTCTACATCTGAAAAGTCCCAGTTCTGTTAGTTTGAATTCATTTTATAGTTATCCCTTTTTCTCCCTATTAGACCTCCCACAGCTTTTCTAATTTTTAGTTTCTTATTGTTTTGGTTTCATTTTCTTCTTTTAAAACATTGTTTTGCATTTTAGCTATTTAGAGCATAGAGAAAATTGTAGGTTATAAAATGTCAAAGATTTGTGGATCCACTACATTTTTTTGGTAAATTTTAACATTTCATCACGTTTGATTTAGCAAAAATCAAACACTGCACAGACAAGTGAGACTCTGTGTACTTATCTCTATAGAAAAATCACTGTCTGGATTTGGAGTTTATAATATACCTGCATATCTCTATAGTTTTACAATATATATCTATAAATAATATGGGCATTGGTTTGCATGTTTTTAAACATTATATAAGTTTTATATGCAAGTATATATC
This sequence comes from Phataginus tricuspis, assembly GCA_029783875.1. Taxonomy (NCBI): domain Eukaryota; kingdom Metazoa; phylum Chordata; class Mammalia; order Pholidota; family Manidae; genus Phataginus; species Phataginus tricuspis. The sequence continues at coordinate 4,960,264 of JAQQAC010002701.1, read as the reverse complement.
CTTTTGCAATATGTACAGTTGTTGGTTTTAATAGTAAAATTTACCAATCTTTCCCCTTAAGGTTTATATCTTTAATGTTTTCTTTAAGGATCTTTCTCTAGTTCAAGGACATATTTTTTTTAATTAAAGCCTTAATTAATATTTATGTCTTAAACCCATATTTTTGCGCATAATACGAGGTTGGGAGAGGCTCCATGTGGATAATCAATTATCCCAGCACTACTTATAATCTGTAATTTTTGGTTATTTCCACTTCTCTCATTTTGTTTTTCCTTTATGAGTAGGAATGTTCTGTCATACATCTTCTTATATTTGTCTTTCTTTGCTCAGGTGTCACACTCTCTTAATATCTATAACTTCAGAGTAAATCTACGTATCTGTTCTCTCCACCTTATTGGAAAGTTCCTTCACTATTTTTGACCCTTCCTTTTACATATTAACTATAGCAAGAACTTGTAAAATTCAAAGGTAATAAATAGCTGAGTGTGACTTTGTTTGGAATTACATGGGATGCATAGTCTAATTAGGGCAGAGTTAGTATGTTTACAATATTCTCCTTTATGGACATAACAGAGCTTCCCATTTATTTCGGTCCTCTGCTTTGCAAAACATTAAATTTTGTGTTGAAATTCTTTCATAGATCTTGTTAAATCTATTCCTAGGGGTTTGGTATAATTTTTGTCAGTATTATAAATGTTATGATTTAAGTCATAATTTTCTTATTGTTTAGGCTGTGTAAAGAAAGCAGTTTATTTTTACATGTTAATCTTGTTTTTCAACAACCTCATCAGATTTTCTTTAACATCAAATAGTTTCCCTGTTATAATTCCTTGATTTTTCTAAATGGATAATCCTACTATATGATAATAATTTTGTCTCTTCATTGCTAATAGTTCTGCTTATCTTTAATTTCTGCACTAGGCATGACCTCTAGAAAAATGTTGAAAAGAAAAAGTGAGGGTAACATGTTTTGCTATGACATTTGTCATGTATTTTTGTAGATATTCTTCATAAGATGAAAGAAATTCTCCTCTATTCCTAGTTTTTCAGCATTTTTTATTGTAAATGATTGCTGCACATTTTTTATCAAATGCTTTTTCTAAGTTTATTAAGGTGATCATAAGATTTTTACTTATTAATAGGATGAAATGTGCTAATAAATTTCATAATAGTAAAACTTCCTTGCATTCTGAAACAAAACCACTTTAGTCTTAATGTATTCTTTTGCACAATATTAGATTGGGTTTGCTAATATCTTCGGAATTTTGCTTATAAATTCATAAGAAAAATGAGCCTACAACTTTCCTTTCCTGTATTGTCTTTCTTTGGTTTGGGAACAGATGCTTGACTAGTCTAATAAAATGTGTTTACAAGGTTGCTAACTCTGTAATCTTTGGAAAAGTTTACATTGTGTTGTGATTATCTGTGTGACATCACTGACATATCATATGGTGAAATTTACCTGTAAAATTATTTGGGGCTCAATTTGTGTGTTTCTGGGAGTACAGGAAGTGGGGGTGAGACACGTGTGCTTTTTCCAGTTCCCATTTTGATTTTCAACTTTTCCATTCAATTCCATTGATATTTATACAGATTCTTTGATTCGCTTTGCAGCAGCTCAAATAAATTACATTTTGTAGAAATTTGGCCATGTATTTCCTGCATTGATAGTATCCTCCTACGACTGTGCTGAGTATCCACTGGGTCTGTAGCTCTGTAACCATGACCTTTTTCCAGCCCTATTTTTGTAGAGCAACTGTCCTCTATACTCCATCACTTTTGCCAGACAGTTTTCTTATTAACTTCATGTAGAAATGGACAAATTCTTTTTTTAATTTTATGTTCCTTTTCTACTGAATTAGCATTATAATGGGTTTTTTAATTTAATTTTTTATTTTAGTTGAATTATTCTTTTTCTTTGATTTCTATGGGTTTTCCCTATTGTTATGTCCCTAACTTATTGTGTTGGTCACTTAGCTAAGTATTTTACAGTTTTTCTTCTTTTTAAAAAGTAAATATTTAATGCCATAAAATTTTTCTTTAAAAATCACTTTTAGCTTTATCCCATAAGTTTCGATACATAGATTTTTTATCTTTTATGTACATTTACAGTTCCCATTTTGATTCTTTTTTATTTGATTAATTTTGTTTCAGTTTCCAAATGCATGGGGAAATTTTAGATATCTTTTAAAAATTGAATTGTTTTTATTTTATTGCAGTAAAAACACTTGATATAAGAGGAACCTTCTTAGCAGACTGTTCAGTGTACAATACGGTATTGTTAACTATAGACACAATGTTGTACAGCAAATTTCTAGAACATTTTCATCTTACATAACTAAAACTTTATACCTGTTGATTAGCAATCCCCTTTCCCCCTCCCCTCAGCCCCTGGCTGAGCTCCTCTCTGCTTCTATGAGACTACTTTAGATACTTCATACAAGTGGAATTATGCAAATATTTTCCTTCTGTAACAGGCTTATTTCACTTAGCATAATGTCTTCAAGGTTCGTGTGTAATATTGCAGGACTTCCTTTTTGTTTAAAGTTAAATAATAGCCCATTGTATATATGTAACACATTTTCTTTTGCATACATATACTACTGAAGTATAGTTGATATACAGTATTATACTGGTTCCAGGTGCACAACACGGTGTGACACATTTTCTTCATTCATCTGTCAATGGATATTTGTTGTTTCATATATTGACTATTGTGAGAGTGCAAATATCTCTTTGAGATACTGATTTCAATTTTGGGGAGATAATACTCAGAAGAGGGATTGCTGGATTATATAGTTCTATTTTTTATTTTTGTGGCACCTCTACACTGTTTTCCATTTACATTCCCACCAACAAAGTACAAGGGTTTCAATTTCTTCACATCCTTGCCAACACTTCTCTTTTATTTTTTTGACCATAGCTATCCTAACAGGTGTGAGGTTTTATCACATTGTGGTTTTGATTTGCATTTTCCTGATGATTAATGATGTCGAACATATTTTCATATACTTGGTCATTTGTAGGTCTTCTTTGGAGAAATGTATATTCACGTCTTTAGCCCATTTTACAATCGGGTTATTAGTTTTTCTGCTCTTGAGTTGCAGGAGTTCCTTATATATTTTGAAAATTAACCCCTTATTGGATATACGATTTGCCAATGTTTCTCCCAATCCGTAGGTTGCCTTCTCACTTTGTTGATTGTTGCCTTTGCTGAGCAGAAGCCTTTTCTTTTGATGCAGTTGGTTGTTTTTCTTTTGTTGCCTGAGCTTTTGATGTCATATCCATATTTAACTGAATTTCAGCCAGAGAACAGTGACGTAATCCTTTGATACCATAGAGACCTGCTTTGGGAACCTTATAGATGGTACACTTCTATGTTGTAATCGTTCATACTTAATTTTATATATGTTTTGTAGATTAAGTTGTTAATTGAATCTTTTGTTTTATAAATCCTTACTTAATTTTTAATTGCTTTATTTATCTTCCAAAAGAGAACTTATTAAAATTTCCCATTATTACCATGGATTTGGCCATTCTCCTTACAATTCTCTCAAAGTTTGCTTTATCTTTTTAATTATATTCTTATAAAGTACCTAAAAGTATTGAATTATGGTATCTTCCTGGTAAATTGTTCCTTTTTTTCATTATGAAATGAAAGTGACATCTCTAATAATCTAATAGATTTGATCTCAAATCTATTATAACTAATATCAATTTAGTGTTATTTGCTTTTATAATTAAGTTAATATTTGTCTGGCGTCTTTTTTTTAGCATTTTACTTTCAGATTGTATTAAGTTGAAGTTCTTTGAGGTTAGTAAATTGATTTTCTTCACTACTTTTTAAGTATTAGGCAATGAATAAGTATTTGTTAAATTAAAAAATATATTTTAATCTATCCTCATATTTTAAATGGAGCTCTTATAAACAGCATATATCTGGATATTGTTATTTCTGCTATTGTGTTGTTTTAATTTAATCTAACTACCTCATTCTTATAACTGAAATGTTTAATTAATTTTTAAACTTATTGTAACCACTAATATATTTAGATTTCATTCATCGTTTTTGTTCTGAACTTTACATTTGTCCTCATTTATGCTTCTTTACTATTTCTTATATTAGTTTTATATAAAGGGTTTTTTTTCATTTTTTTAATCTGCTGGTTAGGAAGACGTACACTTTCCATCTCTTCTTTTGGTCATTGCCCGTAGAGCCTTGGCATGAACACACAACTCAGTGAAGCATAAAGCTTATTTTCAAAATACCTATTTTGTTCCTTTTACAAGGATATCGGGACATCTGATCAAGCCCTTCCCCACCTACCTGGTATTGTTGGCAGCATTTTAGTTCTGCTTTGTTCTTGGGCCACTAAAATGATTATTATTGTTCATAGATTCGAGGCTGGTGTAGGGGAATCGCCACATCTATCAATTTCTTTATCATTTTCCATTTGCATCTCAATCTAATTCTGATTTAAGAAGCTGAGCTTCAAAAGCCAGTAATTTTGTTTTCTTGTTGCCGTTTTTAATCTTTGTGTGTTGTGTATCATCTTTCCCTAAAGTGAAGATTGCTGCAGGCTGACTACCCAAATGATTTCTGACAGATCAGGGTGACAGATTACGGAAGGGTAAATTTCCAGAGAAATGAGGCAATTTGCCTGCTTTATCTACAAAAAACAGACAAGTCTTGAAAGCCAACAAAGGTGAGTAAAGATATTAGCTGGAGTCGTATAAATTATTAATATGCTGCCATTTTCTACCTTATGAAAAGAAAATTTCATATAGTTCTACCTAATGTCATAATGAATCAGTTCATCCACGTGACATACCCTCTTTTTAAGGGTGGGAAATCAAGACCATTCGGAATCTATATAATCTATACAATCTATATAATCTATATTTCTCTGTAGGGGAGGAATATGATTCCTTTCATATTGCATTCCTAAGAGATTAGGGTCAGAAACACCCCATCATCTATGAATTTTTATAAGGTAAAAGCCATTTGGACTGACTGTGAATGCCTAGAAGGCGGCAGTGTACTTTGGCATGTAAGCGAGTGTAGCCTGAAGCCAAATGACCAATTTCTAACCCAAAATATACTATTTGCCAGCTGTATGATATTTTTGTGCCTTGATTTTTTTTAAACTATGATGAAAGGATAATAATAGTATCCATCTCACAGGGCTTTATGAGGACTGAATGAGTTAATGCTTGTAAAGACTTGGCAGATTCTGTGCTATGTGCATATTGTTTATTACTATTATTAGATGTGAATTGAATTGTGTCCCCCAAAAATTCATATGTTGAAGTCCTAACCCCTGGTACTTTGGAATATGATCTTACTTGGAAATGGGGGTGCTGCAGATACAGTTAAGATAAAATCATCCTGGAGTAGGGCAGGACAAAAACTGGAAACTTGGACACAGAGAGAGACATGCACTTGGGGGAACACTTTGTAAGGATGAAAGCAGAGACTGGGGCAGTGCTCCCATGAACCAAAGCATGGCAGATGTTGACAGCCAATCAGCAGAAGCTGGATGAGAGTCGTGTGGACTCTCACAGCACTGGGAGAAACCAACTCTGCTGACACTTTGTTCTTGGATTTCCAGCCTCCAGAACTGAAACAATAAGTGTCTGTTGTTTAAGCCACCCAGCTTGTGTACTTTGTTACAGCCACTCTAGCAAACACAGATCAAACACTCCTATCTATTTTAAAAAAACTAAAAATAAACCTATTTTCTCTTTTAAAAGACACCCAGTTTCTTTGAAACATAGTGCAGTTGGAGAGTAGCTTCCCAAGTATTGACCACAGCTGGGAGAACACTGGACTTGTTCTGCATGGACAACTTATTTGTGGTGTCATATGACTAGCACCCTGGGAATTCTCAATGCAACTGACCTTGAACAATGGGGGACAGTGATCTCTGCACAGCTGAAAATTCACATATAACTTTTGACTCTCCAAAAACTTAACTACTTATAGTCTACTGTTGATAGAAGCCTTACCAATGACATAAACAATCAGTTAACACATATTTTGTATGTGATATGCATTATAAACTGTACTCTTATAATAAAGTAAGCTAGAGAGAAGAACATTTTTTTCAAATTGTCATAAATCTCAAAAAATTTTTCCAGTATTTTTATTGAAAAAAATCCACATATATGTAGACTCATGCAGTTCAAGCCCATGTTGTTCATGGGTCAGCTGTTCTTGCTAAGTAGGCTTTCTGCACTCACACATAAGGCCAAGACAGCTTTCATTATGATGTGTGTTAGGTGTCCTTCCAAATCAGGAAAATAACATTTCCAATATTTGAAATAAAGATTAACAAGTCAGAATTGACTTAAAATTATCCTTATAAATATGTCTTTCCTTGTGGAAAAGTGAAAAAGTGGAGGGATTATCAGAATAGTCAATCAAATATTTCCATTTGTGCATTACTGATGAAATGTCTTGGTACCTAGTTTATTTGTGTCATTTCTTCATCTCTTTACATGTATAGCTCTTGTCTCTTTTTAGTTCTGTTCTGTGGCCTCTATGTAGAATTTACTCCTTAATTTTATCATTCACCTCTGAAAGTGGGGTGTTAATCTAACCTTCTCTAGTTGTTTGTGAGATTCTTAAAAACAGGAAACATGCTTTACTTTTTAAAATATATATATTCCCCATAGTCAATAACTCATAGAAATCATTTAAGAATTATTTACAGTGAAATGTTCAGGAATGACAACTCTACAGAGACAGAAAATAAACTAGTGTGTGCAAAGAGCTGGGCAGACACTGCAAATGGGCACATGGCATCCCTTGAGCAATGGATATGTTCCAAAACTGGACTGTGGTGATTGGTTGTGTAATTGTACACAGTTACTAAAATCATTGAATTTTACAGTCAAAATAGGTGATTTTTGTCATGCAAATATTCCTCAATAAAGTTGTTCAAATAATAATTTATTGATCATATTTAATAAAAATATATCTCTATTCTATTTGTATTTCATAGCCAACAGTACAGAGCTGTACACACGGAAGATGAATGGAGAAGCTTAGGGTTGTAAAAAAAAGCTGTTGCCATAATAGAGCTAATTCATATTTTTAATGTCTATCCCATTTTCCTTCTATGAGCAAAAGTGTTTCTGGCCATCCTTGCTACAGAAACACTTCTAGTGTTTTATTATGTGTCATGATCATCATCTAAGGGAGAGCTAGTTGATGCCATAAAGGGACTGACTGCCTCACATGCAGACATCACCCACTGTCCTTTATGTCCAAAATACTGCCATATGAGAAGGGATTATTTACCATGACAAATCTGAAATGGGAAATGAAATAAAATCTAACTAGAAAAATGTTTGTGTGCGGGAGTCATATGTGCATTGCAAGAGGGAAAAACAAACTTCCCTTTAAAGTGGTTTTAATTATTCCGTCTCTGACGCGCTTTCGCTGTAATCCAACCCAAACGCTGCCTGACTTCCTTGCCAGTTCCGGTGAGTAGTTCAGGACGCTCAAGTGTTCAAAGAAACTCTTTCCCTTCCCAGGCCTTGTGGATCCCAGACTCAAATCATTCTGATTTCCCATGAAAACTGAGTCACGGAGCTGTCGCTTACCTTAACCGAGCTTCCTACATGTTTTTATGAAACTCTTTGGATACTTTTTTGGAACAAAGTTTTAAGGGCCGGAACTACACAGTCTAAATACCCAAGCTCCTGGGACGCCAGCCATCCAGAGTGGAAGTCTTTACTCACTCCTAGAAAGGCACAAAGTCCCACATTACCTTTCCAATATTTTCTTGTGTAAATATTTTATTGCTAGTCCACTGTTCTCTGACCTGTTGATCTTCACTCAGTACTCATCTCTGCCAAGGAGGCTTGGTTGTTTTTACAGACAGAGACCATAACTTTATTCATCTTCAAATGTCCACTACATGAAACCGTTCAATCCCACCCATCCCAGTGCTAGCCTTCCATAATATATTTCTATCATCAATCACATAAAATTTCTTACTCCTTCTATATCCTTTCTATATTGTTCCACTTTTGCTATCATTATAGTGTTCTCTTTTGTTACATAGTAATTCATTATTATTCTTAATCCCCATTATGCTGTAACCTTGTAAGAATAGGAGGTATATTGTACTATCTGTGTTCTCCATTCTGTCCCCAACCCCCACTCTCACTCAGTATCATTCTCGGAATTGGAAAGTACTCAATAGTATCAACTAAGTCAAACAGCAATTGTTACATCATCCTTACTTCTAATTACAATATCCACATATATCAACTCAAATGGCAGAAACAAGCATGCCTTAACCTAGTTGATTCACCTAAGGAGCAAGAAATGTATTCAATGAAAAGAATTTCTCTGTGAAAACTTCTGAGGGGATACATCTTTTTACCAATGACCCTTTGCCAGTGTTTCTACAAACCTCCCTGTCTCTTATGCTTTGCAAGTTTCCACCAGCATCTGAGTGATTTTTATATGACTCTACCTTCTGATAAACAAAGCAGTGTGCTGGAGCAGATAAGGTGTGTACTTTGCAGCCACACAGATCCAGTTCCAAATTATGTCACTCAGCGAGACAACCTGCTTACACTGAGTTTCAGATTTCTTATTTATAACAAGACCAAAATAACAACCTCATGTCGTTATTGTGAGGATTAAATGGGAAAATGTGTTTAAGGCACTCTTTACAATGTCTGTCATAATACGATACTAAAAAATATTGAATTAAAGGTATAAATTCAATTAGACAAATATTTTGTAAGTGCCCATTGAGGGAAATGCACCAATTTTTTTCTGAGGACCTATTAATGAACAAGACTGTCATAGACCCTACTATCACAGAGCTTAGAGTCTAGTGAAGGAGACAGACGCTTGAATATATAAATTTAGTACCTTATGACAAGCCCAGTAATGCAGAAATAAGTACAGAGTGACTTTAGGACACAAATGATTCAGAACAGACTCTTTCATTCCTCTGATATCTTCAAATCATAGTGAAATTTCAGTACCTACAAGCATGGTCATTATTAAAAATAAATTCCATCTGATAGTCCAGTGCCAGACCATAATGCAGTGTGCTGGGTACCATAACCATATTAGAGAATCACCATGCCGTCTTTAGCTGCCACACTCTAGAATCCACAAATATACCCCAAATATCCATCCTTTAGAGAGACACAAGAGCCTCAACATAAAAGCATAATCAATACACATCTCTTGTATTTTGCATATTTTCCTATTTTGGGTAATAACTTAAAACTCAATGTGAAGATACAGGGACTGACTAGTAATTTCTGCAAAGCAGATGCCCTTGTTTTGCTTCTAAACCCTGCTTTCTTTTTTTCTAAAATAGCATGCTAATTTTGAAAGGCAAAATAATAAAAGGCATACAGGATGGTGAATGGAAAAGTTTTGAAGCTCACAAGGCCAATTTCTCATTATAAGTGGCCCCTGGGGAGTAATGAGAAACCTGCCCTCCACTTGTCAAACAGAAACCTGTGTGGTTATTTCACACTTCGTTGTACTTACAGCAACCTTAGCCAACTAAGAATGTTATGAGGGGGAAAATAACACAAGTTCAGGTAAATGAAGTCCAGTGGCCTCACTGTTGGAGGGGAATGACGTCAGAGCCGTGGCCTGTGCCTCCGATCAGAGCTGACAAAGAGCTGGAGAAGGAGAGCGAACCATGTCCCCAGCTGGTATCTGCCACCCTTGGCATCACTCTGCCTGCGCCCAGCAGAGGAGGAAATATGCACACTCTGACTTGTAGCCTGATTCTAAATGCCTACACCAGGCACAACCTAGAAAAGCCATTTATTTCCCTTGGCTTCCTTCGATTTCTTGTCAGCTCTACTTAAGTTAATTTCAAATATTCTTTCTTAAAATCAAAATACTTTGCTTGATTATGTCTTCCAGATAGTTGATAAATATACATCCCTGTGTGTATTGACACAATGTCACCATTGTATTTCCGTGAAGTGACACTTAAAACTCAGTGTGAAGATACAAGGACTGATCAGTAATTTCTATGCAGTGCCGCACCTGTACCTCTTACTCACTCCCATTTTTCTGTCACCTGGGTTCTTTGTAAAAGTGAACACTCTCCAGCTAAAAGATTTGACCATGAAGCGTAATCTAAGTCTTTTATGTCATCAACTGGAAAAAATGATGAAATGAAATATCATGAATTTATGTATATAACAAAAGACTAAATGCTGTAAGATACATATCCTTGTGATTAGGGCTCTAGTTCTCGCTCAGCAGTGAAGGATGGAATAGAAGGGCTCCTATTAAATGCCCTGCGGTCTGCTCGGAGTTGAACAACTGTTAACAACTGCCGGAAGGTTGACGAAGTCCTAAAATCTATCTCATTAAGAGCCATCTGATACTGAGTCCCAATTTCCTCTTCTGATAAATGAAGATAATAAGATTTCCCTGTTAAGAATGTTGAACGAATTGGGTGAAGTTCCGAGCTCACTGTGGCCCTTGCGGGCCGTATATAATGACACTTGTTATCACTCTGATTAATAAACATCCTGTAATAACCTAGGGATACCTGTAAACATGAATGCAACAGAACTCCTCAAATATGCCAATAATGGACCTGACTGCCTAAAAGACACATTTATGTAAGGGAAAGCCCAGAACCAGGAATTCATAGCTATAGTCAGTAGACATGGCTCTACACATGTAGCTGTGAGACCTGAGCCATTTGTCACCCCTCTCTCTTTCAATTTTGTACTTTGAAAATCTAAGGAGTTGAATTAAATTGTTCGTCATACCCCTGAGAACTCACAGGCTATCATTTTAATGAATCCTGTAGATTAAGCATGGCTCATCTACAATATCTGAGAGACTTAATATCATGTGTCGGCCCCATACTTAACTTTATAAGGATAGATAATATACTAGATAATATACTGGAGCTTATGTGGGGGAGGAGGGTGGCTATTATATAAGGCATCTCCCTACAGAACTGCTAACTGGAATGCTTGAACTCCTAAATTTCTTCAAACCACATCCTCCAAGGCAAGTCTACTAGACTCCAAATTTCACTGATTTCTGTTGAAAGGAACAAGCTTTTGTACAAATTGATAAAAAGCCTATCTCTTAGAGGGCTCAGAACACTTGACAGATACTATCATATTAAAACTGTTATTTGTTAGAGGACGGCTAGTATAAAAAGTCATTCTACTGATAAGGAATCTGAAACACTGTAAGTCAAGTGACTTTCTCTTGAGCACCAAGTGAGTCAAAAGCAATGTAACTCCCCAAATTCTACTTACTCATCAGGCCTCCTAATCAGGTAAACTGCAACTGCCCCGTTACGGATCGCTCCTCTGTCAGCCCCTGAGGTGCTTCTCCCTCCGAGAGCCCGGCCCCGGCTCTGCCTCTCCTTACCACCACCTCACCATGTGAAATTCCACGCCGCCCTTCATTCCACCAGGCGCAGGGCTATCAACCCCACCCGCATCCTCTCCACCCTCAGCACCTTCATGGTCGATGCCCTCCTGGGGTTTTTGTCCCATCAGAATGCTACAAAGATTATTTAAACGCTTTCCCTCTAAATAAACCCCATAACAGAGAACAGAATTTTCTGCAGTGCATACTGAAATTTACACAAAACTTGCCTTCTGGGATTTATTCTGTAGCCTTTTATGTCCCCTTCAAGCAAGATAAACTGAATAATTTGGGAGACACAGCACAAAATCAAAATGAAGTACCCTTTGTTAAAAAGTTATGAAGATTTTTAAGTGACGACAGAGCATTAAACCAAGCTCTGAGCCCTGGGTAACTGCGGGACGTGTATCATGCGCCTGAGGCTTTACCTGCCACGCCAGCGTCTCTTCTCGATCTGCACACCTCTGAAGAGGTGTAATCTAGTGTCTTCATCAACCCTGAGATACTTCCTCTCCTCCACTGCAACCTCCAGTGATTTGTTCGCCAACCCCTTGGCTAACAGGTTTATTTTGTGCACCACTGACATCTGCTAGTCTCCTGGTTCAACTCCCCAGAGACCAATTAATTCACTACGTTAATTATGCCGTGTGCTACTATTGGAAATTCATCCTCACATTCCCATTTCAAACATGGCCTCTGAAATCCTGGCTGCGTTTTTGTCCCTCCTTGGCCCAGGGGAAATCTTGTGTGTGTGGACAGTGTGAATTTCAGTATCTGTGGAATAACCTTGTACGTTGTCTCCCTAGGAATACGACTTGACCCTGGAGAAGTTCCCCTCAGCAGAATAATCTGTTTCTTTTCTCTAGAGCAACAGACAAAACATTTAATTCCTCATTATCTAGAACCAACAGAACATCTGTAGCCTAAGAGCAGCTCTGCCCATTAGCAGAGGCCGCAGCCTGAATCAATAAACGGCAGCCTAAAAATAAAGTCACATGGTCCCTCTGGAACACTGCTTGACTTAAAACAGACCTAAATGGAATATTCCTTAATTACCACTGTTTCATAATACTTTTTTTGACCTTCTTTTCTCAGGCATGTTAGATTCTCCAGGGTATTTCTAGGCATTGCAGTTTAGCAATTTAAATCTGTTTCCAATCTACACATGGTATCATTCAGCCCATCGAACAACCCTGAGCCTTGGCAAAAAGTAAAAATAAAATAATAAGAAATATGTTATTTGGTATATTATTGCTTACATTATCAGATATAGCCAGTGTTTTGAACTGCTAGTGTTATTTTTGAAAGTTTGGGTGCTTTTCATTTGTTCTTGGATTCAAATACATTTGCTTAATGTTATGTTCTTAAAATGTCGATCATCAACTGAATTTCAAAAATTCAAACTAGAGGAATGCTGATGGGATTCTTGTGTAAAATACATCCTTAATTTCAATATGAATAATCATTCCTTAATCTATATTTTTTGTCAGGTATTTTATCATACTTTGGTAGTATGTAACCAGCATATATTGTGTTTTTTTAAAGAATGATTCCCAAACTGCTTCATTTGAGACAGATAAGTTAGTTTAGAAGCATTATATTCCATTTCTTCAGCTCAATAGACACCATGTTAGTAACACTCAAGTGGAGAGACCAAATTCTCAATATGTAACAAATGAATTACAATGAATATAGTGTAGCGACAATAGGGCAGAATTATGTAACTACAGCATCTGTGTCACATGTCTTTCTGATAACATAAGAAAGGGGCATAGACACATGTACATGTATTCCTGAAAATTCTTGACTATTACATAAATCGAAATGAGAATGTAAGGCATATGTAATTCTTTGATTTTCAATCAGAAGTAAATCAGAAAGGGAATGGGAGACCTTATAGTAAACGGAGCACAAAAAAATCATGGGTTAGGAGGCCAGTGTTTTACCCTTAGCTATATCCCAATCAGCTGTGTGATTTGGGGCACTGCACAAGAGATCAGTGTCTGTCAAGGAAATGAAAGGTTTTAACTAGATTATCTTTAAAGTTCCTTTAAACTTTAAGTTTCTTTGATAGCACTGCTGCTTAACATGGGGTTGGAGAAGCAGTGTCTGGTACAAGCTCTTCAACTTCCTACAGAATCAAGATTTAAATACAGAATATCACTGCCTTCTTTGTAAAAGGTTCTTTCACAACACTGTTCAGCAAAGGTATTAAAAGAACAGCCTATTGATATAAATTTAGATTTCTATTTACCCTCTGCCTACTCACCTAGAAAATAAGATGGGATAAATGTCCACTAATATGGAAAAAAACTCAAAATGCCGTTTTTCCTAAATTACTGTATTTGAAATTTTCCAATGGAGTTAAGCCAGTGTCATGTTTTATTAAATACTACACTCAGTAATATTTTGAAAATGTGTTTGGGAGAAATGGGTGTTTCTGATTACTGTCCAGAAATTTTTCTTTTTCAAAATCAGATCATACTTCTTGAGTCTCAGTCCCCCTTGTCTACTTACCATTCGGTCCCTTTCCTTGGCTTCATCTATAAAAATCACTCAGATAACCTTAACTTCAGAATGCCTTACATGACTCCAAGCCCCCATGAGTCTCTTTTATTAATGCAACTAATTTTCATTTTCTTTTGGATATAATTTTCTTTGGGCCGAATTACTTTTCCTCCACGTAAAAATGTTTTAAGCATACATTTTCTATATCTGAAAGAAAGCATTTATTTGATGGACTAGTTTTAGAGTTGTTAAAGCTAACTCCCAAATGTTCAAACGAGAGGGGGAAAGATGTGTATTTTTTAATGGAGTAAAGCATATCAAAGTAGATTTCTAAGGCTCTGGGATTGCAACGTTTTTAATTCTTTGCCTTTCCTAAAAAAAAAATAATAACCCCAGGTTTAACTAATCTTACTGGTATACCATGTCCTTGCAAAGTTCTAGGACATAATTTCATTATATTATTTTCAGATCCTAAATATTAATGTTTGCTTTGTGTTTTGTTCCAGGACCTTATGTGATAGAAACAAGGACTCCATTGTTCAAATTTGCATGCTACATAAAAATACATATTTGGGTAAATTATACTTTCAAAGCTTGGCATTCCCAGATATAGCTCATTAACTACTATACTAACTATAGGTTTTTAAAAGGTTACCGCAGAGACACAGAACTGTCTCTAAGGAAGGTATGTGATGTAGGAAAACGTACACAATGTAATCCTTCTTCCCAAACTCCGTTATATTAGTTGAAAATTGGTTAAAAGAACATTAAGAGCAGTTTTTACTTTGGAAGAATCTTATTAGAAAGGGAATAAATTCACTGATTGTTCAAATATTTATTGAGCATCTATTACACCAGTCTCAGTGCTCTGTCCACACATGTGGTTGCAATGTGTGAGAGGAAAACAGTAGATTCCTTTGGTGGGAGAAAGAAGTCATGCGGGCTAATCCTGACTTCCCTTCCCTTTTGTGTACCACCTACTAGCCGACCGAAGGACCAACTTCCTTTTAAACTGCCCTTGCCTCTGAGGCACTACCTAGCCATGTGCTTCTCTGAGTCCTGGACATAACACAGACCTCCATGAACGGGTGAGATGGGGCTATTCGTCACCATTCACCATGCCCTGGGGACAGATTTGCTTCCAGATTATCAGCCAGTGTTTAAATAATGATCTGCCGAGGAGCCATTTTAATCTCTATGATTAAAAAAGCAAAAAACAGGAAACGGCACAGGTGTGATTGTTCTGCCTTTCTAGCAGAAACCAGATACTTTGCGGAAGGTGACAGGCTCATATAAAGAGTGAAGGCAGTGAATGGTTCAAGTGAGGAGAAACCGGACAGGACTGGTCTGTAACCACACAGCAGGGGGCCCGCTATGTTTAAGGCATTCCTCACTTAAAGAAGCAAATTAGGGCCCTTTCCGTCTGCAAAAACAAGGAAATAACGAAGTTCCAGTTTCCTCAACATTTCACTGCATTTAATTAAAAAATGAGTGTATCACAATATTTCATGTAAAAGAAAATATGGATTATGGTAGATAAGACATATCTTGAAAATTCTTGCTACCAGACACCTTGCCAGAAAAAAATATAACAACCCCACCCCCTCATTTAAGAGCATAGTGGAGCTTACTCAAAGTAAGGAAAATCCTCAGTTAACAACAGGGAATCACAAGCCCGAGTGCTAAACCCGCATTCACCATAGGGCTGACCGCAGCATTTGATAATTCAGTTGCGTAGAGGCGTGGCTTTTAAGAGTCCTTTGCAAGCCAGAAGAAGACATCTCAGGCTGCCCTAGACAGGAGCATGAAGGACGCTCAAAGTGCTGCATCTTTAGTGAGAGCGTAAACAGGAAAAACCAGCTACCTGCAAATGCCGATGACAAGGAAAACACGTTGGATTCAGCATAATACCAGGTGTGTGATCTCCTGGGTTTATAATTTAAATTTACGCCACACCTGTGGTCCAGGAACGTCCCCTCCACCCCCCAAGCCAAGAAACTAACAGTGTAGTCCTGGGTTGGAAGTGCCCTGGACTGCCAGGCAAAGCCAGTCAAATCCTCACGGGGCTTCTCAGGGGCTTCCACTCAAACGCCATGACTGTGCGAGAACGCTAGGAGGCCCATTCCTGTCCAAATCAAACAACTGTCGGTTGTCTTCTTTTTTCCAGGAAAAGAACATTGCTTTCCTAGCTATGCTAATGCCGCCTAAATACACTGTGAGGACGCAGTAAGCTTCTGCCTGATCCCCTGGAATCCAGTGGGTAAGGGGAGAATGAGATCACTAAGTGCTCAGGAGAAAACAGAACCAAGTAGGGCTGCTGTTCCTTTTCAATTACACTGGACATCAGAAACCTGAAAGCATCACCAATTTCCTGGGCCGAGAGAATGGATTTAGAGCTGCCGGCCAAGTGGAAACTATAATGGCTGGGAGCTAATGACAACTTTACAGGCTGGCAGAGCCATCATTATAACAAAGACATATTCAGAGTAAGCCATTTGAATACATGCAGTTAAAATTGGTGGCTAGTTAACCGCTAAGTGCATTTTGTGCTGGCAACAGAGTCCAGTGCTCAGTAACCTGTTCCTAATTTATGTTGTCACTCTGTTTCTGGTTCACACAAGGCAGGAGCCAAACTTAGATGGATTCTAAGTCGGCAGCATGCCAGAGAAGACAAGGCCAGGAGATGAGTCCAGTCTCAGGCTGCAGATGGCAGGCCACACTCTAAGATAAGGGCACTAAGTATATGAAGACAGAAGTTGCTCTGCAAAGATGGGACACAGGAAGGAAATGAAAGCAGAAGGGACTGAAGGAACAGGCTAAGGGGATAAGATCCAAATGTGAGGGAAAGCAGAGCAGACTCCAGTAATCCTGATGCAATGGGTGCAGGTAGAACCTGGGGAAGTTCACATAGAAACAAAGATGGGTAACTCAGGACCTGGGAAAGACATGTGAGCCCTCACAAAGTACAGATCGTGTGCATCTGCTCACTCCAGGAGATGGGCTTGCCTCTTACTTGGCGATACAATGAAGATTCTGGTGAAGAAATTAGTATTTTAGGAAGTTTCTTAAAGCAAGGTACTATCTACAAATGATGCAGAACTCAAATATTTCCTAACTTTTTAGTAAAAGCTCTATATTTTTGTAAATAAGGACTTGAATAAAATATTTTTAAATCCTTTAAGGAGTATAGAACTAAACTAATTGCTTTTTTAAGAAAAGTTTTTGCTAAAAACTAAGGAGGTGATATCTGACATATTCACATCAAATATTATCTTTGACAGATTGTTCCAACATATCTTTTCATTTTCTCAGATTAGTAAGCAAGAACATTTTTACACAGTACTTAAGTTTTAAGCACTGTAGAGAAAATGAAAGTTCCAATGGCCAGGATTCTCACCTGACCCTAATTGACTTGCTCACTGCACACGTGTGGGCAATACATTATTATTCATTCTATATAAACAGCTTTGCCCAGTGCTCTGGGCTGCACGGCTGCAGGAGAGCAGAGGCTGGAGTTGTGGCAGCGCCGAGGACAGAGACTGAGACAGTTGCGGGGGCGGAGAGGCCCAGAGGCAGATACCGGCTTGCGGCAGGCAGACTGGCTCTGAGTGGACAGGATTCTAGCACTTGACCTGCCACCATGGGAATGAAGTTGGGTAGAAACCTTTTCACCCCAAGAACATTCCATTGCCATTTTTCTGTCTCAGTGAATCAAAAGAGAACTTGCCAAGGGCTGAAAGACATTGGCAAGACAAGCACCATAGTAAATGTTTTCATAATTTATTATTTAACCACTTAATTTTTCAGGTTAGCTAAAGAAAATGCAAGCATATTGTAGGGAAGCCCCCCCCCCACACACACTTTCCCTACTGTTCTATGAGGACAGCTGTCCACTCTTTCACCCCAGATATGTCTGGCCTTGAGAAACCTCAAAACACAGCGTGTTGTACCCAAGAGTAAGGAGCTAGATAAGGGCCTTGAAGGTCAGACACCTGGCCGTGAAGGCCACATGCATGTGTGTCTTCAACACTTAGGTAACCATGAATTAGCACTGTAGCAGTTATAAGAAGTACGACTTTGTGCAGAATAAAGTGGCCTGTCTGAGCGCCTCCTTGACAGCTCCCACTGACTTCTTTGCTTTTTGCATTGCCCCAAAACCTCAAAGGCAACCCCCAGACGCCGACATATATTCCAAATGTTTTTACTTAACTATCAGATGTACACAGCTAGAAACAGCTGCTGAATATCTTATAAAATTTGGTTTGAAAAGAAATATATTTCTGCAAGCTGGTAGAAAATAAAACTCTTGTTTGTGCTTCCAATTAAATAGAAATCTCCTCATAGCAGTTCATGTAATAACCATTCCACAGGGTCTCAAAGTAGTTGATTATATATATATGGACACTACAGAAAATCTCCCCTATGTGGGAACGAAACCAAGGGCACAAAATGCTGGCTGCCGAAGAGCCACATTTCTCTGAAGAGCCCACCAGTGGCTCTGAGTGAATTCACCAGGGATTTATTTTGCTTCTAGAATATATTAAAAAGCATCATTTATTAAATATATAGTACATATTGCATATTAATGAGTGTATTATATATTTAAAGTACTACATGTTAACATATAGAGAATGTATTAAAAAGTTCAGAGGGTACTGGGAACAAATGGCAACAACCGTATAATGTAAATAGGAGGAACTATAAATAGCAGGCTTATTTCTTAAACCACCACCACCACCAATAACCAATTTCTCATATTTCATTATTCTGGACATGTGAAGGAGTACACTTTGGATTTCAACCATACAAAAGTAGCAAATATTCTTTAGCTGTGCACATTTGAGCTTGTTTTACTTTGGGCTTAGTTTGGCAGAAATACAAATAGACTAAGTGCTTGGGAGTAAACAGTTCACAGTTAATCAAAGGTGCGGCCTTTCAAAGAAAAGCATCTTTCCATATAAACTAATGAACGTTCAACGATCCTGTCACCGGCCCTGACCTGACGTCTCTGAGTCAGTTGGATCCACCTGTGGACCAGATTCCATTGCTCTGACCCATTAACTGTACTTGGCCTACCCCTTTCCAGGGAAACTAAAAATGCTTAGGTATCTGCCCCAAACATCTATACTTGGTATGGAATTCTTCCAGTAGCACCTTCTCCCTCCCCATCCCGCTGCTCTTCACTCCATGGGTATTTGGATTCTCAGCCCCGGTTGACACCCAATTTTCTCTCCATAGGAAGATGCTCATATTTTATTCTGTTAGGCAGGCTCTGAAACTGGCATTCCTGCAGGGTATTACTTCCAGAACCTTCCTGCCCTCTCCTTGCACCCAAACCGAGAGAAAGAGCAAGCGATCCTGAATCTCAGACCCAGCACCTGGGGAAAGTCCCCAGTGTCCTAAGGTAGGGAAGGGATTAGACAGTGAGACACCAATGCAAATGAGTGCTGCCACCACACAGCATGGATGCTTCACAGGCAGCCAGACTGCGCCCTGTACTTCCTGTACCGTGGCCACAACTACTCAGCTTCTGCCTTTCTGGTGTTTGTCTGCTTTTCCTAGTCCCAAACTTATCCCCGAAGCTTGATAGATTCAGTTTCTCTGGATTTGATCTCCAAGATCACGAATACAAAGTAAAGACACTCTGTACTTCAGTAGGCTCCTAAATATTTTAAGAAATACTCCATCAGCCATGCTGATCTCCTTCCAGGCTGTTTTATTTTGGATTCCTCTCCTCAGCCCACCCCCACACACACACACACACACGCACGCACGCACACACACACACTAGGCATAAGACAAGAACGTTAACAATCTCACCATACTCTGCGTTCATTAGTCCTCATCTGAAACTCTGTGTTCAGTTCAAAATTTTATAGGCATATTAACAAACTGGAGAATAATGGAGAGCTCAGAAATGGCCCTATAAGGAGCAGTTAAAGGAATTCAAAGAGTTTCACTAGAAAAGTGTTCCCTATCCTTCAATTGTTACAGCTCCTTAGTAATTTGACTATTCCAAAGAGACTGATTTTAATAATTCTCCATAATTTGATGGCAAATGTTTGCAGTGGTAGCCTACTTATTGGTATCCAGTTCTGTCTTTTTAAAGGGGGAAGGGGTTACTTTAAGCTACACATTTTCTAAAACTAAAAAAAGGGCTATTTTAGAAAAAAAGTGAATATTACATTGAAGATTTCATGGAACTACTGGCTTCAGTCATCTGATCACTTCACACGGGCTGATAATATTAGATAAAAACCTCTTTATCAGCAATGCATTGGAGCCGCACAGCTACTTTCCATATTTAACAAAACCTCTCTTTGCATATATACATGTGTAAAAACAGGACATTCGTACAGAGGACAAGGTGCCATTGAAGGCCAATACAGAGACAGTGAAATTCTTTTATGTCAGGAAAAATAAAATGCTGGGTATCACACGGAATTTCAGAACCTGATTTCAAAAGGATTATACAAAGAGGAAATAAAATTTAGCACTGTGAACTGCTGTACAGGATATATTTGTAAGTATGAGATTCTATAAAATAATAGATCAATACAATAATGTTGACTTAGTATAAATGACTAGTGGATGTTTGCTTCAACCACAGGGCTGCGAGCAGTGTCTGCAGCTTTTTCCAAGGAAAACAAACATCTAGTAAACACGTTTGCCTTGTCTTGGATTTTAATACTTAAAAAAAAAAAACTTCCAGTCATGCATGTATAAATGAAGCTTCTAAATTGGGCAGTAAAGGAAATATTACAGTTTTAGAGTAGAGTATATAGTCTTTCATTTTATGTTTTTATGTGTACATGTGTATATGTTTAGATAAAGACACTGTAAACTCAGATGTTTCAGAATTGTTTGCTTCAAAAATCATGTATTATCAAATGATTAGTTCCATCATTTAATTAGCTGTACTGCTTCCAGGTGTGGATTGTTATAATATGGAACATTGTTAAGCTCAATTTTACAGAATTTCTTTATCCCTTAATGTTATGTCTAAATACAACAACACATAAACTACTTGCTTTCTAAAAAGCAAGAACTTTGTGTGCTATGGCAAACAAATCTTCACTAAAATGTAAATTACTCTAGGTGTTTCTAAACTTTATGTGACGCTACATCATAAAATAAAGAAACACTTAAATGCAGATATTATATATGAACACAAAGAATTTATCAATTACCTATCAGGATAATAAAAACACTTAAGTATGTGAAAAGGCTCAATTTAAGAAAATTCATTTATTGTCATATTGCTTTGAGAAAGATTTCATTTAAATGCTAGAGAAAACTTGAATTTGCTTCTGGCATTATACACACCCAGCTCAATTAATCACTAATGCACCTATAATCATTTTAATAATTAATTCTATAGATGAAATATACACTTTCTTTAAAATAATCAGGAGAAAACACTGGAGACATAATCATTATGGAGACCTAAAATTGTTCTAAATACTATTTGCTTAGATTGTGAAAATACACACTAGTTTTACCAAGAGGATATTGAAAAATAAAAAATTGGCAAATTAATGCATAATATTAACAAAGATAAACAAAACATATGTTAAGAAAAAGCAATGGTAAATATAAATAAAACATATAGGAGTTTTTATAATAGCCCATTAAACTAATAAAATTCTAGATCAGGAGTTAATAAATCACATATAAGGAAAACCATAGCCCAGCACTTATGAAGGAGAAAAATTATTTACTTAAAATGTAAGGCAGGGTGTTTAAAGAAATCTTTGCCAAATATGCATTCTCCAGGAAACACATAATAATCATTTTTCTGGACTCTGTTATTATTTTATTTTTAGGTCAACGGAATTTTTCCATAATATTGTAACAGCAACATGAGAAAAAAATGATTATTGTTGACTTGAAGCCTGGTGAGTGAATCCAACTTAAGTCAGTTCTAACAGTTTAAGTTATTATTTTATAGGGAACTCTCTTATCACCAAAATAGAATGTAGTCTTATGGAATATTTGAGGCTAGTTTTTATTTTTACCAGTAAATGACCACGTGTGCTCTAATTCCAAGGGTATAATTTAAGTGAAGAAGTTCTTACTTGGGTTAAACAATAAACAAAACAAATTTGGGTTTATCAATAGACTATTTTAATCGAATTCTAATTCTGAAGAACTATACTTAAAAAACAAAATTAAAATTTACTCATTTTGGAATTACCAAAACTATTTCTTTAAAGTTCTCAGTTGTAAATGCAAAAGTGTTTCACTGCACCACTCATTATTTTGGTATCGTTTAACTTGTAGATACAGGTGTCTAACTTTGTGATAAATATTGTTGGATGCAGGATTGCAGATATTTCATTTCAGACTACTTTTTATATTTCTTTTTCTTTTTCTTACTTTGGAAATTCTTTGTCCTCAGACTGTGAATTATAGTTTCTTCATTTTGTCAGATGAACTTCCAAAGGCTACCTTTTTTACTTCTCACTTAGAGGTATGAGAATTTTAATTTCTATTCCTTCATCTGCCTTCCATCTTCCAAAGTTACTGTGAGATACTTCATTGCTTTTTTGTCTCCTTTTAATCTTTAATCTCCTTTTCTCTTCATGTTTAAGCCTTATATGTTCCTTTACTACTTTAGCAGTGTTTTGGGTGGAAGAATTATTAAACTCAAGGGGTTGACATGTTCTAGAACCAGAAGCTGGGTTAAATATTTATGTTAAATGTTAAATGTTTCAATGTAGAAGGCATAGGAGGATGTGGGAAGTGCTCTGTGATATTCCAGCAAAGTAACAGTGCATAGTGACAGTGGACAGTGAATCCAGTAATAATCAAAAAAGAGAAGTACAGGCATGTGAGTCCCAGAAATCTTACTCCAGTTGCTGGGACAGCAAGTTCCATTTTTTAATAGACTGGAAAACCAGGGAACTTTGTAAAACAATATTTCTTTGTGATCTATTTATTCTATGCAAAATACATCTTGTACATAATTCTGGCACTAAATATTTTCTTTAATTGTTGATGCTTTTATGTCATTGGAATTCCATAATTTAGTCAATCTGTGAATGTTTGGCTTAGAATACTAATCAACATATAAACAACTACTTATATATGATTATCAAAGAGCATTTGAACATAACACAGGGAATACACAGTCTAGTAGGAATAGATGAGTCAGAAATATAACACTTTTTTTCATATATTTATATTACATTCCTTTTCCAATGCCACCAAATGAGCCACTTGGGCCAGAGAACCTTCCCCTGATTCAGTCACTTGGCTGAGCACAGGGCTGCTGCAGGTCTATACAAAGCCTTTGCTGGAATTTAAAAAGGTGCCCTTTGCACCACATGGATGAAGCCCCACTTTGAGGCTCATAGTTTGGTAAAGGGAGTGGGGTGGATATAAGCCTCTTCTCTCCTCCGGAGCAGGTGCTCTATAGAGGGGACAATGTGCGTAATTGTACATAAGGGGAAACTCTGGCTGGACTGTCCTCCTTTCCCCTCTAGCACTCAGATAAACCCGAGATCTTAAAGCTAAACAAATCCTTCCTGGAAGCCGCATCCCTTTAATACCACACACAGGTCCAAAAGTGTGTGAATCCCTGTAGCAGACCCAGCCAGTGCTAAAGCTGGAGCCCCCTAAAGTGCGAACAACAGGATAGGGGAACACAGTAACAAACAAAAATGAAAAGGAGGATTTAAATCGCAGGGAATGTGCTGACACACTGAAGAATGGATAAGATTAATTGGGGAAACTTATGAAGTCTAAATTGAAATTTAAAAAGAGGAAGGAATGCAATCTGACAGAATGTTTGTTTCCTGTACATATGAAAGAGCTTAGGAAATACTTCCTGAGTGACAGAGTGCAAGAAGCTGAAGGAAGATCAGATTAACTGGAACAGAAAGTTTTTGCATACATGCATTTTTCTAATCTCCACAGTTCCATTTTAGAGAAAAGGAAGTTGAGTATCAGAGAGTTTAATTACCCATGCCCAAGGTCACGCAACTAATAAGACCCTGAACGCCAGCACATATCTGTTTGGCTTCAGAGCCCAGAGTTATTTTAATATAGTCTGTCACCTCTCAGGAGCTGTGGGAATTCCCTAAACTCTAGTGTATCTGAAAATTACTTTAGCTTTGATGTGCTCCTGATCTCAGTGGGTGTTGCATACTGAGAGTGTTCTGCCTTTGCCAAATAATTCCATCGAAGTTATAAAAGAAAATGTGGTAACTTGTAAATAGATATGAATTTTAGTGATAAAAATCACCAATGTGCACACATAGTGCTAATAGATCAAGTGAGGAGACAATGAGATATAAAAATTATTGTTAAAGGTGGTAAGTAGAGGAGGAATCAAGGCCCAGGAGAAGACAGAGATGACTAATAATACTGACAGAAAAGTTACATGAAGGAAGGAAGTTCTTTACCATCCTCCTACTTAGGAGATAAATTAGAGAGCCACTGGATAATCTGCATCCTGGACGTGGTCACAGAGACGAAGAATCTTAAAACTTGATCAGGGTCCGATTGTACCCAGGGTCTGTTATGCACAATCAGCCAATGTGACAGTTTTGTTAGCCTCGATTACTTCAGTGTTAATTATCTTCAGTCAGACATTTTTCTAGAAAAAGACTCACTTTCATCACTCTATTATTTAAAGTCCTCAATGAATTGTTACTACCAACAGAATAAAGCCCAACATTTAAGACCATCCAGAATCAAGCTGCACACACACAGACATAGCCTTACAATACTCTCCCTTTTGTTTAAACTATATTCACTCTATCAGACGAATTTTGTTCCTTCCTGCAGATACATTTAAAATATGTCCCTTAACCCTCCTTGCAGTACAGAGCCATACAGAAGATGAAGTCCACCAGCCCACTGTGCCCATAAGCTCTTATCCCCAAACCTGCAAATATACTTAGATCTGCACCTATAACCTCCCCCTTCCAATCACAAGGAAATGGTCAGTCTTACTCACACTTCTCCAATGTCCCTGCACCCACATTCTGAATCCCAGTTCTCCCTTATTTCTCAAGACCCTAAAGCTCTACTGGTTTTCCTTCTTTCTCCTATGTCTTCAACCTCTGTCTGTGGCACCCCAGGCATGTCACATTAAACTTTATGAGCACTGCTTCTAGAGTTGTGCCCGCCAGAATGGTCCAAAGGCACAGTCCTGTCTCTCTGTCTCTGTTACACCATTTCGTCCACAGCTTTCATCAGGAAGGAAGGGAAAGAAAGAAAAGAGAAAGTACAAGGAGCCTGAACGAGCAGCCCTACATTTGTCCAGGTCTCTATTTCCTCTTGTTTTCTTCCCACTTGTTCCACAAAACCACTCTTACCACGGTTATTGATGGACCTTCTTGTTAAAAATCGAATGGATATTTTTCAGTCCTTTGCTTTCTTAATCTCTTTCCAGCTCTTAACACTCCATTGGCCACTCTCTCTGCTTTTGATAACTCATTCCGTGGCTTCTGTGATACCATATCGCCATACCTTCTGATCTGATACCTTCGGATTTTCCTCCTGCAGGCACCTTTTTCTCAGTCTATCTCTTAAACGTCTGTACTCTCCAGCCATTTGTCTTGGGCCTTCTGCTCTTCTCAGCTTATACTCTTTCCCCGGACCATCTCATCTCTCTTTTGGCTTCTCATGTGTTTTGTAAAAACTGTGCCCTTTCTTTACCTTGAGGTCAAATCTCCCACCTGAACTTGTTTCCTTTCTTTCTACCACCTTCCATGTCCAATATATCAAGTTCTGACAGTTCCTCCTCCAAAATACTTGGTCTGTCCCTTTCCCTCCTTCTCCCACCTTCCTAATCCAAGCCTGTAACATCCCTCCCTTGGACTCGGGCAGTTGCCTCTAATGGATGTCCCTAACTACCCCCTTGCCCACACTGTAATCCATTCTACTCACAAAACCGATTTCAATATTAATATGTCTACTCCCTATTTTAAAACTGTCAATGATTTATAACTCCTTACTATGAAATTGATGGTGTAAGGCCTAATATGCTCGGCTTCTGCTTATCCTCACAACACATCTCCCAGCACTTTCTTGCTGCAGTGAACATGTTTTAACATGATTATCGGTACAGTCTTAACTCTCTAGCCTGTTCTCTCAACTCTCTCCCTGCCATACTCTAGATTCATGGGGTGACCACATTTCTTTCATTTCCCCAACTACGGCATGACCCATTACTTCCTGACCTTTGCCCAAGCTGCCCTCCCCCCTCCACTCGGATACACCCACATCCTGTAGGTTCCAGCTCAGTTACTACTCTCCCGGGATGCCCTCTTCCACCACCCCAAGTCAGGTCAGGTTCTCCTCCTGTGTGCGCTCACCGGCCCCTGTACTTCCTCACCAAATTCCCTGTCACATGCATTTTATATGGTTTTTAGTAAGGATAGAAAGGGGAAAGACAGGATCTATGTAGGTCACTGGCAGTCAGAACTTGGCATATAACAACTGTTTAATACATGTTTCAAATGAATCAATAAAGACTGATATAAAAACTCACTGTTTATTCTTAATAATTCATTGTCTATAAGTGTGCATATATGTTTGGCAGACTTTTTCCTGCTCTTATTATAAAGTATGGATTTAATCAGTCTTAACAAATTTTTTTGTTTTCCTAAAGTCCTGGGCTGAGTAAACTCTACCTGAATTATAAAGTCAAAGTTACATGGCCCAGAATGGGGAAAACATGGTGGGCAATACTCCTCTCAGGATTCACCCTTAGGAGGCTTGTTTTTCATTTGGTTGATTATAAAAAGGCAAATTCCTGTTCAATATATTGAGAGGGCTTTCTAAGAATAAAAATTATTCTAAAATGGGAGGCTTAGGAATTGGTGAACTCATTGTCAGTGGGCCCTAACTAGACCTTTTTCAGAGAGCTGCATTTTCTTAAATGTCATTATGATAAATAGGTGGACCAGATGAATTCTAAAATCACAGCTCTATGCATCTACATCCCTATAAAATATTTACGAGGTGAGTTATTTTATTCCCCCTCTTCCCCATCCCCGCCGTGATTGCACTCCGTTAACTTCAAAAGCTCATCCTTATTTTTTCATGATTTACAGCTCTGTGTTCTTTAGAAATTAACTCTAACCTGTAATTATTTGAAATGACTAACTTATACTTAGTACATGCTATATTTCTTTAGAAAAATGAACAGGCGGAATTGCTGGATTTGTAAGATGTGCAGAGATGAATCCAAGAGGCCCCCTTCAAAGTGAGTGGCATTTCACTTCTGTGGCCGTCGTGAGGCATACTTGTCACAGGATATTTATTCAACTGCAATCTTAATAAATTTTGCTCAGAGAGTAAAATTTGCATTTGCACATGACTCCTTCTAACAGAAGGGTGATCATGTATTACACTAAGGTTTCCTCTTGATTATTCGTGGTTTATACTTGAGAATTCAGCAAGTTTAATGTGTTTAGAGGGTCTATTATGAATAAATACTTAGAATTTTGTTATAAAGCTTTATCTAGTTTATGTTAAAATGAGATGCTTTGATCCAAAATATTTTCATAGCTCAAACTGCCCACCTACACAGTGCTGGAAACCTTCATCCCTGGTTGGAAGAGGAGAGACCGGAGTGGCGTCCGAATGCCTACCGAGCTCCCAAGTCTCTTCACCATTTCGCTGTAACTAAAAACGTGGCCATTTGGATGGGGACACTGACTGTATTAAAATGGAAAGTGTAATGCCAGAGAAGGGTAGCAAACCATTTGAGCTGATTTGCTTACCTAGAAGAATCCGAGCTCGAGGATTCCTGTCAGGTTGACCAGAATGCCTAACATAATCCGTGTGGAGATCTCAGTTTTGGCCACATGTCCCTGCTATGGCTTGAGCTCCTGGCTGGCATGCTCCTACCCTGAAACATCAAAATGTCCAGACACACTCACAGGCATTTGTGTGTGTGTGTGCAGGGACAGAGGGAGAGGCTGCAACAGTGGGTGGAAGAGCAGTAAGACTCAAACCTCAGTTTTTTAAAGAGCCAGTTGAGGCTGCTGTGCTGCAGAGACACGTGCAAGGAGGAAGATGGAACAGCCTCGTTTGGGAGCAGCTTCCTTCTCTTCTGCTGACGGCTCCCATGGAGCACTGATGGGCTCACATTTATTTCTACCTGCCTCGTAGACCCGCCATCAGGGAAGGGGAAAACCAGGGGAAAAGAATTCACATTCATGGAAAGCCAGCAGATGACAGACCTTTGATAGGTGCTTTACATTCACCATCTCATTTAATTTTCATAAGCTTGTGAGATAGATATTGTTATCACCATTTTATGCATAATAAGACTGGAGTTCACAGATTTTAAGTTACCAAAATCTCTTAAGTATAGCACCAGGATTAGAAACGGCACTAGCCATTTCTCTGGATTGAAAAGTTTATTTTAAGTTACCATTTTTAAAGTTCTAATAAGAGAAAAGAGCAGTGAGTCAGACACATTTCATGGAAATGTTTTTGAAAGCTATGGTAACAGCAGTATACTGTTAAGTATTGATGCAAATAGTCCACCTAAAACTGTCAAGACCCACCTGGCTTTGCAGAAAACAAAAGATTTTTGACCTTTTTGGGACTCCCAATAGATTTCCATATTCTAGGCTATTTTTGGACTTCTTTAATAAATCTTCCTTCATTGTGTTAAGTAGCTGCTAAAGCTTTTGGCTGTTCCCTCAACACCAATGACAGAGCTAACTAAACCAGGTGCAGCCAATGGACCTTGTTTGCATCTATAGCTGTCTGATTGCATACAGTTTTTCAAAACAGGAAAACTAAGAACGTATCATAAGCTGAATGGTAATGAACACACTGAGTATTTTAAAGGAAGGAAAATAAAATTATTTATATGAAGGAGTACATAATCAGTTGCCAATTCATCTCATAAAGCCTGCCAAAATGAACAGAAAAATAAAGCCTCAAAGCCAGTATCTTTCGGTTTTTTTCAAAATGGTAAATGGCTTTTTATACTATTTAGGTTAAATATAACTTTGCATACTGTTCACAGTAGTAAAAATTAAAGCCTTCAACATGCAAAAAAAATTATAGCAAATAATAGAATACATCCATTAATAATAGATATAGAGGCACTAGTTTATTACATGAATGCATGCAAATAGGTTTTGTGGATAAACTCTAAAATTCTAAGATTCTAAGATTCAGATCAATGGGCTAACACACAGCTGGTGGATACAGCAGACATGCATAAACTTTTAAAAGTAATTTGGCAGTTTGTACCAAGAACCTTAAAAATGTTCATCTTTTGACCTGGTTTGATTCTACTTCTGATCATCTCCTATGGAACTGCCCTTTGTGAGAATAGCAAGCTTTAATCACAGCAGGTTTTTATGCTTAAAAAAGTGAAAAACAGTTACACTGTCCATTCAGAATAAGTATGTAAACTATGGAATGTCCCCATGTAGAATACACCACAGTGACTATTAATGATTATAAATTTCTAACTCTAAATTATAACACTATAAATGGTTATTAAGACAATTGTGATGACATATAAAAAGCTTATTAAAAGGGTGATATGTATAATATATACACATAAAGCGTGCATACACACAAACAGCTGCAGGGCGCAACTACTTGGTTAAAAACACACAAATAAGGACATAACAAAAACATTAAAAAGAAATAAATCAAAACATTAGTAGTGATAATTTGGGAATAAAGAAGTTAGAGGGCTATGGATCTTTATCTTTTTAAAATTTGCTTTATCACTTTTTCAAGTTTACACTATTTTTGCAATTTTTTAAATTTTAATAATTTAGAAAATAATAATAAAATATAAAAGACCGCAGGGAAATAAACTTTCATCCAAACACAAATACAGTCAAGTAGACCCTTGAGCAACCTGGGTTTGCACTGCACAGGTCCATTTATGTGCAATTTTTTTCAATAAATATATTGGAAACATTTTCTGGAGGTTTGTGACAATTTAAAAAACATTTTCTCTAGCTTACTTTATTTAAGAATACTGCATACAATACATATAAAAATTCACATTAATCGACTATGTGATCGGTAAGGCTTCTGGTCAGCAGTGAGCTATTAGTAGTTAAGTTTTGGGGGAGTCGAAAGTTACATGCAGATTTTCAACCGCATGTCAGATTGGCACCCCTAATCCTCACATTGTTCAAGGGCTAGCTTGGCATTATTTTCAAGGTAGTACGACTCTGTTTAGTTTAGTGCAGTGAGCACCCTTTGTTTCTTTTCAAAGCCTTACTTTGGAGGAAGCGACACAGTGGTCCCAGTCTTTTGAAAAGTTGATGGCTGCAAAATGTGAGTATTATGTGCATGTCATCTTTGAATAACCAATAAGTGTCATCGCTAGGGGAGAAGGGGGCGGTAGGTGGTGAAAGCACGCTGCTCATCTCACAGCCTTGTAGATGGCAACTGCCACAGTTCAAAAAAGAAGATCCGAAAATAGTTTTTCATGTCAACCACTAATATTTTCTTTGGTGTTAATTAAAACAAGATTAGTCACTGTGAATATTTAATCTTCACAAGTGTATGTGTAAAATCCCTTGGAAAATATGCTTAAATAGTAGCATGTACTGAATTATACTGACTCGTCATAACCTTCTAAAGTTAGAATTTTTTTTAAAAAATTAATGACTTGCTGTTCTTAGCGCCTTCAAAAGTTATGACTGCATTTGAGTCTCGATTTTCTAAAACTCCTCAAAGTTTCTTACCAACTTAATCAGTGTCTGATTTAAATGGGACTTTATATAATATGTAGTTGTATAAAAGTTTGAATATTCGGATGGTATAAATGAAAGTTAAGAACAATGGGTATGAGGACAATAGGTTCGTGGGCTCCATGCTAGAAGTATGAAGAAATATGTGCATTCACGTGAGCAGTCAGTTGTGTTTGAGGTAGGAAATGGGGAGGTTGTAGAAAATGATAAATACCTAAAGACAAAGGTACAGAAAAAAAGTGTAGTGGGTACTCAAAGAAAATTCTCCTGTTTGCTCAATTTAATGGGGTTTGTTCCTCTCAAACGCTTGCTAATATTTGCCTGGAGATCTCTTTTTATTTGCAATTCCCTGTTAGCCTCTGGGAATGTTTCATCTGTTTACACCTGTTGACGGTGAAAGGGGAATTAGCTGTTCTACCTGAAGGCTGGATTAGTGGGTGTGCCCGCGGTTACTCCGGAGAACTTCGGTTCCTCCCGGGAGCTGCCACACTCCTGGGGCACCACCTGCTCCCCGACGCAGGGGTCCCTCTTGGTATGGCAACAGCTGTCACTGTCTGGCCCAGAGGACAGTGGGGGAGCCGAGGACCCCTAGGTGCCCCTGATGAAACACCTGCATGCGTCATTATCCGGCAGGTTCTTCGTGGCGGCCCCCTGCCGCTGGGACACCCCCAGGCTTGGGCCACTCCCTGAACTCCCTCTCCGGTGAGCTTCTGACGCCAGTTTCTTTGCTGCCATGTCTCTGCCTGTCCCTTCTCGGGTATTGCTCATAGTTTGTAAGGCCGTTTGCCCACATTAATTTTTTTTAATCAATTTTAAGATACTGGAATGGGAGAAAGAACAAAAATATATGTTCACTTGGCTAATAATTTGGATTTCAGTCCCAAACCCCTGTAACCCATGTTTTGCCTTCAACATGCATTGCCAGATTAACTCTCACTTGGAGTTTCATATTCTTATTCTCATATGTAAAATGGGAATAAGATCACCTTGTGCAGGTGGCTATTGTGCACATTAGATATAAAACACCTAGTGCAATGCCCAATGCAGGTTTGGCACACAGTAATTGGTAGTTATTTTTATTAGTAATAGAGCATATATCTCTGAATATCATTCCTGTTCTCCACTGCCTACCCAAAAAGTCCAAAATCCCTAAATCATTATTTAGGACTCTTTATAACCTAACCCAGTACACATTTCTAAAATTTATCTCCAGCTCTGCCCCTTGACATAACATGCCCTTCGGCCAGTGTGACTATCGCTCCGCTCTCTGCATGGAGGACTCTTCTGCTCCGGCTTCCCGGCCAAGTCCTCTCTGTCTCCTCTGTCTACCCTGCCCACCCTTGAAAGTAAAATTCGGGTTCCACCTTTTCCATGAAACCTCTTGGAAATACTTTCCTCTTTTTTTTCTATTTTGTCAGTGTTATTATTTATTCTGCTTCTAATTACAGCTATTTTGTGTACTGGGTTTTTTCCACAGATGCTTTCTCACTAGATTGTAAATTCCCTAAAAGCACAGATCATCTTTCATTCACCTTTCAAACCCCTCTCCCAGAGACTAGAAACACGCTTTGTACCTAATGAGCACGCAATAAATTCTCAGTGAGTCAATATAAGACAAATATTAGTAAGAAAAGATCAAAACACCAAGCCACATCATGTAAGAGTTTCTGTGTCAGTCCTGGAGGCCTCCTAAACAAAGTGAACAAAGTTGATTACTTGGTAATGATCTCAACTGGGAGCCTGGCTAGGATTTAGCAATTGAGAGACCTGATGCCAGGAGAATAAGCAAAGTTTACAGGAAAGATGACAGGAAGACAGAATGCTGCTCTTTATAAACACGAACACAGCCTAAGAATCTTACCAGAAACTGGAATTTTGGGAAATACATGTAAAATTTTAATAACCACCTAATGAAAAGTGGTTATCTCTGACTGGGCAAGCATTCATTGAGTTTTTAATGTATTCGACATAGGGAAATACAGGAAATCCATCCTACGGGAGAGTGGAAGAGAGTGTGTCAATGTGAGTGCTTTCCTGAAGGCATTCATGATTAAGGGGAGGTAAAACATATGTGCACCATTAGCAGTTGGAAAACAGCTACAAAGAAGGGAGACTAGAAATAGCAGGGCACCCAGCACAAACCTAGTATGTACATGCCGAGGGGTGAAGATAGAAGCAGGGGATAAGAGGGATGGCAGGCCTCCTGGGGAAAGAGTCTTCCAAGAGGCAAAACTTGATTCAGATTGTCGTAAAATGTTAAGGATGTCTGACTGCCAGTACTTTGAAGATAGGACACTGTTTTAGAAGTGGGTGAAGCGAAATCAATGAGTGCTTCCTTCAATGAAGAAATGTGGTGTGTAGGATTCCTCAGGGTTAGACATGGAAACTGGGCTCAGTAAAAAACCTCCACAAGGAATTAAGCTGACAGGACCATGCAAAATTTCCAGATCTGCAGATGATAGAGAGTTCTCCAAGTTTCCAAACATCCACATTCGTAGGGTAGAATTAAATTATTTGCAAATGGATATAAAAGCAGTATTGAGTTTTTTAAACGGATCAGGAAAAATTTGTCTGAGCTCTTAGTCACCCTTCATAAAAATACCTGACAATTACCAAAGATTTTTCCTTAAATGATGTTGATCCAAAATATGGCACTGCGCCTCGAAATATCACCAGAATATTAGACATCGGCAAGATGTAAAATGGCAAGAAAATGCTGTGGGTATTTCTGATAGCTAAATCTAATAAAACTAGAAAGGACAAAGAAATATGCATTTGAAATGACAAAGGGAACAGCAGTCACTCAAAACCTAAGGGCTCTTCAAACTGCAAAGGTCAGGACTGAAAAATAATCAAAATCAAAATTTTGACTAACTCAAGTTTTATTTTTAATTTTGACTAAAATGTTAGAAGACAGTGCTAGAAATAAATGCTGAAGGCTCATACAAGTATTTATTGACCAAAATTCAAAAGATAAGGATGGAGGTTGCCCACTGATATTCGGGTCAAGTGTGCTTGATATAAATAAAAAGAAGTCCCGCAAAAGTGCCGCGGGTGTCTCAGCATGACCCATCCCATCCTTCCCTGTGTCTGGCCGGCCTTCCAAGCCCCGGGACGGAAGTGAAAGAAGCGTACGAGATCACCGCGTCAGCTCACGTGCTCCCTCTAGAGGGAGGAGACAGACAGACAACCAAGCAAACCAGTGAAGTCCTTCATCCCAGAAAGTGGTAACTGGTTTGAAGAAAATTAAACCAGGCGATATGACCAAAAGGAAAAAAAAAAAAAAAAAAAGGCAGGTGTTCCAGGGCATTTCAATTGGGTGATTAGAGAAGAACTGTCAGAGGGGTAAAATTTGAGCTAATAATTGAGTGATGAGAAGCAGCCAACCAGGCTGGAGTCTGGGCGGAGCAGCCCAAGCAGAGGAAAACCATGTTTGAAAGCCCCTGAGATATGAGTGAGGTTCGAATAACAGTGAAGTGCATCATGACAGGTGCATAGGGCCGTGTAGGCCATGTGAACGACCTGAACTGCGGGACCCTCTGGTTCTGTTGTGGAGAAAAGCAGAGAGACCAGTTGAATGAAGGCTTTTGCAATAAACCAGGTAAGACTGGAGCTCCGTGTGAGACGAAGCCAGGAGTAATTAGCACATGGACGCTAATCAAAGTCAGGGGGCTATGAGATCACCTGGAAGGAGACTTCAGAGAGAGGAGCGCAGAGATCCTGAGACAGAGCTTAGGTACTGTAAAGGAGATGGAAAGGAGCATCGGGTGAGTTAAGGATTATCCAAACAGTATATTACAATGGAAAACAAGAGAGCATTTCAGAAAGGGAGAAATGGACTATGTCAAAAGCTGCTGAAAAGTCAGGTAAGACGAGAACAGAACAGCAGCCACTGGATCTGGCAGCATGGATGTCCGTGGTGCCTCGGCAAGAGCGGTTTCATGGGCATGGTAGCGACGGATAGGGTAAGAGGAAGGAAGGTAGATAATATGGGAAATTGTTTACTTACGGTTTGCTTTGAAGTTCAGAAGAGAAAAGACTAAAGACTGGAAAGAGGCATGAGGTCAATGCTGAGAGTGCAGAATCACTGTTGTTATTGGTTCTATTTGGGAAATGCAGCAGTGTGTTTGCAGACCATGGCAACTGTTAGGAAGCAAGAAACTAATGACAAGGAAGAGAGTGGGGACAATTGTAGGAGCAACAGAGAAATGCAAAGCAACAGAGAAAGCAAAATCAGGTGAGGTGAAAGCCATAAAAGAATTGTTTGGCCAGCCCACAAAGGACCCTTCCCCCTGAGGGGAGAACTTCTAAAGGGCAGGTACCAGGGGAGGAAGGTTGCTTGATTTGGTGGAGGGAGGATGAGGGGCTCTCCATCTGATTAAATCTGTGTTCTCAGCAGCTTGATGAAAGGTCATCAGCAGATCGCTGAGGATGATACCAGGGGAGGACAGGAGAATGGCTCGGTAATGCTGAGTGCCCATTAAAAATTTGCAGTGATGATTTCCAGTGAGAAAGCAGTTATGTATTTTTCTACAGTCTGTTCAGTTTGCTCCAGCACAGGCACAGAGGAGACACTTAGTTAAGCCATTCTCAGCAGGCAAGTGCTCTGAATCACAGAGCTTGCATCACACTCATTCTGGTCCAGATCAACTTTGAATGCACTGTCTACTTTTCTCCCTTTCTCAG
This sequence comes from Phataginus tricuspis, assembly GCA_029783875.1. Classification (NCBI taxonomy): domain Eukaryota; kingdom Metazoa; phylum Chordata; class Mammalia; order Pholidota; family Manidae; genus Phataginus; species Phataginus tricuspis. The sequence continues at coordinate 4,924,957 of JAQQAC010002701.1, read as the reverse complement.
TCATCACAATCCCTTGCAGACAGCCTTGGAAATGCCAGGCTGAGCATTGTAGGATCGTCCTTCTGCATCCTCCTCTTCCTCACAGCACAGCAGACACTGGATGTTGCCAGTGGTGGTGTTTTTCCCTGATGTGCATCCTGACCCCAGAGGTAGAGCCCTTCTCTCAGCTCTCGTCTGGGAGGGGCTCTGCGCTGCTCGCTGGGGATTGGCAGCTTCCTACGCTTGCATTTATTTTACTCTCTGCTCGCCAAGGCTGTTGCCATGGGGCCCTTCGCCAGCCCTCACATTACCCACCTGCATGCCTCAGCTCCTCCCACTTAGCGCTTTTTGTCTTCTTTAAGTTCTCATTCACATCTTCACCTTTCAGGGAAGAAACAACCAAATCTGCCCTCACTGTTCAGTTAGTACATTTTTTATCTCCCTCCCAGAAAACCAAAAAGCAATAATATGCCATATGTAAATCCTCTGGTCTTTGGTGCTTCTTAGCTGCAGAATAATCAGAGTCTGCTTCTTTCCAGAACCTATGGAGAGTCACTTTCAAATGTAGAAGCATGAGCAATCCAAAAGCCTGAACTGACAAGCATTTGTTTATTCAGTATCTACTGTATGTCAGGCAGTATACCTGGGCACTGGGCAAATGAAGACAAACAGCTGTCCTAATTCCTAAAGGGCCTGCAGGTGAATGGGAGAGTAACAGAAGTGAGCCAGTAAATATAGTGGACTGTGATACAGGGTGAAATAAAACTATAATTAAATATGTGTGCTCTAGGGGCTCTTTGTCAACTGACAGGAAGCATTTATCCAGTCTGGGGTAAGCAGGTGGTTCAGAGAAATTTTCCCAGAAACTGAGATACCAAGCTGAGTCTTAGATCAGGGTATAAACCACAACACAAAAGGAACTGCACATAACAGCATGGGGTGACATACTGTTTGGCTAGGAATACCAAGGCTTGAACAAAGACAATGTTCAGGAGTGACAGGGAAAGAGAATGGAAATATAAGCCATTATAAACCTAATGGGCCCTGCAGCCATTAACAAGAGGTCTGCCTTTTCCCACTAGGGCAATGGGAAAGGGTTAAAGGTTGTAAATAAAAGAACATGGACAGTTTTTTGTTCCTCTAATAAAAGTACAGAAAAAATTGAAAGCAGGGTCAGATAGATGAACTGATGTTTTTTCAGGTTAAATGGTTTAGAAATACTCCTCAAAAATCATAAGCAAAACTAATGTGTAAAGAGAGAACAGGAGATAATGCAATAAATGTAACAGATAGTGTCTTGAATATGTAAAAAGATCAGAAAATTCAAGAAAACACTAACAATGCAAAAGAAAAATGGACAAAAGATTTGAAATTCACAGGATGAAAAGAAATTGTAAGAAAGAACAATTTTAAGCATTAATATTTTTAAGATGCACCATTCAACAATTGCAAGTTACTGGTTTTACCCCATGAGATTAGAAAGGATGGAGTGAGTAGACACTTTGACATGGCACTTGGTAATGAAAATTAATGAAGTTTTTCTGAAAGCTATTTTATAATACCTTGGTACCTTTGGAGGTACCAAAAGCCTCCAAAAATATTACATTGTCAATCTAGGAATTCTCCTCCATTAAATTAATTCTGAGAAAACAGCTTCAGATGCAAAGATATATAAACCAAAATGTTCAATGTAGGATAATTTATAACATGAAAAGGGGAAGCAATCTAAATATTCAATAATAATGGAGGGCTAACTATAGTATAATGTAGCTTTGCAATGGACTATTATATAGCCCTTGAAAGTAAAAAGGAGAAATTATTTGCTACATGATGATAAGTATGAAATACAAATTTAGTTTCATAGTATAATGCCAATGTGTTTATGTATATGAGCTAATACTTGTTAGATAGAAACTTAAACATGGTTAAACAAAGGACCGAAAAAATAAAAGAAAATATATCAAATTGTTAACAGTGGTTATTGTCTTTATTAGAAGTTTTCTATATTTAAAAACAACTCATTGAACTTTAAGCTACTTTTATAATAAAACAGGAAGAAGAAGTTAAGAGAAAAGCCAGAAATGATTCATATCATAGAAGCCAAACCAGAGAATTTCAATAAAACAGAAGATATACATTAAAACTTCACACAGAGGATGGTGGAATTATGGAAGTAATTATCCCTAATGATACAGGTTGAAAATAAAATGAATTTTAAATTGTTTTAGACACACTACCTCTGATGGAAGACTGCAACATAGCTCACCTTTAGGATTTAATGGTGTGGCTTGCTGTCTTGCAGAAAGCAGTCCTGGAAAGATGCACCGCTGTTTTGACTCATCCGAGGGGAATGTCATGTTTCCCTTCTGCATCAGGAGACCAGCATGTGTTACTTCGTGTGTCACAGAAATACTAATTTCAGTGACTAGTTTAAAAAGAACACGCTAGAGAATCCCAAAGGCACCACTCTTGTTCTTCAAGGAAAAAGCATGCACAACATAAACCTAGTTTTTCCATTGTCTCAATTTAATGAGCAGTTCTGTTGTTTATCCCTATTCATGCTGTTCAAGCAGAATCATGGCCTCCTGATCGTAACACTCAGGAAGAAATATTATTTAAAACTTCAGAATGGGTTGCACTGGGCTGCATTGTCTGATCTGGAAAAAGGTTTTCCACCTTGTAATTCACTTCTGTGAGTCAACAGGAATTCTAAACTGAGCAATTCAGTTCCAACTTTAATAATGACTCAGATTCCTGGAACACTTTTATACAAATGCATTTCCAGCTGCTTAATTGGCTAATTAAAAAAATTCTATAAAATATACCAATCACATGAGTCCACTTATTCTACCTCTGAAATATTGGATAGGTTCAAGTGGTCCAGGCCAGCTTTCACTAGGTTATGACACAGTAACACATGACATTAAAGTCCCACTAATTTACAAGAAAAGTTCATTTCTTGTTCATGTTACACAATGACTGGGTTCAGCTCCATCTCTGTTCCATGTCTTCTCTCTGGCCTTCAGGCTAAAGGAGCAGCTCTTTTCCAGAATGTGACCTTCTCAAGGCAGGGGTAGGAGAATGGCAGAACCACCTTAATGGTCCTTAAACTTTCTGCTTGCATCTGTACACTTTGCACATATTCCATTGGCTAACACAAGTCCAATAGGCAAGGTGGATATAAATGGACCAGGAAAGTATAATCCTCCTACAGGAAGGGCAGGGAATAACTAAGAATCGTACTACAATTCTCCACTTCAAGTATCTGTATAAAAATGCATCACAACACATGGATAGCTTCCTCAGCAATGGACTTGGGTATCTTGAGAATAGCAAACCATTTAGCAAGCCTCCAAAAAATTCTTCCTCCACTCAATCAGGAAGGAAGTTAGAGAAAGCAGATATAGATACGGTCAGGTTCTGGAATGAGAATCTCTCAACATTTTACTATTTAATTAAGCTAAACATGAATATAAAAACAAATTCAGAGTACTATAACATAGAATCTAATATTGTTTTCCAAGTCATCTCCCTACCTGCCACCCACCATCTACTCATCCCATCCAAGTGTCCTTGTGGCTAACTCTCATTCCAGGAGCTGTCATTTCATCTAGTATCTCATTTTTTTCCTGTTCCATACCTTATTTCTTTATTTTACAGACCTTACCTTCTGTTCCTAATGAAACACCTGGTCAAATTCCTCCAACTACAAAGTATATCAAATAGCTTTTCATTTTCTTAAATAAAACTATTTTGTCAGTACACACAAATTATTGCTTTCCAGCTTTACTTGTTAAGCCAGAAATGGCTTTTTGTTTTGATTTGTTTTGCTTTGGGGTTTGTGTATCTATCCATTTGGCTATCTAACTGGAGCAATGATTGCCTGTATTCTCTGCCCCCAGCTTTCTGTGCTTGTATGGAGATGGGGCACATCTCAATGTTACTTTGGTATGAGAATAAACTTCTTGTTGGAAATCTAAGTTAAAATCTATTCCCCCGTTGGGCAGGACTATCCAATCTGTACCATTTCCAATGTTGCATTTTTATACCTGCTCCTCTCCCATTCTTGTCTGTCTTCTCAATTCAAGGATGTTCCTTTCGAACGGTCTCCCACCCAACGTCATGTAGGCCTACACTTGCTCACACGGTAATAATGAGGCATGCTCTGATTTTGTGTATTCCCATGATGGCCCATTTCCTGTAGGCTGCCATCTTTTCCCAACACTAATGTTTCCTTACCTGAGTTTTTCTCTTCTTAACACAAAATGCCTTTCTATCTCTATTTTGGTATCACTGCTGACAGAGCCAGCAGAAGCCAAGGAGACAAGGAGACTGGTTTTTCAGTGCTAGAAACTCAATCTAATCTCTTACGTGAAGAGCTAAGAAAATACGGTTTTACTCACCATTGTCATTCCATCTGATTACCATTTCTTGTAACAGTTAATGATACTGCCAAGATATTGTTAATCAAAATCCTATGCTTGGTCATGTATGAAATGTGCCTATGCACACATTTCTATTATAATAAATTAAAAATTATGCTGTTGTTTCATCATTTTTCAATTCAGTTTTTCAAATATTCCAAGAGCTTTCCTGGTCACCAAAAGAAGTTTAATGTTCATCTCAGAGAGTTCATTTTGAATCTTGAGACTACTGTTTCTCCCAAAGATTCTTATTAATGTGTTAGATGTTTTAGAGCTCATGCAACCCTCCTCTTCAAACACTAGCCCCTGCAAAACAGTGCCTCAATCGGAAAAGCTCTGCCCCCGTCTGCCCTTATCTACCCACTCCAGAAAGGCAGTCTAAGATCAAAGCTGAGGATAACCATGCCTGGCATCGAGTGTAGTTGATGGTTGTGCTGCACATTCACACTGTCCTGGTCCAGATTTTGAGATAGTTTTGACACCCCGTTTGAATTCCGTTCTTTGCCTGGTCCCTCATTTCTGGTTTGAGCCATAAAACCCTGAAAATGAAGTAGAATTTTTCATCTATCTATGTTCTGTTGTGATTGGATATTGAGAAATACCCCAGGTTGATTAATACCTGATCATTTTATATACTACTTAATACATGGTTTGGTATTTTCCTTACAACTGACCTGCCTGTTGCAATTCTAAACCTTGCTCTAACTTTCTAACTTGCTTCAACTTTTTTTTTCTTGGCTTGAGAGCTTAGATTTTTTTCAGAGCTCTGACCACCAATCTCACCTAAGTCCTATTTCTGGGCCCTAGGGACCTCTCCTCTCCTAGACCCACTCACACTGGTGGGAATTTTGCTCAGAGTGACTCAGAATAAAGGAATGAAGGGGTGACCACACCACAGACTTGCATTGTCAAAACGTGCTTCAGATGTACAGATCTAAATGTGATATGGGGTGGGTGGGTGTGTATGGATCATTATATAACACTTATCTGTTAAATACTCTGGAAGCTTTGCTTCAGACTTTATTTCAAACATTAAATCTCATTCCTATTTTTTAATTATTTTTGACCCATGAAAATAAACTGATTTCTCTATTATTTTTAGATGGTCTGGTGGTCTATGCAGCATACTTAAAAATGGAGCACAGTGACGAGAATATTAAATTCTGGATGGCTTGTGAAACCTACAAGAAAATAGCCTCACGGCGGAGCAGAATTTCTAGGGCAAAGAAGCTTTATAAGATTTACATCCAGCCGCAGTCCCCTAGAGAGGTAACTACCTGGGCATGACAGCAAGTGGAAATCCATCCATCTGTGGGAGCTCACAATACCTACTAAGTACACACAGTACCAGGCACTTTATGACCAGTGTTGCCTACAATGCTATAAAGTCAGCGTTGTGAACCTTGTTTTACAGTAAGAAACCTAAAAAATCTGAGAAGTTAATTAACTTGTTCAGTGTTGCACAGCAGTTAAGTGGGAAAGTTAGGATCGAAAGTTAGGCCTGTCTGGCTCCCAAGCCTTTCCTCCCAGGAAAGTTTAATTCCCAGGAAAGTTTTGAAAAAAGAAGTTCTTATAAGAAGACTTGACTTTGCTAGAAGGAACCACAGGTACCATAAATAGGCATGTTGATGTCACCGTGGGGCTGGGTAGTGTGTGCCTCCGCACCAGAGCTCACTGACACCGTGGTTTAGAGCCAGCAAACCCAGCAAGCATCCACAGTGATGTTCTGCCAGTGACTCACAACTGCCTAAAGAAAATAGAGTCACGAGTGAAACAGATACACTGAGACTCCTCCTGCTGGCAAGGGAACGAGGAAGGAGAATTCTTGTCCAGGGGATGAGGGCAGCGAATGATATACGAGATTCCCATCACTCTGACAGTCCTACATGATTGTTCCTGCATTATTGACTTGAAATTCTTGTCTGGAAAATACGTGGTTTATTGACATAACCGCTCTCCTCTATTTTTCCACCTCACTTTCATCCCGTTTCAGGGCATACTCAGTTAAATCAACATTCCTAACTATTAAGGAAGATAAACTTTGAAATAGCACCAACTTCCCCTTTCCTTAGTAGAGACCTCCGCCCCATAAACTCCCTGTTTGCAGACCCTGCCAGCAACCACTTGCATCTGCCTATGGAAGCAATGGTTTCTGAGGTTTCTCTGGTTTGGGGCCTCACAGGTTTTTCCTCTGTTTTATTTTTCTTTTAATCTAGGAGGTGAAGGTAGATGTTTACTTTTCAAAAAACAAAACATTTACCTCTTATAAGTCTTTTTAGATACCTATGAGACTGAAAACAAAATTACCCTATTCCACTGGAAAGGAGTGGGAGGAACAAATCAAAGCTTTCCATTATGTTTCTACCTCCAGTTATGCCTCCTTACGCTCCACATGTAATCTCCCTTTTCAGATTAACATCGACAGTTCAACAAGAGAAACTATCATCAGGAATATTCAAGAACCCACTGAAACGTGCTTTGAAGAGGCTCAAAAAATAGTGTATATGCACATGGAAAGGGATTCCTATCCTAGGTTTCTAAAGTCAGAAATGTACCAGAAACTTCTGAAGACTATTCAGCCCAGCAATTCCTGACCGCTACTCAAAAGTCTAAGTTGAAAATGGTGTATTGAAAGTACTGGCTTTGCTCTTTTAATTAAGAAGAACAAAATAAGAAATACAGTAGGAATGAAATAAAATAAATCAAATATAAATTAATTTCTAGTTCTTAAGGAAAAACAGATCCCAAAAGGAGTAGACTCTAGAACTCTTACAACATGACTTACACAATTTGTGACATACCTATGTAGTTCAGTTAACATATAAGGAAAAGGAAAATCTCTTTTTATGACACCAATATTATAAAGTTTTTGCTATAGTAGTCAACTAATGGATGTTTTCTCATTAATGAAATTTTGCTTTCATAACACACAGATTAGTTCTTTAAAAATTGTAGCTATATGATTCATGTCTCTAGCATGAAGGTAGTCTATAGATTACTTGTAAAAACTTTAATTGACAAAATTAAAGTACTCAAAAGTACAATCAACTTGTATTATATCATTAGCAATATAAAAAGATGTGTTCTTGGGAAATATTTTATCTGTAAAATGTTCCTACTATTATCATAACTGAACTTCCATATTACATATATTTTCTAAATGTGAAAAATTTCTGATGATTCTAAGCTATTAAAAATGTATGGATATCTCCATTTATCCTTATACTGCCTCAAGGGTAGGAAATTTCATTCTTATATTTTGAGATTTTTTTTCCTTACAATGCGAATTCATCATTGTCCTGATATCGAATAAATCCAAATATAAACTAAAAACTTATAAACATATACTTTTTCAAGGACACAGTAGTTATTTTTCCAACAGAAGAATGTTTTTTTTACCTGTCCTGGCATAGTGGCTTCTTAGAATTTGCCAGAAAATACTCACGTCTCTTTCACTTGCTTTGTCCCTCTCATAGCATAGGATAAATGTTCCACACAAATGGACAAATATTCTGTTTTTGATGAAGAATAAAATACCTAAAATATTTAATATCACTTTTCCAAAGAATTAACTAGGAAAATTTTGTTCAAGATTTTTAGTTTTAACACAGCATGGAGCACATAGTCAGTGGTTCTTTAACATCCTTCTGTGTTGACAGTAACTGCAGATAGTTGGGGTGAGGATTTAATAATGTGTGTAGCTGTTAAATCACTGTGTTGTACACTTGAAACAAACATCGTATTGTGTATCAACTATACTTCAATTAAAAAAATGAAAAAAAAAGATTTTTAGTTTTACTATGAAAAGTGTTTCTCATACCATTACTATTTTAAAATGTCTACAAACTTATGCTGTATGACATGAAAATGAATATTAACTAGAATTCTTCTCATTCAGCAAAGGATTATGAAAACAGAATAAATATTTGGGGTTCACTTCTGAGAAAGAAAATTAGGTGTGCAAGAGAATATTTTTGTTAAAAAGTTTATGATTGATGAATGCAGACTCTAGTTGTAGAAAATGTTACCACAGTAGTCCAATTTTATCAAATCACTGACTTTTATTTATTTACTCTTAAAATACCAATGTAAGACCGCAGATAGCTATGATAAGCCAAAAAAGCTTCATGTTTCAAATAGTCTCCTCATCTCACTCCATCAGGGAATGAGTATATTTATAGGCAAGTAGGAAAGGTTGTATGTCCACACATGGTTTGAGCAGTTTCAGAACACCTTAGCTCCTAATCATTCCAATGGTGCTAAATCAGCCAAACACCAGTATAACTAATAAATGGAATCAGAATAATTAGCATCCTTTACTATTTACTTCTTCCCTTGAATGGGTGGATATTTGTACACCAATATGGGAAAAGTCTAGAATTTTCTGTTTTGCTTGCACACTGGTTTTACCTCCCAAATACAGTCCCTCTGTTCAGCTCCCGCAGCATCTTCACCTCATGTTGGATAAATAGGGTGCCACATGGTGACATGAAGCAAAGAGCTTTGGGCTGAGGTACAAGGCAATTGGCCTGGTGCCTTGTTCACTTGCCTGATGTCACTGTGCCTTTAGCACCAGGCCTCGGTTCCCTCAACTGTAAACTAAAGAGGTGGGACTAGTTGATTGAGCCACATGTGTGTGTTATTACACCCATTACCAATGTATGCATCAAGCTTTATACAACAAGCTCGGACACATTTTGGAAAGTAACTTCTCCAAAATATCGACATTTTCATGAGAAGTGTATAATGAACTATTTATTTTGCATTTAATTAACACTGATTAAGGGAGTTCTGAATTTTTTTTACTTAAAAACAGAAAATTTAAATTTAAACTGCTGTTTGTTCAAGAATTCTACATGAAAATATGTATTTTATGTTAATAGTTAAAACAGTTTCCAGATCATTGTAACTTAATATTCTAAATCTTGTTCATTTTTCTTATGATTGTCTTAAATTAGTAAATATTTTACTAAAGCAATTAAACCGATCATGTTCATCAAATGGCCACAATTAACACATTTTTTTACATGGTCTTTATTTTAACCTTAGTACTTTGAGATTCATAAGTTAATAACATATTGTTAGACTTCTGATACGAAACCTGGATATATTTATGATTTTTTTCTATTTTTAAATATACATTTTCAATCTCAGGAGATATACAAGATAAACCTTCATTGTATCTGCATAAATATAAAGTCTTATATTCTCCAAAAGAAGACAGTGGCAGAGATTTGTGCAATTCAGATTCCAGCATGTTGGCAGAAATGAATATTTTCCTGTTTATAATTCATCAGTCACACCATAGTTTCAACCGCAAAGGGCTTTTTACCATTTTAGGAAGAATGATACAGGAAAGAGACACATAAAGCTTTTTTCAAAGACATAATAAGGTGTGATTTGAAGAAACTCATTAGATACCACTGCCCAAACATACCTTTACCATATCGAGGACCTGACATTCCCATTACTGGTCATAGAAGGTGAAAAGTGGCCTTGAAATGCAAGTTGCAAGTGGGGAGTGAAATGCCAGTGCTGGCACTACCTGTTTCCTGGGAGAAAGCAAAACATGGCAAGAGAGGATGCAAGCATGTAAGGTGACATAGGAAAACAGGCCGAGAGAACAAAGATATTAGGGTAAATAGAGGTCAACAGGTACCAAAAAGGATGTGGGAACTTGGGGGACAAATGGAAAGGGGTTGCTATGTCCCTATGTGGTTAATAGAAAACCAAAGGTGGGGGGCTTAGTTTAAGAAGCAGGTATTCTAAATTGCTAAATATACATTTTAGTAGAAAACAATCAATAGCATTCTTATAGAAATAAAAGAGCAAGTATTAAATTCCTCAGCAAATAATATTTATAGAAGCATTCCTTTAATAAAACCCTACCTAGCTGCTATTGAGTACAGATACTGTACACGCAGACATTACTTAGGTGATCTTCTGCTGTCAAGGGTGTGTGAGCCAATAATTAAAATGCAAAATAATAGCGACCGGGGTGACCTGTACACAGAGCGCTGTGGCATCCCAGCAGAAGCGCTCCTTCTACCCAGAAAAATTTGGAAAGAACAGAAGAGGTGATGTTTAAGATGATTCTTAAAGAATGATTGAGCGATCATTCAGAGGAAAGGGGAGACAGTGTGGATTGAAACAGCTCAAGAAGGGAAATCTTGTGGCAATTAGGAAGATTTAAAAGATGGTGGAGGCACTGGAATCAGAGAGAGCTAAGTTCAAATCCTGACTTCCAAACTTAGCAGCTGAGAGGATTTAAGAAAACAATCTCTGAAAGTTGCTCTTTCTTCATCTGTAAAATGTTAGCATTAATAGCATCCACCTCATAGGCTTTTGTATATTTACATGCATACAAAGTCCTGATACTGTGCTCAATGAAATGCAATCCTATTGTTAGTTTCCATAAAAGTCCAAACGAGAGGCAACGACTGTCTGACCCAAGCAAATGGAGAAGAGAAAGGGAGAAACTGTGAACTGATAAGATACAGGGAATGGGGCAGAGATCAAGGCTGATCCAAATTTTTTAATCTGAGCAGCAGAATACATACAGATGCCACTAACTGAGAAAAGCCCTCAGAAGGAGGAGCAGCTCTGGGAGACGCAGTGAGTGTGAGGTGCCTGTAGGCCACAAGTGGGACTCCCGAGAGAGGCAGAGGGCGGCCGTGTCGGTGTGGGAACAGTCAGCATGGCTGACTCGCTGACCAGAGGAGATCTTATAGGGAAACTGCAGAACAAAGACAGAAATCCAAAGGACTGAATCAAGCCTTAGGGACTAAAATAACATACTAATGTCTTAAATCCTCACTGGAAGCTAATCATGATATTTACAGTAATGATAATCATCAGTTATTGAGTTTTACTATGTAATGGAGACATTGTGCTAAATGTTTGGATACATTTTCATTCATTCAATAAATAGCTATTGAGCATCTATTGTCAGCCAATATGGTTCTCAGAGACAAGGAGTCACCATAAACCAAGCAGAAAACAGGTCTGACGTCAAGGAGTTTACCTTGTCTTCATATATTAAGCAGTAATCAAATAAAGAAAATCATATCAAATTATGATAACTGCTATAAAGAAAGAAAAACAAGATGATATGATAGTGGTAGGGGTGGGGTGGGGAGATACGCACTGGAGAAGGTAGTCAGGGCATCGTTTATATGTTCCTCCCTCCCGACAACCCTCATAAAGGGTGAGGAATCTGAGGCTTTGAGAACAACCTGAAATAACTTGGTCCGCGCCTCTCAGCTAGACTCAAGCCTTTTCTCACTCTAATACCTCAACCATTATAAGTACAGCCTCCCACAAACAAGCCAAATGGAAAGTGAACGTACAATTGTCTACTATATACATGTATGTGTTCACATTTAATATGCCATTATTTATACAGACCATTTTAATATGCAAGATCCCTATTACTGCTCTAGTTACTGTTGCTAATAAACTCACAAAAATTTATTTGAAATGTCACCGATGCTGAGGTCTCTGCTGGAAAGAAGAATTGCCAGGGAACTGATACAACGATGCCCAAGTTCCAGTAATAACATGCAACACCTTCTTTTCAGTCAACAAAGACATTGCTTAAACCGGGAATTTAAATGCACATATTGGGTACTCAGTGTATATTTAGGGATGGAAGGGCAGGTGACGGCGGAGGCGACAAGCCACCAGCCTGTCAGGAAGCTGGAGGCCGTGGCCCTCACCATGCAGCGCTGCATGGCTGCCGCTGTTGCCCTGGATGAGAGGAGGGGCCGGAAATCAGGGAGGCCATGGCCTTGGTCAGTCGGTGCTAACTGGCTGCATCTTCAGCGTGAGATCCTGGAGGAGCCGCAGGGGGCAAACGGTGGAAAATGTCTTTAAAAGTACCAAAAGCCAAAAACAAAAAGTGCTGAAAGAATTTAGAATGGATGGCCAAAGAATTTAGAGCAAATAAAGAAATCACGGGAGCATTTTATTTCATTTTAGCAAGGAGCCTCTTCTCCTCTAAGGCTGTTTATCTGCCAGTCAGCCAGGCAAGCAGCCTTTGCCACTTTCTAAAGATGACACCCAGCACCTGGCACTGGCCACTACCTTGCCCTACGATTATGCTTCAATATAAAGCACCTAGGGCTTAAATAATGTGTGTAAGCATAAACGGTATGTTTATGTTTATAAAAAGGATTCGACCAGTGGCATTTTCAAAATTTTAAGTTGATGGGCAGAATGTCTTAGAAAGAATAATTCCTTTCCAAAAATCAATGAAGTCTTCATAGTTCTCAAAGAGCATGGACATACATGATTTCACTTGAGTCCCCAGTCAACACTACCAGGACGCATTTTATCCCTGCTGCACAGAGGAGGAGAGGCCCAAGGAGCAGTGTTCGACGCTGCCTGGGCCCGCAGGTGAGTGGTGTGATGTGTGCATGAGAACAAAACTCTGGTAGCAGGGGGATAATGAAATACCCTGCAGGGGCACTGCACGAACTAGGTGAGTTAGTGGGTGCAGATGTCCAGAACACAGAACCTGGCAGAGCGCTGTGATCCTAAGAAGGTAGTTATTAAGAGAGGATATGTGATTTTAGAAAGCAATGGCTTATGAGACTCAAACTGGTTGAAAGCAATAGTTAATATATAAGGAAAAAACAAAATAAAGTGGGTAAGAGGAAACAGAAAAAGCAGTAGTGTAAACTGAGGGGAGCGGCAGCCTCAGATGTCAAACACTGGCAGGAAGCAAAGAGGAATGAAGAAATAAGAACCAAGCAGAGAATGCTACGATGGTAAATAAGCAGGGCTTATATGATAAACAATTTTCATCGGAGAACTTCCCTTCTTAATAAGGAAAGGAAACTTTTCAAAACAAGAAAGGATTATGCCAGATCTATAAACGTACTTAGTTTGAAACTTATACTTTAAAAGGAATGGTATATAGAAAGAGGTAGGAAGATCTACTAGATAATTTGACTATTTGACAGGATTACACTCATCTTGCTGCTGCTAATTAATAATGTGTTTAACTATATTATTAGACAGTTACATGTGTTTCTCTGGCAGCTCTTGTAACTGATTTCTTTCTCACAGGCCTCTGCTGGTGAGAAGAATAATAAAAGACAGTTAAGGTAAATATAGTCTGTCCTTACGCCATAACTCTGAGAGCACCCCAGCCCCTTGGTGATTCGTGTACAAGTTATATCCCAGGCAACTAACTCTAAAATTGGAGTGTGTGTGCTAACTCAGATTTTATGTCTTGGTCTGGCAGCTTGTTTCTAGGGTTGCCACAGACAGATGTTATTATTAGCTTAAAGGTCTGGTGAAGAGTGTTACCAACACCTAAGCTACTGAGACAAGAGGGGAAATAAAGACTCTGAGGTTCTGTTTTCAGAAATGAAACTTGTAAGCTACTAGATACGAGGCACTATGATGGTCATTTTGCATTTATCCCATTTAAGTCTCACAATAAATGTGCAAAGAAGCTATTACTAACTACATTTTAACTTTGAGAAACCTGAGACTAGAGATATTAAAAACTGGTCCAAATTCACTCATGAAACAAGTGTCCAAGCCAAGTTTCTGACCCTGAAATCCATGCTCTTGCCATAAATCAAATGAGGGTATGAAATTACAGGCCAAAATTGCAACTTTTTTCAGTCACGGTTTGCAAATCAGCCTCTGACATTGACATGACTCTTGTGTACCTGGGAAATGATTGATTTTCATCATAAATCTCTGTCTATTGTCATCATTCATAATCATAATGCTGGTTGCTGCCATCATCCTAAAGATACACAGGTTAGAAAATTCTTCCTATGAAATTATACAAGAGTTACTGATATGGGCACTCTAATGGACACTTTATGGGGAAAAAAGCATGAAAACCTAATTTAAAAGAGTTGCTGTCTTCAGTAATGTCCTGCGTTTCAAAGGCAGGGAAGTCATTCAGATAAAATGAACTGAATGACCCGAGTTTTCTGCACTGGTAACAGGAAGACGCTCAGGAACTGTCAGGACCCCTCTTGCTCATCAGCGACCTCGGCTCCCCAGCCTACACCTCAGACCCGAAGTCCAGACCTGAACCAGGCAGCGCCGCCACATTTCAGAGCCACTGTTGACGGTACCCCCTTGCTGCCAGTTGTTGCGCCAAGACACCTATATTATCATCACTCACCCTTGATAGCTCTGAAAGGTGGGTGACCTGAATCCCATTTTTCAGATGAAGAAACTCACTTGGCTGAAGTAACAGATGATGGAGCCGGGCAGCAACGCGACCCCAGGCCTTTCTCACCCCAGGCTTGATCTTACCCCTCCAGCCCTCGCTGCCTCCGAGCACAACCCTCGGTTCCTGCCTGTGGTTCCAGACCTCCCTGAATCTTTGCATCTAGAACTGAATGCATCATGTCTCCTTATAATTCACCTCTACTTCCTTTCCCTCATGTATTCTTTTTTTTTTAAAGCAGAGTAAAAGCTTCATTTAAAGTTACTTAAAGAGAGAAGAAGTGCAGCAGGCAACCTCAGCGAGGAGAGGCGCCCCGAAAGGTTAAGATTAAAAGGTTACAAGTTTGGAAAGTGTGGGCCACCTCAGAGAGAGGAGCGTGCCCTGAAAGGTTGAAAAGAGAGTTTAAAGTTAAAAGGTTACGCACTTGGCAAATGCTGGCGACCCCAGAGAGGAGCCGGCAACCCCAGAGATAGGAGCCGGCGACCCCAGAGAGAGGGGCCGGTGACCCCAGAGATAGGAGTCGGTGACCCCAGAGAGGACCTGGCCACCCCAGAGAGAGGAGCCGGCGACCCCAGAGAGGAGCCGGCCACCCCGGAGAGAGGAGCCGGTGACCCCAGAGAGGAGCCGACCACCCCGGAGAGAGGAGCCGGTGACCCCAGAGAGGACCTGGCCACCCCAGAGATAGGAGCCGGTGACCCCAGAGAGAGGAGCCGGTGACCCCAGAGAGGACCTGGCCACCCCAGAGAGAGGAGCCGGCGACCC
>JAQQAC010002701.1:4857476-4909578 GCA_029783875.1 Phataginus tricuspis | reverse complement strand
CACCCCAGAGAGAGGAGCCGGCGACCCCAGAGAGGAGCCGGCGACCCAGAGACAGGAGCGCCTCAGGTATGCTTTACCGGGATTAAGGGCAGCAGTCACCAGCTGTAAGGTGATCACATGCTGGTTTGCCCATCCACCTTAAACTCTGTTACCTTTGTGTGCCCAGAAACAGTCAGCCTGACAATTGGTTTAAAACACACTTAATGTATAAACAAAGTCTATAAGTGTTTAAATAAGTGATGCTACCCAGTCACCTAGAACTCAGGAAGTCATCCCAGACTGATTTCTCTCCTCAAGCCCCCAAAACCAGTTAGGAATTAGAAGTCTTACCCATTCTACTTTAAATGTCTCATGAAGCTGTCTTCATTTTTCCATCTTAGTGGCTACTTAGTTCTTATTTCCACCATTCTTGTGCGGATTACTAGTTTTCTTCTGAAAGACGGAAACACCATTCTTTCAAAGGTGGCTCCTGCCCGTAATATCCCCTAACAAATATGATCCAGTTCTTAAGAAACTATCAGGATACCTGGCTCTTCAAGCTCTTCCCCTCGCTTACCACTCTAATTCCATCGTCTGCTTGCTCTCCTGTGCTTTCTTTTCTTTCTCTCTCCCACAGTGTGCTCTAGCTATCAGAAAATCTGCTTTACTAAGAGAAATTACAGTTTTATAAACACTGTTTCTACAAACCCAATTACTCGATTCTTCCCATTTCTGCCCTTTTCCCTGTTAGAATCCACCCGCCTGGAATTTCTGTCCCCCTCCCCCTTGCTTTAAACTGGTCTGTTCCTCCCTCAGCATCCAGTCCCAGGCCCGCACCGCGCTACCCCGAAGGCCTCCAGGATCACTCGGCCGAGAGCACCATCTCTCTGTCACCCTGAATGCCCACAGCAACCATGATCAATGGAATTCATGAGCCAAATCTTGTGCTATTTTATTAATTTTTCTCCTTCTTGAACTACTTGAACTACTTTTTAATATTTTTATTATCATATCTTTCTCAAGAATAGTACTATTATTTCTTCAATGAGATTATAGATTTTGAAGACAGCTATGTTTTCCGTCTTTATATCCACCAAAAACCGTATCAATGGTTTGTGAGGAGTAAATGCTGAAAGCACATGGGATACAGTATTGTATCCTGTGCTGATGATAACAGTCATACTAATACTACGATTCATTAAGCCTTTACTATGTGCCAGGTGCTGTGCCAGTCACTTCGTGTAGACTGTCTCCTTTAACTCTCACAACAAGCTTGTGAATTCGGCTCCATTATTATCTTTATTGTGTAACAGGTACAACTGAGACCTTAGAGGTGTAAAATAATTTATTCTAGGCCACACAGTAGAAGTGGAAAAACCAAACCTTAGTTTTATCTTCTATGCTAAATTTCTACTTGGAAAAATCTTCATGTAGTGCCAGGGAGACAAAGTTTTATTATCTGTTACTTGTTTTAGGAAAAGTATTCTTTGTCAATAACAAATCTCCATTCGAGTATCTGTTATTGCCTGAGAGCAATAAGAAGACCTTCTGAAATAGGTTCCATGAGAAAGAAGTGGATGATGTCAAAGTTGCTTCATGGCTTCAATGAAGTAATCTAAATTTTCAGGGAAAAACTGAGTCACATTGATAGAAAATGCAATGAAGTGGAAATCTACAAAAAATAGTGATGCATATTAGACAAGTAATTCTAAATATTTCATAAATAGTATAAGGATTTCTGAATATCAGAGCTAGTGATAACCCTGAAAAATAACTTGGCAGTTAAAAGTATGAGATGGAATGAAGGAATTATCGTCAATTAAATTATTGTGAAAGTGAAAGTGTTTTTTAAAAATCCTCTTAATAGGATCTGGAATTGGTGAAATCATCTACATGTGAATCATAATTAAGACAATAGAGACAAAGAAATTATAAAGCACTTTGAGTACAGTACTTTCTGTTCTTGGTTTATTGCTCCTGACAACTCTTAAAAATAAAGGAAGTATTAAATGTTCAAGGAACTGTAAATAGGGTTTCTAGTAAGACATTTCAAAACTAGTATGTCCGAAAATTAATTTTTGATCTTCCTTCCAGGCCAATTCCTGCTCAATTTTCATGCCAGGAAACATTGTTGCCTTTCCCCAGTTCTGCACTTTTCCTTGTTATATTTCTTCTGCCTGAAATTTCTGCCCCTTTCTCTTGGCTTGAAATAAGTGCAGTTCCTCAATATCTAGTTCCAACCCCACCAGTAATCCCGATGTCCTCCATGATCACCCCAGGTTAGAACATCACCTCTCTCTCACCTCTGAATGTTCACAGTGACCCTTTCCAATGCAATTCATGGGCCATAAAACTTTAGGCCCCGAGCCTTGGAATCCTCCTGAATGATGCTCTTTCTGTCACATCCCACAGTCAATACCTCAGTCAATCCCATCATCTCTTCCTTTGAAATATATCCTGAATTCTGTCACTACTCAGCATCTTCACCGCTTTGACTACTGTGAGCCACTGTCATATTATGCCTGGGCTATTGCAATAGGCTCCCAGTTGGCCTTCTAGCTTCTACCTCTCCACTCCTACCATTTTCCCCAACAAACACGCACACATGAACACACACACACACAAGCCAGAGTGTTCATTCAAAAATGTGCCAGATTATATCACTCTTCAAAATTCTCCAGTGATTTCAATTGCACCCAAGGAAACAATTCAAAATTCCTGCTGTGGACTACTAGGCCCACCAGTATCCCACCACCACACCTGTCTAATCCTCCTCCTACTGCTCCACCACCACCACCAAACCCATCATGCTTCCCTCTAGTCCAGACTTGGGGCCTGCCTGCTCTTCTGTGAACTCATCATTCTCTTCTCCCTCTACCCTAAGGCGTTTACACTTGCTGATCCCTGTGTCTGGAATGCTCTTAGTTCAGTTCTTTGCTCAAATGTCTTAGGGAGACATTCCCTGATCACTCTATATAAGGCAACAGTATTGTCACCACCTCTATCTCCCTGTTATCATTTTTCATAGCACTTGTCAATCCCTAACATTTTATTTTTTATTTGCTTATTTTCTGTAGGTCCATATTAGATACAAGCTCCCCAAAAGCAAGAATTTTGTTGAGGTGTCTATAAGATAACCAAGTACTTATTTTAAATTTTTCTTTGTTCCAAAGTTCCAAGACAACCCTATAAACAGAACATAGATTTTGGTTAGGCAAATTTGGAGTTTTATCTATATCCTACTACTGTTTGTACCAAATTTGGGGAAATTATCTAATGTCTGTAAGCATCTGTTTTCTTATCACTAAAATAGGGAATATGTAGGACTGATGAGGATAAAGGCTAGGGATTAAAAGTAGTATTAGTGAAAACTTACATCTACAGAAAAACCTGAACAAAAATGTTTATACAGCTTTATTCATAACTGCAAAAACTTGGAAGCAACCAAGATGTCCTTCAGTAGATGAATGGATGAACTGTGATATATCCAGGCAATTGGAATATTACTAAGCACTAAAAAGAAACATCTATCAAGCCATGGTTAACATGAAGGAAACAAATGTCTATTACCAAGTGAAAGAAGCCAATCTGAAAAGGATATATACTGAATGATTCCAACTGTATGACATTATGGAAAAGGCAAAAATCATGGAGATAATAATAGAATTATTACTGGTTTCCAGGAGGTGGGGAAGGAATAATAATGAGTAGGTAGCACACAGAGGATATTTAGGCAGTGAAAGTACTCTGTACGCTGCTGTAATGATGGATGCATGTTGTTACATTTTTGTGCAAGCCCATGGAATGCACACCGAGAATGAAACTTAATGTCACCTAAGGACTTTGGGTGATTATGAAGTGTCAATACAGGTCTATGTAACAAATGTGCCACTCTTGTGAGGGAAGCTGTGAATGCCTGAGGTAGAGGGTATGTGCCAAATCTCTGTATCTTCCTCTCAATTTTGCTGTGAACCAAAAATTGCTCTAAAAGAAATTAAGTCTAAAAAAAAATACTGGGTGGAGAGGATTAAAGATGGTGGCGTGAGAGATGAGACAGAGGCTTCCTCCTAAAACTGCATATAATATGAAAATATAATTAATATGACTAATCCTGAAAGAGCAACAGGAAAGAGGGCTGCACCAAACTGCATACACCTGGACAAAAGAATAAATCTCATGGAACAGGGTAATGTACCAAAGTGGTGGTCCGGCTGGACCCAAGCCCTTCTCCCACACCAGCCCACCAGTGGGAGGAACATAAACAGAGCAGAGAGGGAGTGGAGGCCTGGGACTGCTGAATACCTAACTCTGGAGATACGCTCTGGGAGCACAAACCCACATTTCATGGTGCTTTCATGGTACTCTTATGATTAGGGGGTTGGAGAGTTAAGACAGGAAGAATACCAGGAGAGACTGAGATTTCAGCCACTTGGGGAAAGCAGGGATCCATATCTGGCTGCTCTGGGACAAAAGAAAGGCGGGCAGTCTGAGAGACTTCCCAACAGCAAGAGGGCTGCTAAAGGGACAAGGATTGCACAGAGCTTACTGGTCAGGAGAAAGGACAGGTAGACAAAATTGTCTGGGTGCATTCTGCCCAGCAGGTTGGGAACTTTCTCGATCTTCAGGCACTCCAGCTCCCTGGCTGGCTACAGAGCTCCAAGGACCCCCTCTGTGATATGCAGCCTGCAGCACCTTTCTCCCAGCCAGCCCCTACTGGCTCACAAACCAGCAAACCCTACCCTGGTGTTAGGCCAGCCAGAGGGAAACCCATCTACAGCAACTACAAACGCAAAGCATAGAGGCTTATACCTGTGTGCTCGGCCCACTGGTTCTGGCAGTAGAGGTAGGCATAGCAGCCGGGAAGCAGGAAACCTCTTTCCTCCCCCAGGCACCAGTATCACTCCCCTGTGATCCTGACATTGCTTCAGGGTCTGAGCCGCTCAAGAGAGTAGAGCTTCTGGGCACTAGAGGGTGCTATATACAAATATGAAACGCCAAAGAAACCAAGTTCAAAGTAAAATTATGAATACAACCCCTGAAAAAGATTCAAATGAAATGGACCTCATGAATCTTCCAGAAAGGGATTTCAAAATAAAAATCATTCACATGCTCATGGAGGTACAGAAAAATATATCAAGAACTCAGGAATGAATTCCGGTTGGAGATCCAATTGTTGAAGAGCACAATGGATGGTATTAAAAGCAGAATGGATACAGTGGAGGAGATGATAAATGAAATAGAAATTAGAGAAGAGGAACACAAAGAAGCTGAGGCACAGAGAGAAAAAAGGATCTCTAAGAATGAAAGAATATTGAGAGAACTGTGTGACCAATCCAAACAGAACAATATTCACATTGCAGGGCAACCAGAAGAAGCAGAGAGAAAGGGATAGAAAGTGTCTTTGTGGAGGTAATTGCTGAAAACTTCCCCAATCTGGGGAAGGAGATAGTCTCTCAGACCATGGAGGTGCACACATCTGCCAACACAAGGGACCCAAGGAAGACAACATTAAGACATAAGTAATTAAAATGGCACAGATCAAGGATAAGGACAGACTATTGAAAGCAGCCGGAGAGAGAAATAAGATCACATACAAAGGAAAGCCAATCAGGCTATCATCAGACTTCTCAGCAGAGACCTTACAGGCCAGAAGGGAGTGGCATGATGTATTTAATGCAATGAAGCAGAAGGGCCTTGAACCAAGGATACTTTATCTGGCAAGCTTATCATTTAAATTTGAAGGAGGGATTAAACGATTTCTAGATAAACAAAAGCTGAGAGAATTTACCCCCAACAAATTATCTCTACAGCGTATTTTGGAGGGACTTCTATAGATGGAAGTGTTCCTAAGGTTTAAGAGCTGTCATCAGAGGTAATAAAACCACAGTAAAGAAAGTACAACAGTTAATTACTAAGCAAATGCAAAAATATATCAACCATCCCCAAAGTCAATCAAAGAATAGATAAATAGTACAGTATATGATACCTAATATATAAAGAATGGAGGAGGAAGAAAAAGGAGGAGAAAAAAAGAACCTTTAGATTGTGTTTTTAATATCATATTAAGTGAGTTAAGTTAGACTCTTAGATAGTAAGGAAGTTAACCTTGATCCTTTGGTAACCATAAATCTAAAGCCTGCAGTGGCAATAAGTACATACCTATCAATAATCACAGTAAATGTAAGTGGTCTGAATGCACCAATCAAAAGACATAGAGTCACTGAATGGATAAAAAAACAAGACCCATCTATATGCTGCCTACAAGAGACTCACTTTAAAACCAAAGACATACACAGACTAAAACGGAAGGGATAGAAAAAGATACTTCATGCAACTAATAAGGAGAATAAAGCAGGGGTTGCAGTACTTGTACCAGACAAAATAGACTTCAAAACAAAGAAAGTCACAAGAGACAAAGAAGGACATTACATAATGATTAAGGGGTCAATCCAACAAGAAGATATAACCATTATAAATATCTATGCACCCAACACAGGAGCACCAACATATGTGAAACAAATACTAACAGAATTAAAAGGGGAAATTGAATGCTATGCATTCATTCTAGGAGACTTCAACACTCCACTCACTCCAAAGAACAGATCAACCAGACAGAAAATAAGTAAGGAGAGAGAGGCACTGAACAACACATTAGAATAGATGGACCTAACAGACATCTACAGAACTCTACACCCAAAAGCAGCAGAATATACATTCTTCTTGAGTGCACATGGAACATTTTCAAGAATGGATCATATACTAGGCCACAAAGAGAGCCTCAGTAAATTCAAAAAGATAGAAATTGTACCAACCAGTTTCTCAGACCACAAAGGTATGAAACTAGAATTAACTATGCAAAGAAAATGAAAAATCCCACAAACACATGGAGGCTTCACAACATGCTCCTAAATAACCAATGAATCAATCACCAAATAAAAACACAGATCAAGCAATATATGGAGACAAATAACAACAGTAATTCAACACCACAAAATCTGTGGGACGCAGCGAAGGCCATGCTAAGAAGAAAGTATATTGCAATACATGCCTACCTCAGGAAAGAAGAACAATCCCATGTGAACACTCTAAAGTCACAATTAAGGAAACTAGAAAAAGAAAAACAAATGAGCCCCAAAATCAGTAGAAGGAGGGACATAATAAAGATTAAAGCATAAATAAATAAAATTGAGATGAATAAAACAATAGAAAGAATCAATGAAAACAAGAGCTGGTTTTTCAAGAAAACAAACAAAATAGATAAACCCCTAGCCAGAACTATCAAGAAAAAAGAGTCTACACACATAAACAGAATCAGAAATAAGAAAGAAAAAATTCACAAAGGACACCACAGAAATACAAAGAATTATTAGAGAATACTATGAAAAATTACATGCCAACAAACTGGATAACATAGAAGAAATGGACAACTTTCTAGGAAAAAACAACCTTCCAAGGCTGACCCAGAAACAAACAGAAAATCTGAACAGACTGATTAGCAGCAATGAAATTGAATTTGTAATCAAGAAACTACCTAAGAACAAAATGACTGTACCAGATGGCTTCACTGCTGAATTTTATCAAACATTTAGTGAACACCTAATACCCATCCTCCTTAAACTTTACCAAAGAGTAGAAGAAGGAATACTTCCAAACTCATTCTATGAGGCCAGCATCACTTTAATACTAAAACCAGGCAAAGACACCACAAAAAAATAGAATTACAGACCAATATCCCTGATGAACATATTTGCAAAAATACTCAACAAAATATTGGAAACCTAATTAAAAATATACATCGAAAAGATCATCCATCATAATCAAGTGGGATTCATCCCAGGGATGCAAGGATGATACAACATTTGAAAATCCATCAACATCATTCACCAAATCAACAAAAAGAAGGACAAAAACCACATGATTATGTCCATAGATGCTGAAAAAACATTCGACAAAATTCAACATCCATTCATGATAAAAAGTCTCAAAAAAATGGGTACAGAGGGCAAGTACCTCAACATAGTAAAGGCCATATATGACAAACTCACAGCCAACATTATACTTAACAGTGAGAAGTTGAAAGCTTTTCCTTTAAGATGGAGAACAAAACAAGGATGCCCACTCTCCCCACTCTATTCAACATAGTACTGGAGGTCCTAGCCACAGCAATCAGACAACACAAAGAAATAAAAGGCATCTATATTGGCAGGGAAGAAGTTAAACTGTCCCTGTTTGCAGATGACATGATATTGTACACAAAAAACCCTAAAGAATCCACTCCAAAACTATTAGATCTAATATCTGAATTCAGCAAAGTTGTGGGATACAAAATTAATATGCAGAAATCTGTTACATTCCTATACACTAACAATGAACTAGTAGAGAGAGAAATCAGGAAAACAATTCCATTCACAGTTGCTTCAAAAAGAAAAAAATACCTAGGAATAAACCTAACCGAGGAAGTGAAAGACCTATATGCTGAAAACTACAAGACACTCATGAGAGAAATTAAACAAGATACCAATAAATGGAAACACATCCCGTGCCCATGGATAGGAAGAATTAACATTGTCAAAATGGTCATGCTTCCTAAAGCAATCTACAGATTTAATGCAATTCCTATCAAAATACCAACAGCATTCTTCAACAAACTAGAGAAAATAGTTCTAAAATTCATATGGAACCACAAAAGACCCCAAATAGCCAAAGCAATCCTGAGAAGGAAGAATAAAGCTGGGGGGATTATGCTCCCCAACTTCAAGCTCTACTACAAAGCCACAGTAATCAAGACAATTTGGTACTGGCACAAGAACAGACATAAACCAATGGAACAGACTAGAGAGCCCTGACATAAACCCAACCATATATGGTCAATTAATGTATGATAAAGGAGCCATGGACATACAGTGGGGAAATGACAGCCTCTTCAACAGCTGGTGTTGGCAAAACTGTACAGCTACATGTAAGAAAATGAAATTGGATTATTGTTTAGCTCCATACACAAAAGTAAACTCAAAATGGATCAAAGACCTGAATGTAAGTCATGAAACCATAAAACTCTTAGAAGACAACATAGGCAAAAATCTCCTGAATATAAGCATGAGCAACTTCTTCCTGAACACATCTACTTGAGCCAGGGAAACAAAAGAAAAAATGAATACATGGGACTACATAAAACTAAAAAGCATCTCTATGGCAAAGGACACCATCAACAGAACAAAAAGGCATCCTACAGTATGGGAGAATATATTTGTAAATGACATATCCAACAAGGGGTTAACATCCAAAATATATAAAGATCTCACATGCCTCAACACCCAAAAAGCAAATAACCTGATTAAAAAATGGGCAGAGGATATGAAGAGACAATTCTCCAAAGAAGAAATTCAGATGGCCAACACACACATGAAAAGATGCTCCACATCACTAATCATCAGGGAAATGCAAATTAAAACCACAATGAGATATCACCTCACACCAGTAAGGATGGCCAGCATAAAAAAGACTAAGAACAACAAATGCTGGTGAGGATGCAGAGAAAGGGGAACCCTCCTACACTGCTGGTGGGAATGTAAGCTAGTTCAACCATTGTGGAAAGCAATATGGAGGTTCCTCAAAAAACTAAAAATAGAAATACCATTTGACCCGGGAATCCCACTCCTTGGAATTTACCCAAAGAATACTTCTCAGACTCAAAAAGACATATGCACCCCTATGTTTATTGCAGCACTATTTACAATAGCCAAGATATGGGAGTAACCTAAGTGTCCATCAGTAGATGAATGGATAAAGAAGGTGTGGTACATATACACAATGGAATACTATTCAGCCATAAGAAAGAAACAAATCATACCATTTGCAACAACATGGATGGAGCTGGAGGATATTATGCTCAGTGAAATAAGCCAGGTGGAGAAAGACAAGTGCCAAATGATTTCCCTCATTTGTGAAGTATAACAACAAAGCAAAACTGAAGGGACAAAATAGCAGCAGACTCAGAGACTCCAAGAAGGGAGGGAGGGAGATAGGGATTGAGGGGTATTATGTCTAGTACACATGGTGTGGGGAGTCATGGGGAAAACAGTGTAGCACAGAGAAGGCAAACAGTGAATCTATGGCATCTTACTACACTGATACACAGTGACTGCAGTGGGGTATGGGTGGGGACTTGATAATATGGGTAAATGTAGTAACCACATTGTTTTTTCATGTAAAAACTTTGTAAGAGTGTTTATCAATAATACCTTAAGAAAAAAAAATTTTTTAAAGTACTGGTGGATAAATGTTACTTCACAGGTTTGCTGAGAAGATTATATTATTTTCAGTAAGACGTGTAAAGTATCTAATAAACTGACCAGCCTATTATAAGCCTTCAGTAGATGTTCAAAAGACATATTTGTTTTTTCTATTACTCCCATTCTATGTTCCTGTAAATGGAGAAATGCAGCTGCCTAGAGAATGTGACGATTCAATTCCATAACCTGAGAGGTGTGAGACACAGCACCTGTGAGTCTACAAATTGAAAGAGAGACAAGTGTAGGCCCATTAGTTTTCAATGGTTAAAATAATAATCTGTGTCTGGGGCTGTGTAGAAAAGGCAAAACAACCTCATAAAATGCAAGATTATAATGGTCTTCATTATATGATGAACTGAATCTTCTCTCTCATATCACACTTACACAATGTCAAGTTTGAAAGGCCAATTTTTAGGATTGTTTTATTTCAATAAATGTGTTTATGTAGATAGTGTCTATTTTAGCACCTAATATTTCCTGGAAACTCTGATTATTTAGAAAGAAATGAGTAGATCCTATGTCAATAAGCTCAGGCTACTCTCTTTCGCCATTTCATGTTTTAAGAATCTTTAAGCATTTTCTGACCACAATCCAAATTAAATGCAAACAGTCAAGTAGCACACAGAGACCCCATTATCCGGTCTTTCTGCTAGCCAAGAGATGAATAATATAATGAGACAGGTTAATTATTTGCTCTCCAGCAGCTGTGATTGATTAGTTTTGACTGGTACATCTTGCTAATGTGATAGAGTACAGTAAACATTGGGGCTTGTTATTTTTTCCAGGGCAAGGAAACCGTGCTCTTTAATGACTTACTTCATTTGTGGCTTTCTCTACAGTCTGTCAGAGTGTTGATAGATCCAGGCTAACCTCTTTATCAAGTAAATGTTACATTACCAGATCTACCATCAAGGTCAGTTGGCTCTGCTAAGTCGTCAGAGCCCTCTGTCTTGGAAAAGTTGATACCCACCTCTCTCTTTCTCCCTCTCTCTTTCACACACACACATCTTCCATTTCTGACTTAACAATATATAGAACCAAACCGATGGAGGTACTGAAAATCCCAGCTACCATATGTACATTTCTTTCTTTCTACTTAAGAATACCTTTTAAAAACATGTTTGCTTTTTGTTGACAACCAAATGCCCTTTGTGAGTCTTTGGGTATTTACACCAGATACAGTATTAGATTTGAAATTTTTGAGCTGAATGCGAGGAGTTTTGACTATTGGCTATCTAGGTGAAATTGTTACTAAAGCAATGTTTGTCAATGTTTTTTTCATTTTCATGTCCCTAAGAAGCCCTTGTAGACATTTTTTTTCCTAATTTCCCCCTCCCCAGGAAACTTGAATACCTCAGATACATCATAGCTGGTTATATCTAGTTATGTACACTATGACCCTTTATAGAGCCACAAATATTGTAACATCTGAGATTTTTTTAATCCGCCAAGAACCAATTTTCACTCTTGGAGGCACTGTCACCCCTGATAAGAATTCATTCACTAGTCTTCATTGTACTTCCTCTTCATCACTGTCTAAACTGTGTATTCTTATTTGGATACATGAACCCCTCCATGTATTATGCTTCACTATAAACGTGAAATATACACACACCCCAAAACCAAGTTCACTCCTAAAGGAGTTAATCAAGGTGATTCACATGGTGCAAACACACTTTATCCTCCTTCTCCACGTTGCCCTATTCCAAACGACACATGCTGTATCAGGCTCAAACAGCCACAAGGCAATCTCGAAGGAGGAAAGAAATGTCACAATTGTGCTTTGCAGAAAGACTGAGTAAGTCTGAATTCACAGTCTACTTATATTAATGAAGTACTTTACATATCTGACTTTAGTCTCCACATCTATTAAATGGAAATATCAATAGTTACCTCTTGCCCGTTCATTCATGTAACAAATATATGTTAGTTCAGCTGAAAACCTCTATAAAGACAACAAAAAATACCTATTGATCAAAAAAAGATGTTTTTTGACTTACTGCAGCAAGGAGGAATGAACACCACCTTTACAAAAACTTAGAATCTCCAAAGGGACAAAATTAGGGAAGTGTATTTGTAGGGTTATAGGGCCCAGGATGAATGATTTTAAGGTAGTTCTTGAAAAGAAGAGAAGTAACTAGGGCTGTGCAGAGTTAATGACATAGTAATTTTGGATTTTGAGATTAGTGGTCACAGTGAAATGAGGTCTTGAAATGGGTGCTCACAAGCAAGCTGTTTTGCAAAGCCGTCCTGAGGAGCAACTGATTCTTTTTTACACATGAGCAATTTTGGTCCGCTTGTGGTCTCAGCTTCTTGGAACAAAAATTACAATTTTTGTTTGGCCCCAGTATCACTTAACACAGGAACAGGAATTTGTGAATTTGTTTCGGTCCTCATCTCCTTCAATATGTCAGACATTAACTGAGGCACTAAAGCTGTACACAGACACGTTCCCTGCCTTCAAGAAGCTTCTCCTCTATCAAAAAAAAAAAAAAGCTTTGAATAAGATGTTATATGGACCGAATATTTTGAAGTGTAAGTTGCTAGGGAAATGAATATCAGAGCAGAGTCATTAATGGGAGTAATATAAGAAAATGTCTTTTGTAAATTGTTTAGCAGAGACTCTAAGGCATGACAGGAAGTATCGCTCAGAACATCCACGGGCTCTTCCATGTCTGGGCTTAAGGGTGAAAGATGGGATGGGGTCTTTACCCCATTTTTCCATGTGACTTTGGAGGGATTTCTAGATTAAATGATTTTATCTCCAATTACATGTAAAATATGTAAGAATACATAATATAGTTGTTACCTCAGGTGCTTTTAAGCCTTCAGCAGACTTCCACAAAATTCTAAGGAAGACCCTGCCTCCCCCTCTGAGTCTGTGAAGGACAGCATAAATCAAGGAATAGAAGCTATCAAGACTATAATCTAAAAACTATTAGTTCTAGTTAACCCAAGTTATCCAGGATTACAATAAACAGAATCCATGCCCTGAATTTAATAAGTGTTACATCTTAGTAGGTCTGAATATCAGACATGTATGTTTAAGGATCACCCATAACTGGTTTCCCCAATACAAGTCTTTGGAGTCCAAAGAGCTTAACTTCCAAATTGTCCATACAGGAAAGCCAATCTCATCAGCAGCGGCCATCTAGGATTACTAAAAATTAAATACTAAAGTGAAGAAAAATTTAATTTAAAAATTAATTTAAAAATTTTTAATTATTAATAAATATTTTAAAGTTAAATAAAAAATGAAGTCCTAAAAGTTAAATAAATCTACTCAAGAAACCCAACAGATCCAGGAAAATAGGACAATATAACTTCGTGGAATTACTGCTTTGACCCCGCCTATTCTGGCCCGGCTCTGCAGACCCTCCAGGAGCCAACGACTCCCACTACATTCTGCCCTCTCAGCTCTGGCAGGCCCGCTCTTCCCTCTTCCTTGTTGAACTTGGCTCCGTCTCCAACATGCCAGTCGTGGAAACTGCCATCATTCCAGCCAGACACCCCATCCCGAAGAAAATATTTTTAGTTTATATGCCATTTGCTAACCCTGACAACCACCATTGGAGGTAGTTATATTCAACTTATACATAAGAAAATGAAATCTCAGAGAATTTAAGAATATCATCTAACTTCTTAGTGGAAAATGCAGAATCCAAACTCAGGCTGACTCCGAGCCTGTGGTCTGTAATCTACTTGTCTGCTCATCAGTTTCCTCACTGTTAGCAAAGGAGCCTGACAGTCATGGTCCGGAGGAGTAGGTTCCAGCTAGTTCAGTTGTCTGTACATCTATCATTATTTTCTAATAATATTTACTCATAGTGGCACTCCATGTTTGCCAGTCACTACATTAAATATATTACATTTATTATCTCATATCATAGCTATAGAACCTTTCAAAGTGGCTAATTTTACTTCCATTTTGCACTTGAAGAAACGGTACTTGGGAAACGGTGGACTGTAATTCAGATGCAGAATTCTAAGCTGTATACTTAACCACCTTGCGGTACAGCTGAGGAGGGAATGTTTCTCTAATACAAACTTTGCAAAACGTCAGCTGCCTGCTTCACATGCTAACCAAGATTTGTTCTCTTCCTTTGCTTACGTGGCATTCTGAGCGATGGCTCAGGGAACTCCTGTCTGTGCCGAAGAAAAGAGGGCTTTATCCAGTTCCTTATGGAGAAAAGAGGTCCAATGTTTTCTGTAGAGAAAAGTGTAACTTCCAGATTAATAATCAACTAGAAAACGCATCATGCATTGGGCTAACCTTTCCTGTAGTGCAGCATTAAATTTTCTCCAGTTACAATGTTCAGGGATGTTCTGAATTAATACTTTCTAAATGGGGGATACATTTTAATCGATTTATTAATTTTATCAATTTATATATTTTACAACCTGATATGTCTAATTAGGTTCTACAACTTATTTAACTAAAATCACTAAATGAATAATGTAAAATAATTTTAGCTATATAAAAGGAATTAATTAAATTACATAGAATTTAATTTCACCTATGCTCAACTTTTCCTAAGGTCAAGGATATTAAAGAGACTTAAAACTGTTTCGGGATATTTGAACTTTCAATGGGAACTATCATAATTCACATACTGAAAAATACACTGCCAGGTACCAGGACGAAACCTATGACCTCTTTTCAATATGCTGTGTTGAGTTTCAAAGAAAAGAAGAGGGAGGATTTTGCTCATCTGTCTCCATGTCTTACATGTCTCCTACTGAAAGCAATGACAGGCACTTACAAGAATGTAATGCTAATAATATTGTGAAGCTAACTGCCCTACCCGAGCTAAATTCACAAACTCAATTTTCTTTACACTATGCTAAAACCAAATGAATTATCTGGTCTGCAAAACAAGAAAAGTTTACTCTGCCAAGTCTTAATGCCTAGAGGAAACACTGTAATTTCTGAGATTTTTAAAAAATTATAATTAAAGGTAATTTTAAAGTTTATACTAAGAAATTTATTTTGCAGTGGAAATTTACCCTTTGGACATTTAGTCAAGTTTGGTTTTTTCCTTAAATATTTGTAAAGCAGTAAGCTAGAAGTCACATATCAGGCATCTATCATAATGCAACTTTTAATAGACAAGTAGGCATATTTTAGCCAAAATTCACAAACTTGGCTGGGGATGAATACATCTACTATTTGTAGTTAAATACTTCCTCTGCCTGTAGATTTTTCTGTCTTGGAAGGCATTTCAGAACATGAAGTATTAATATCTCATTTTAAAAATAGGGTGAGTGACAGTTTTCTAAAATCCTTGCCAATAAGAAAAAGAGTGCTAAATATAGATTGAAAAACTCCATCTTACTTGGGGGATTAAGTCATACCTATATAAACACCTAAAGTCATAGCTACTTTCCACTACAAACCAGTCCACTGCGATGTTTTCAAATTCTGTGCTTCTTATGTTATTTTACAGTGTAATATTGTAATCATTGTATCCTTTCCCACCATTCCCCAAGTCCCTGAAATATTGCTCTTTATATAAATTGATAAAGCTCACAAAAATTGTTTCACTAACTAAAAGAGGTTATCACTGAGTACACACAAAACAGGATTAAAAAAAAACAAAATCTCAGGGTATTTTAATGAAAAAGAAAATAGAAAGTTTCAAAACAACTAAATCAAGCGTCATATAGCATTAGTTCTAACACTCGGTGTTCCTCTATAACATTATATCACCTTCTCATGTAAACTCATCAAATATATTTGATCTTTATAGCCATTCCTTTAGGAGACCATTATTATAATCTCTTTTATAAGTGTGTAGATGGTAATTCAGAAAGTTGAAGTGTCTCCTAGGAATGAATCTCAGGCGTCAGACTACATCCTTTGTATATTCTAAGGCAGGCGAGTGCCATTAAAAATGAGGATAAATCACTACCAAAGAGTGAAGATAATCAATGAGAATACACGGCACATTGCACATTCTACGTGCTGTACTGTCTGTAGTAACTATTCTGTGGTTCTGTAAATCAAGACTATTTCCACAATCCTTTATTTGTTATTATAATAATACCAAAAAGCTTAGCTTGCCTGATGGTAATGAACTCTATTAAATAACTTACTTTAGTAACTAGCTCTATTAAAATACTCCTTATAAATTTCTATCTCAATAGTACAAGTGTTACCCTCATATTTGGAGATTTCTAGCTGAAGAGTAATAGTCACTACCCAGGTGAGAAGAAAGAAGATAGGATGTAACTTAAGCTTCTTAACAAAAAAATTTTTTATACATGCAATGTTTTTGGTTTTATGAACAATTCTACTCCTTCCATCACCAGGTATGTTTTAACAATAATGGTAACTTAAGTCTGAGTCTGTCAATAAAATTAAAACAGGATTCTACCTGCATTTTTATTTTATGAACTTGGCATAATGCAATTTAAATATTACGCAAGATTTCTGGAGCCCCTTGAACCTAAAAATTTACTTTTTAATGAGTAATAACAGTTATGGTAGAAGATGGCATGACTGACTACTTGATTTATTTTGAACATGGATCAGATAGATCTATTGTCTATCACATCTTAAACCATGGGTTTGACTAATCCACAAACTAGTACTTTAAGATTACACATTGTTCCTTTTTAACTTTTTCTGTATTAATTTCCTTATGCGTATTCCTACACACTCATATGCATGCACATGCAAATGCACACTGAGAGTTTGATTAACTGCCTAACTTACCTATTTTAAATATTTCTAAAACTCAGTGCTTTTCTCTTAACTTTCTGAACAAGTTCATCTCAAATTTTCCATCTTCACAGCCAACTTCTAAATCTACATCTACATTTTATATGTTTTCCCTTAACTCCAAATATACATATCTAGTTTTCAGGTAGTTCTCTATAATATGAATGTCCCTAGAAGCAAACCAAATGCCTCATATCTTCGGACTCCTCACCTCCTTCCCAAATGTGTCCTTCGGTCTGTATTCCACATTTCAGTGCATGACCTCATCACAGGCCCGGTGGCCCTCGTCCTTCACTCGCCTCGTCTGGTCACTGTGCCTGCTTGCCATGTTAGTCTAATGGAAGCACTGTGTCCATTTCCACAATGTCCCTTGCATTTATTTCTCACCATTTCCACCATGCCTTCCCTAGATCAGCCCACACCACTTCTCGCCTCACTTCACCAAGTTCGCTGTTCGTCCTGTCATGGGCTTAGGCCTCTTCCCCATCCCTCTGTGCTTCATGAAGTTACCTCCCAATATTAAGATCGGGCCATTCCATTGCTCCCAAAATTTGCAATGGCTCCCAAGATCTAAAGAATATGATTCAAATATTTGGTTTTGGCATTCAAGAACTTTCTCTTTGTTATGCAACCCAACTTTGCATTACTTCTCCCTATCTATTGCTTTTACACTGGCCTCTACCATGAAGTAATCATTATTCCAGTTACACACTTTCTAGTACCTGAAACTACTTCCTCTATCTGGCAAAGTATTGCCTCTTTTTGCTCATGTGCTTCCTTCCATCTTGAAATCCCAGCTACTGTAATACCCTCTGAACTCCGGTCAGTTCCCAGAGTCAGAATGATTGTCTTCCTCCTCTCACCTCTATTACACTTTGTTT
This sequence comes from Phataginus tricuspis, assembly GCA_029783875.1. Classification (NCBI taxonomy): domain Eukaryota; kingdom Metazoa; phylum Chordata; class Mammalia; order Pholidota; family Manidae; genus Phataginus; species Phataginus tricuspis. The sequence continues at coordinate 4,891,702 of JAQQAC010002701.1, read as the reverse complement.
GCATCTCTGCCATGGTACCTATTTCAGATCACTTTCAGTTATATTAGGTTTAATTCCATCCAATAAACATTTACGGAGGGTCTCCTCTGTACCAGGCCAGGACCAGCCAAAACAAGATGAGTCAGGCGGCGACTCCTCAAAAATTTACAATCTAAACGATCAACTATAGCAGACAGATTTTGTATCACAAAAAAGATTCAAACAAGGTGCTGTGAAAGGCTTAAATGACATAAATCTTTACATGGCTTCCTTTCTCAGAAAAGGTCAGGGACCATCTTTCTCTCATTCTGTCTCTCACACTCACACACACACACACACACACACACACAGTGACACATGTACACACATATCATGCACGCATACCATTGTGTGTGTCACACAGTAAATATTTATCGAACAGAATTCTTTAAAGTAACTCAGTAAGTTAATCTAAATAGATTTACTGCATGTCATGGGGCTGAGTAGAGCCTCCTATCAGTATGCTGAAGTCCTACCCCCCAGAGCCTCAGAACGTGACCCTGTTTGAATAAGGGCCTTTAAAGAGATGATTCAATTAAAATGAGACTCTTAGGGAAGGCCCCAAATCAATCCAACTGGGGTCCCTATAAGAAGAGGAAATTTGGATACGAAAAAACCAGCAAGGATGTGTGCTCACAGAAGAGAGTCCCCATAAGGACACGGTGGCCATCTGCACACCCAGGAAGGAGGCCTCCGGAGAAACCCCACCTGCCCGCACCACCATATGGGACTGCCACCCTCCAGAGCTGGGGGAATGAAATTTCCACCATTTAAGATACACAGTCTGTGGTACTTTGTCATGAAATTCCTAGCAAATGAATATACTGCATATCCAAAACTAACAGGGAAAGGGGGGAAGCTGACACACAAAAACTAACTAGAATATAATCACATAATTGAAAAATAAGTTATGTAATTTGTATAGGTCTGTACATTGTAAAACAAAAGTGAAAGTCTCACGGGGTGAGGTTACAAAATCGAAGAGGAGAATTAACATATGTATGTTGAAACACGGGCTTGATGGGGGATTCTCAGTCATTTTGTCACAATGTGCTCCCTTATTATTTATCACCTACCTGAGTCCCTGAGTATTACTGTTGATCTTTCAAACAAAACATATGTTATTTTCCTATATATTAAAGAAAATGTATGTATGTGCGTACCTGGTGTGTATTACTCATGAAGGCAAGATTAGCTTGGCATTTCAGTTAAGCTTGCAGTCACACTGCATGATTTTAGTAGGCTTTTTAAACACTGGAAGCAGCTTGAGCAATGTCCCTTTTGCAACTGTCTTGGGTCGTTATGATACGGAAACTATTCAACGCAGCCGTCAAGGTCAGCAAACTGCTGTTTTCCTCCAGTTGGCAAAGCCCTCCCAGCTGCGTCCTCCCCTCCTCCAGGCTCCTCTTTTGCCCTGCGCATGCCCAAATGCCGTATATCAAAATAATATAAATTGCTCCCCTTGCTTGTGCTCAGGGCTCAGACCTTGGGAGATTACTCCTCTCTGAGCCCGCTGGTGTAAAATAAACCTCAACACTCCAAGACCTCTGAGTGCCGCTTGGTTCTTCCGTCAGTGATCCAGTCCAGGTTTTCCAGTATTTTCCACAACAGTTAATAGTTTGGGTCTCTATACCCAATGTGATCTCATCAAATCGCTAAAATCCATACTCTTCAGTGTTTGGCATAGTTTTTTACTAACATTGATCTGAATTTGAGCTTTCTTTGAGAATAGATTCTCAAGAAATCTTCCTAAATGATATTATCATAAAATTATAATTTTCAATTTTTTACTGCTATGACCTTTTAAATATATATGCATAGCTTTCTGGTTTCTTGCCAAAAGCAAATACATAAATACTGTGAACAAACAAATTCAGCAGATTAAATGTGCAGATCTAATTGGCTTTATTAAGCAGTTCATGAATTGGGCAACCTCCCGTCTATGGAATAGAGAAATGCTCCTAGGAGTTATACAAAATGAAGTTTTTATAGACAGGAGGGTGGAGCAAATAGTAGCAAAAGAAAACAAGGGATTGTTTCTGGCAGGATCACCCTACAGTGAACAAAACATGGTCCTGTGAAACAAATTAGTTGCAAGTGAAGCTAAACAAAACTTACCAAATTAGGGACATCAAATTGTAGGATTATTTAACCAAGGGCTCATGCACTTACTCTGAGTGCTGAGAATAATAAGGCACGCCAACTGATGAAGTTCTAATCAGAGGCCAAATTTCATGAGCACCAGGTTCTAGTCGCAGAAGATGGATGTTTATGAGAAACAACTCTATCACAATCAAAGTCCTCAATTGACTGTGTAATTCATTAGTTGGTGGAATAAATTATTAAAGGGAAAACAAAACAAAACCTAGACCACTAAATTGACATTTTCTGTTAATTCAATTTGTTTGTGATAGTTGTATATAAAGGAACTGGTTTAATTGTCACATTGCTATTCTATTTTAGACATTAAAATAGTGCAAATAAAATCTCTTTAATGGTTGGAGCGGTTTGTTTAAATGTTAATGATCCTTCTGGTTAAGCAGTCAACTATTAGAATACTTACAGGACCTGAATTTCTCCATTTCTAATTGAAGCTGGTCAGAGCCACTCTGAGGGTATAGGTTGCTCTTTGTACAAAGGCACAAAGCCAGGTGGTTAGTGGGGGCTGGAAGCCAACCTCCACAGACTCCCCAGCCTCTCCTGGCAGGTCCTCAGGCTGTCAGAGGGGGCGCCTGTCCTGACTCACACAGTGAGGCCCTGTGTGCCCGGCAGGCCTTGAGGCTATCACTCTCTTCACCTAAATGACGCTAAAAATTCCACGTAGTCTTAAAATCCATGCTAACAAATATCTAAATAGAACATGATTTATGAACCAATTAAGCCATAGAATTCTATTAAACATGATTTGAGTTTAAGCAATGGTTAATAGTTTTGTAATGGGTTGAGTTTGTTTTCTCCTGGTTTCCTGTCTCCACAGTAACAAAGAATTGAAAGGCGGAGACACAATAGCGAAGCACAGTGAAAGTTTTATTTGAATGCACTCCACCGCTGGAGTGGGCCAGAGTGATGTAGACAAAAGCCCTGAACTTTTAAGGGAGGGTCTATTTATCGGTCCCGCCGAGAGGTGCCTCTTAGATTAACAGGGTGAGGTCACTCGATTGGCACTTAAAGTTACACACCCGCTCCCCCTGGAGTGCATCTTTCCCCAAATGCACGTGGAAAGGCCCATAGTGGGGAGGGGAGCAAAACCACAGTTTTATTTTAATGAGATTATGATGAAGTGTGCTTTGGGTGGTTTTAGTTCTGTCCAATTGGGACCTGTTTGGGACCGGTTTGGCCTGTACCCCACAGGCAAGTTATCTCCCTGCAAAGCCTTTGATGTCTTCACATGGGACATTTACCTGGGCAGAGTTCAGGCAGTTTTCTCATTAAACCTTATCTTCCCCTTCCCTGGACGCTCATATCTATCTTTCTACCTAACAGTTTAAAAATGTTAAATGACTATCCTTTTGCAAAAGATAAATATTATATTCTAAATATTTTCCAAACTTTAAACTCCAACATTTGATTCAGTAAATTAATAGAATAGAAATGCATTTTGTTGACTGGTAAGATACTATCTCAATAACAAATCTAATTACAAATACTCCAGGTTGTTCAAAATTAAGGATCAAAAAGGAACTTCTGCCCTGCCTTTTCTAACATTTTGCAACAAGCTAATCTCCTCAGCAATGAAGGCAAGTAAAGAAATGGCATATCAAATCACTGAATCCCACCTTCTTTCCATCTATGCCTTTTGTGGAAAGAAGCTACCTATGAAAGAGGCAAATAGAAAGATTTCCTTTTTAGTAATTCCTTATTTCAAAATTTTCTTTGTTAAAATTTCAGCCAGGTTATCAATCTAAAAAAGTTTGCAAACACTTCTTTGATAGTGAGGATATCTACAAGGCGGTGGGGCGGGTTGGGGGAGAAGATACCTGAATTGCTGCCTTTAATTTGTCCAATAGGCATGAATTTTTTTAGCATTTCTGCATTCTTTGGAGCATGTGAATATTGAGTTCGTGTGACTTAAGCACTTCGGAAGTACTGTGATTTTACAAGAAACTGAAATTATTGTCATATATCAAAATTTTTATAAGAGCAATAAAATAACATTTTGTTTTTTTTGATTCCTCAGCCCACTGAATTTCGCAGACAAGTTGGGTCTTTGTGCATTGTTGCTCAGAGACTATCTTTTCTGGATGCAAGTGTCGCTTATTATGCTTTTATTCTTCAAATTTACTCTTGGGCTTCCTAGTCTTAACCCTTTATTTCACTAGCATTCTCTTCATCATTAACTGTTCAAGTAACTTTAAATAGTTTTGTATTCTTAAGCAAAGGAGATATGATCATTGTATCTGTGTATATGTTTAGTTTTTAAAGCTATCCAATTCAGCCAGTAAATGCAGATTGTGGACTACATCTCAAGTTTAACTGAAAACACAGTCAATAACATTATATTGATTATGGTGAATTAAATCATCTGTGATAAAAGTAATTGCATTCATGCCCTTTCAGTGAAAACAAAAATTCGTGCTTTTTGAGCTTTCAGTGAAAACAAAAATTCGTGCTTGAGAAAAACAAAAGTTCTAATTGGATTCAAATTCATATTCGTATGATGGTATTGCTCAAATAGTAGTGATGCAACTGATATTTGAGTTTCTACCATCTACTAAGATCACTATAAACATATTCTGATATATGTTCCTCTTTGATTCTATCTTGATTTTTTTGCTAAGGTTAAATAATATTATTGCATTCATAAAACTGTACATGTATATTATAAATAATCAAATAAAACAATGTAGTACAAATCAAATTTTTTTAAATCCCCTAAAATCCTAATGTGTAGAAGTCATCTTCTGAATATTTGTTGACTAGCATTGTAGATATTTTTTAAGTACAGACATGGAAGAAAAGATAGAAAAGTACAAAGATGATAAATACATAGACTTTCTTTTCTTTTTTTGCTATGATTAATGTACAATTGCATGAACAACATTATGGTTACTAGACTCCCCCCATTTTCAAGTCCACACCACATACCCCATTACAGTCACTGTCCATCAGCATAGAAGGATGCTATAGAATCACTACTTGTCTTGTCTGTGTTATGCTGCCTTCCCTGTGTCCCTGCCCACACATTATACGTGCTAATCGTAATGACCCCTTTTCCCCCTTATCCCTCCCTTCCCCCATCCTCCCCAATCCCTTTCCCTTTGGTAACTGTTAGTCCATTCTTGGGTTCTGTGAGTCCACTGCTGTTTTGTTCCTTCAGTTTTTTCTTTGTTCTTATACTCCACAGATGAGTGAAACCATTTGATACTTGTCTTTCTCCACCTGGCTTATTTCACTGAGCATAATACCCTCTAGCTCCATCCATGTTGTTGCAAATGGTAGGATTTGTTTTCCTCTTATGGCTGAATAATATTCCATTGTGTATATGTACCACACCTTCTTTATCCATTCATCTACTGATGGACACTTAGGTTGTTTTCATTTCTTGGCTATTGTAAATAGTGCTGTGATAAACATATGGGTGGACATGTCTTTTTCAAACTGGGCTGCTGCATTCTTAGGGTAAATTCCTAGGGGAGGAATTCCTGGGTCAAATGGTATTACTATTTTTATCTTTTGAGGAACCTCCATACCGCTTTCCACAATGGTTGAACTAGTTTGCATTCCCACCAGCAGTGTAGGAGGGTTCCCCTTTCTCCACATTGTCACCAACATTTGTTGTTGTTTGTCTTTTGGATGTTGGCCATCCTAACTGGTGTGAGGTGATATCTCATTGTGGTTTTAATTTGCATTTCTCTGATGATTAGTGATGTGGAGTACCTTTTCATGTGCATGTTGGCCATCTGAATTTCTTCTTTGGAGAAATATCTGTTCAACTTCTCTGACCATTTTTTAATTGGCTTATTAGCTTTTTGTTTGTTGAGTTGCATGAGCTCTTGCATGTGAACCCCTTATCAGATATGTCATTTATGAATATATTCTCCCATATTGTAGGATGTCTTTTTGTTCTACTGATGGTGTCCTTTGCTGTACAGAAGCTTTCTAGTGACATAGTCCCACTTGTTCATTTTTGCTTGTGTTTCCCTTGCCCAGTGAGATATGTTCATGAAGAAGTCGTTCATGTTTATGTCCAAGAGATGTTTGCCTATGTTTTTTTCTAAGAGTTTTATGATTTCATGACCTACATTGAGGTCTTTGATGCATTTTGCGTTTACTTTTGTGTATGGGGTTAGACAATAATCCAGTTTCATTCTCTTACATGTAGCTGTCCAGTTTGCCAACACCAGCTGTTGAAGAGGCTGTCATTTCCCCATTGTATATCCATGGCTCCTTTATCGTATATTAATTGACCATATATGCTTGGGTTTATATCTGTTGGCTTGGCTCTCTATTCTGTTCCATTGGTTGGTGGGTCTGTTCTTATGCCAGTACCAAATTGTCCTGATTACTGTGGCTTTCTAGTAGAGCTTGAAGTCAGGGAGCATAATTCTCCCCACTTTATTCTTCCTTCTCAGGATTGCTTTGGCTATTTGGGGTCTTTGTGGTTCCATATGAATTTTAGAACTATTTGTTCCAGTTCATTGAAAAATGCTGTTGGTATTTTGATAGGAATTGCATTGAATCTGTAGATTGCTTTAGGCAGGATGGCCATTTTGACAATATTAATTTTTCCTATATATGAGCATGGGATGTGTTTCCATTTATTGTTTTCTTTAATTTCTCTCATGAGTGTTGTAGTTTTCATAGTATAAGTCTTTCATTTCCTTGGTTAGGTTTTTTCTTAGGTATTTTATTCTTTTTGATGCAATTGTGAATGGAATTGTTTTCCTGATTTCTCTCTCTTCTAGTTCATCGTTAGTGTATAGGAATGCAACAGATTTCTGTGTATTAATTTTGTATCCTGCAACTTTGCTGAATTCAGTTATTAGATCTAGTAGTTTTGGAGTGGATTCTTTAGGGTTTTTTATGTACAATATCATATCATCTGCAAACAGGGACAATTTGACTTCTTCCTTACCAATCTGGATGCCTTTTATTTCTTTGTGTTGTGTGATTGCTGTGGCTAGGACCTCCAGTACTATGTTGAATAAAAGTGGGGAGAGTGGGTATCCTTGTCTTGTTCCTAATCTTAAAGGAAAATCTTTCAGCTTCTCACTGTTAAGTATAATGTTGGCTGTGGGTTTGCCATATCTGGCCTTTATTATGTTGAGGTATTTGCCCTCTATACCCATTTTGTTGAGAGTGTTTATCATGAATGGATGTTGAATTTTGTTAAATGCTATTTCAGCATCTATGGAGATGATCATGTGGTTTTTGTCCTTCTTTTTGTTGATGTGATGGATGATGTTGATGGATATTCGAATGTTGTACCATCCTTGCATGCCTTGGATGAAACCCACTTGATCATGATGGATGATCTTTTTGATGCATTTTTGAATTCCATTTGCTAATATTTTTTGAGTATTTTCGTATTTGTGTTCCTCAGGGATATTGGTCTGTAATTTTCTTTTTTTGTGGTGTCTTTGCCTGGTTTTGGTACTAGAGTAATGTTGGCCTCATAGAATGAGCTTGGGAGTATTCCCTCCTCTTTTACTTTTTGTAAAACTTTAAGGAGGATGGGTTTTAGGTCTTCACTAAATGTTTGATAAAATTCAGCAGTGAAACCATCTGGTCCACGCGTTTTGTTCTTAGGTAGTTTTTTGATTACCAATTCAATTTCTTTGCTGGTACTTGATCTATTCAAACTTTTTGTTTCTTTCTGGGTGAGCCTTATAAATATATAGACTTTTAAAAAATGGGACCCTACATACAGGACATTTTAAATTGAAAGTATTATTTAATTACATTTGAATTTAATGAAATAAAAAGCTGAAGTAATGTAAAAATTATGAAATATTAAATAAATAGTTCTTAAACATACACTTATAAAAGATTTCTTTAAAGTTGAAGGTTAGAAGTCTTACTTTAAACCTACTTTCAAAAAATTTAAACAGTATTTTAACTTTGTGCTCCATAAGAACATTACCCCCTTTTAGTTCTTCTTACCTTTTCCTCCCATCACATTTGTTAAGAATATTGAGGTAATTAATATAAATTCTATTTGCTGAACAATTTTCATGTTGCCTTGAGCCGTCCACCCAGTCTGCCTATTGGATTTGTGATATCAGTGAGTGAGTAGGCAGATTCTACCTGTTAAAAAGAGGAGTCAATGGAATTACTAAATATATTTATTTTGATCATACAGCATGGATAATTGTCTTGAAACACAATAGTTTAGTTTCAAGATCCAGGCACTTAAGAGACAGAAACATTTTTGAGTTTTCCTAAAATCTGGGTTTTGAGGTTCAAGAGGCAAAGCCCTGAAGGAGCCTCGGATAAAGTTTACACTTTAACAGGACAAAAGTATGATGAAATAAGAGCTAGTAGCAACACAAATATAGGAAAAAATAATCTCAACTGACAAAAGAGAGAATCAGAGGGAATGTGACTCAAGCTGGAACATTTCCTAGCTCTCTGAGATAGGGTTCACTCCGTCCCCAATTTCCTATGCAGAAACTGGGATTTAGGGTGAATAACTGTAGCCAATCCTGTGGATGTCCATCCCATATCCTTTTAAACTCACTATTCCCCTGAATGCTTATCTAACAGTTTCAAAATGTAGCCCTCTGTTGACTGTGCCTATAGGCCCTCTCTCTCTCTCTAGTTCCTGGGAGTCCAAACACCCCAGGAGCAGCTTTCACCCAATATCTGATGGGAGGTAGTGGATAAAAGCCTTTGCTCCTTTGCAGCCTTGTGAGGTTAATTTGAGGTATTTTCTATATTATTTCCCAAAGTTCCCCAGAGTGATTGAGCCCCATTTACCTATGGTGGTAACCTGTGTAATGATACATCCTTTATTTCTTATCCTTCCGTGACCCACTTCTCCACTCCCCTACTGCTTTCTGGAGTTGTGTTTCAAATCACCTTCCCAAACACTTGTAGTCACATCTTTATCCCCGGGCCTCCTTCTTTGTAAGCCCAACCTGACAGTATGGGGAATCTGAGGACAGAAATGGGTCCACTTCTCTTTTTAAGGCCAAGGTTCTTTTTTGGGTACTCCATAAAGCAGACACTGAGATGAAGTTTAGACTACAGGATGTTTGACAAGGAGTCTTAAAATCAACACTCTGGTGAAGGAGAGACATGAGCAGGATTGGGCCAAGGGAGGAGCAGAGCTCCAGTGCAGTCTCAGCCAACCTCCATAAGGAACTTCGGATCTGAAATGATTTCCTGTCCCACCTGATTAGTGATTGGATGTGGACTACTCTGGGCAGGGTGTGACCTTGGATGGGAAAGACATCTGCAGCTGAGCCAGTTCCAGAAGGGAATGACAATTGAAGGCCATGTACCCTCAGTGCTAGAAAGGACAGGGACAAGAGTCCTTCCTTGATGAGGATTCTGAGTATATCTTGGTGGTCACCACAGTCTATCCTTCTGATACTCAGATCCACTTCTTCATGTAGGTTTGGGAAGCAGATCCTTCAAGATGCTAGTAGGCATCTCTTCCCTAGAGAAGCTTAGGTAAGGAGGGTTAGTGTGATGAACTATAGTCCCCACCATTGCAGCTGGACTACAGTTGATACTCATCTTCTGTCTTCTCCACTAACTATTCTAGATCCCCACCCCTTACCCTCAGCTGGCACCTCTGCTGGTTTCAGTGGTTTATCTGGCGGTACTTTCATCCCTCAAGGGATTGAGCACCTGGTCACAATGACCTTCTCAGGATGAGATTGTTGCCCTTGGAAGCAGACCCTTCCCCAGCTGAGCCTTGAGACAACTGCAGCCCTAGCTGCCATCCTGATGGTGAGAGACTCTGAGCCCCAGGACTCAACAAAACCACATGTGGATGCCTAACCCACAGGTACTATGAGATAATGTTTTTTTAAGCCACTAAATTTTATTATGGAGCAACAGATAATTAATACATCACCCAATACATCATCCCTAAAAGTAGAAATTTAAGTTAAAGAATCTGATACTGAACTAATATTCTATCCCTTGTAGAAATGCATGCATGGGCTGGAATCCCTACAATCATGTATATGTCCTCATTCTTGCCATTTCACTTTGGATCATTCCATCAAACCTATTCACCATTCTCCTGATTCTGTTTCATTTATGGTTATGCTTTTTATTGCCTTTAATACAGTTTTCATTTATTTTTTCTTCCATTTTGTCTATGAGTTCCTCTAGCTTACTTTCATACTGTTTTCTTTATATTTTTACTTTGGAAGTATTGTGTTCTTTTTTTTTTAACTTTGGAAAATTACTTGTCTAAACATTATTTGGAAATTTTCTGTTCTCGATTTCTTTGGGTAATCCTTCTTGTAATTTCTGTTTATCTAGCACGGATTATGTTTATTTCCTCTTTGCAGAGTTTATGCATAGACACTGTGCCAGTCCTTTCTGATTATTACTCATTATTTAATAGGGCCAGCAACTTGCTCAAAAATATGAGGAGCGGGGTTTAAAGGGTTATGGTTTGTTAGTGTGCATGCAGAGTACGTAGCCTCCATTGCCTGTATTGCCTCCAACAATACTCACCATGTCACTAAAACAGTCATTTCCTTTGCCTTGGGAAAATATCTTCCCTCAGTTGTTAGCACTCAAGTGCTCAGTGTGAGTTAGAGTAGTAATAAAGTCCCTCCAGCATAATGAGCAATCACTCTCCCGCCCTCTACTCCCAACAGGAAGCTTAGTTACGCATAACACAGTGTGACTGGCATGGCACCTGCCTCTTCTCTAGCGTCAGACTTAGTCTTGCCAGAGACAGTCCTAGTTTCCCTCACCAAAACAAACAAACAAAATACTGAATGTTCTTTTCAGGATTGTGATTTTTGTTTTAGGAAAAATATAGCCTCCTCAAGGTCCAAGCAAGTATACGTTGGCTCTCAACATCATAGTCCTAACTTCACAATATATGACCAATAAGTATAGTTCACAGTTTCTGATTAGAATTTCTGGCCATTCATTTAGTTCATTTTTCTCTAATTTTAATTCTTTTATTGACTTTGCTGATTTTGAGACAGAAAACTAAAGTTTAAAATCCTTTACTCCATTATCTTTAAATACAATTAAATTTTTTTTTAATTTTAAATATATCTAAACCTTAAAAATAAAAAACTTTCAACTCATTTGATAATATCAGATTCTAATAAAATTGGGTATCTTTATATTTCAGGAATCTTCAAGAGATAATAAGTGAATTTTCCTCATAAAAATTATCAAGTAACATTGAATTTTAAAATTTTATTAATAATTTTAAGGATAGATCTTTCTAAAAGAAGGGGCCTCTTTTTTCCTCTTAAACATCACTTAGACGTTTTTCAATGACTTGAGTCATTATTATGCACCATAACCATTTTTCTGTCTGTCAGAGACAAAGCTATATGTTTACCAAGCCACATTTCATTTCCTTCCTGGGAAAATACAAAGATTACATTTTCCCATATTCCTTTATAACTTGTTGTGACTACGTGACCAAATTCTGGTCAATGGAATAAAGAGTGCAAACTACCTCTAGGCCTGGCCCTTAAAAACTCACACATGATCATCCATGCTCCATCACCCTTTGTTGAACATAGAGTATTTAGTGGCGGACTCCGGGGTCCTGAGATGTGGCAGCACCATATGACAAAAGGCCCCTGGAGCTGGGAAAGACCATGTGGGATGGAACATAGTCTTCTCTTGCCCTAATAATCATTGTACTGTGATAGGAATAGAAATAAACACTTAAAATATTAAGTCTTTGAAATTTTGGAATGTTTACTGCAACAGCTTAAAACAAAACACTGTACTTTAGTTCACTGATAACTTCAGGGTCTTCTAAGATAGGTAAAAGTATTTGCTAATAACTTGAATGGTGCTTTATAGTTACATTAGTGCTTTCACATATGTTCTCATTTCTTAATCCCAATGTTAAATGACCCTTTCCCCGAACTCTTTTAGGGTTTTATGACTGCTATAGATATATGATTGATTGTTTACAGATAGATAGATGATAGATAGATACATTTATCAGAGTTTGCCAGAGAAATAAAACCAATAAGATGCGTATGTGTATATGTATGTATATGTAGATATAGACATATATATATATATATATACATACACATAGAGAGAGAGAGAGAAAGAAGAGAATGAGGGAGAGAGAGGCAGAGATTTATTTTAAGGAAATGGCTCATGCGATCATGAAGGCTGGCACGTCAACACCAACAGAGCAGGTCGGCAGGCCTTAGACCCAGGAGAGGACTGATATTGCAGCTTGAATGCAAAGGTAGTCTACTGGCATAATTTCCTCTTCCTCAGGGGATGTCAGTCTTTCTTTTTTTGTTTTCTTAATATCTTCAACTGATTGGATGAAGGGGTAATCTACTTTACTCAAAATCTACCGATTTAAATGTTAATCTCATTTAAATAATACCTTCACAGCAACATCTAGAAGACTGTTTGATCTGGACATCATGGACTAGCCAAGCTGAAACAAAATTACCACCAATCTATAAATACATAGATCTATCTATATCCGATAGATAAATAGATGTCATCACAGATAGATAATATCTATTATTAATAGTATTAGTTTTATTAATATTTGCCTTTTCTTTCCTGCTTAGCTCTCAGGTATTGTTTTTTAACTAAAAGCATCGTACATGCCTCTGTCACCTCTTTCCCCTCTGCTCTGATCTTTCATTTCTCATCTTGTGAGGGATAGGTGAAAAAGAGAAGCATGGTTCTGAGTGGAAAGAGGGTGGAAATGCCTGTAGGCGGCAGCCTGAGCACTCACCTGGGAGCTGTCACTGTATTTGACGATCCCAAAGTCTTTCTTGTTTGTTTTTGCCTGTCTGTCTAGACTGATGATTGAGTTTTCTAGATATGTGAAAGGTAATAACACCATTGAGAATTTTATAAGAAATTATTTAGCCATCTTTAACATAGAAAATGTATAGAAAACTTACTGTAATTATTTGACTTGTGAATACAACAATCAACATGTTTGTCTTCCTAAAAAATAAAATTGGTAATTTTCAAATTTTTATCGACAGGTATACTTCCTGTTCACTGGCTTTGTTCACCTTTTCTTTGCAGAACATGATTTGTTTGTTAACTGCTTCACATTATAATTAAGGCATTCTGAGATAACAGAGCGAATCAAGTATCAGGAAGTTAAATCTATTTTAACATACGACATTAACCAGAAGGCAGAAACTAAATAGCTTAGTATCTCTTAAAAGTCAATAATAGTTTCCTTTACAGAAAATTACATATGATATTTTTATGAGTCAAGTTTATTTTCTTCAAGGAATTTAAAGGAATACTTTGACCCACGGTACATAAATTCATGAAACCACATCAGTTCAATTTTCTTATTATTAATCTTATATAAAATCTGGTAATTAAAAAATACTTTAATGGAAGGGACACATATTAATATTTGTTATGATTTACAAATGTTTAGATTATTAATATTTTTATTTATTATCTTCTATAAAACTAACTTTCCAAGTTTCTGTTATTCCACACTAGAAATTATAATCAAGATGGGAACTAGCCATCACTTGAGCTTCCTGGATTTTGTTATAATTAATCTTTGAATACATTAAGCCAAAATGTTAGAGGGATTTAACAGGGAAAGTAACATAAAATAAAAATGTTGAACTGTATGCCATCACTAATTCCAAATCAATAATGGAATAATTCTAATGACCTATAGAGTTGTTTGTGATTAATATCTGGAACTGTCACTTGTAAGTAATATCTGGTTTATCTTCTCAGTTTTTGTCATGCATGCAAGATAATAGGCAAGAAGCCAGACCCAGCCTTCCTGAAGTCGTCAATAGGAAGAATGCTCTTTGTTATGGCTTAAAGCCATATGCCTCATCCTTGGTATTTGTCTACTTTTAAATGCATTCGTTACCCATTATAAGTAGGTCAAGCCCAAGTAGGAAGTCTGCACTGTCTAAACGTCCCATTGATTTTTTTTTTTTTTTTTTTTTTTTTTTTTTTTTTGCTGCTGCACAGGTGACTCGTGAATGCTTTAGCTAATACCCAATCTTTTCCTGTTTCTCATGCCGGAAAGTACCAAGTACGTAAATGGAAAAGCATGACAGTTAAAGAATGCTTGCCAAAATCAGTGAATGTGAATTACAATGGCACTAGAGATTCAGAAATAGACTGAATTTTTATTGTTTCTTTGAAGGAAAATAAAAGAACAATGACACATAAAAAAAAATGTCTCAAGTAAGGTATCTTTACTCAGGAAATAAGAAAAAACAGAGCACTACCTGAAAGTACTTCCCAGGACCCAGTCAGGCAGCCTTATAAACAAGCAAAATGAGAGTCCCTGCCTCAGCCATTGGAAGGCCCGGAAACAGAGGAAACTTGTCATAGGATATATAAACATCACACGCTGCTCTTTCCATTTTCCCCACGAGGCTGACAGACCCAAGAAATTTGGATGTCTCCCACAGGTCCTCCACAGGCCAGCTCTCACAGCATGCATTTTATCATAAACACCGTATGGATTTAAATCCTGCCAGCTAACTTTTCTGTACCAGCCTTGATCTGATGTTAGGAAAACTAAACTATTCTTTGAGCTTTACTTCTGCTCTGAGATTTGAGACTCTCTTTATGGCGACCTTTGATTTTTTCCAATACTGTTTTTTTATCGTCCCTATGAAAGGATGCTCCTGGGCACCAATCTACCATGCCCACACCTTGGGGTACACACTAACAAGTGAAGTTTTATTCCTCTGATTATAACAACAAGCAGTCCAAAGTTATTCAAGCTGCTGTTGATTAATATCATAGCCCTCTCTCATAAACATGACACAGAGTTATGGTCAGGGTGCTTGCTGGAAAAAGTACAAGTCTTGAAACTGTCCCCGGAATCCATATTCAGGCAGTGGCCCAAAGCAGCCCTTCTCTCTGGACTCCAGGGAAGAATGAATCTAGGAAGTACAGAGCTGAAGGTCTCCAGCTCACACAGTCAGGGTGTGAGGACGGTTCTGAGTGGCCAGAGGCACCCTCCCAGAGTCAGGCACCTAGGTAAATCCTGGCTCAGACAATTACCAGCTCAGTGACCATGGAAAAGTAATTTGAAGCCTCCATGTCCCCACCTTGGTTCTTCCTACTGTATGGATAAATGAAAGAAATCACCAGGTTGTTCTGAATATTAATGAGGTGTCAGTTGCTCCCACCTGACAATTAGGTTGTTTGCTTTACTTAGTTGGGCGCCTGTATCATTTTCATTTCTACTCTATATGTATTGCCCTAAACAATGGAGTCTGTGGTCCAACTTAGGTTGTGTTGTATGTGGTTAAGTTTTCAAACTGGAGGAGGCCAATCTGCAAGATTCTTTAACTGGTTTAGATGACTTTGTTATTTCAACAATCACCCCAGTGTACTTACTGTCTGTAGGGGAACTCTAAGGTGCAACAGCATCTTGTTGCCCGTGTACCAGAGCTAACGGGATGCTGCATGCTGGTCAGTCATATTTGTAGAATCAGTGCACTCAATAACGCTTTTCTCAAAGGTTAGAGAAGAGTTTTATTATAAGCGGTATCCTAAGTCAGTGTTTGTAATGTAATTTTTTTTTCTCATGTAATAAGCACAATATAATTCAGGATGATGTTTGTAATGATTCATGGAACTCCTCTTCTGAAACTTTAAAATTTTACTTTTGTTTTAATAGCAGTCTAGTGACTCCTTAGGAAATCCCTACAAGGGAAGTAAAGGGTGGTACCAAAAAAACCCATTTTACAAATGAGGAAGTGATGGCTATTTATCCTAGATTCAGGTTCTAATTGGAAAGTCAGGACAGATTGTTAGTCAGAGCCTATTGTTAAAGCTTTACAGAGATAATATTTCCTCTCCAGCATGTTTTTCGGATTATTAACTGATCTCAAGATCATGCAATAATTCTTATAATTTCCCTTTTGTTTGTGCCAGCAACAGTTGATATTTGCCACCAGCCTTGGGAAGGGTTCAAGAGGTCAGAAAGGTGGCATTTGACTTTGTTTGAATAAATTGACATAAAATAATATATTAGTTTTGGGTATACAATATAATGATATGTGTATATGATACATTTGATATATGCATATACTGCCAAATAATTTAAATAAGTTTAGTTAATATCCATAGTATTGTTAACAACTACAGTCACCATGCTGTACATTACATACCCAGGTTTAAGTATCTTACAACTGGCAGCTTGTATCTTTTGAGCATCTTCAACCCATTTCACCCACCCTTCCAGTGCCTGAGGCAATCACCAATCTGTTCTTTGTATCTAAGAGTTAAGTTTTGTTTGTTTGTGTTTTTATTCCACATATAAGTGAGATCATACAGTGTTTTTCTTTCTCTGACTTGCTTCACTTGGAATACTGCCCTCCAGGTCCTCCATGTTGACACAAATGGCAGGATTTCCTTCTTTTTATGGTTGAATAATATTCCATTGTATGTTCAAATTTGATGTGCTACTGTTTTGTTAAGGATTTTTGCTTCTAGGTTCATCAGGGATTTTGGCCTGTAATTTTCTTTTATTATAGTGTCCTTTTCTGGTTTTGCTATCAGACTAATGATAGCCTCATGAAATGAATTTGGAAGTATTCCCATCTCTTCTATTTTTTGGAAGAGGTTCTGGTACTAATCCTTCTTTGGACATTTGGTAGAATCTACCAGCAAAGCCAGCTAGGCCTGGATTTTTGTTTGTTTGCTGCAATGCACTTTTAATAAGTCAGTTTTGGAAAGCATTCTGTGCCTTAAATAATAGACAATATGAGAGGCATACTTATCAAGACAATCATTCTCTTAGGGAACATTAGTTTAATTTCAATATCATAATTACTGTGGCACTAATTCAAAAACAGCTTTTTCTCCTTTAACTTGAGGTATGGTACTTAAATGTTACTGAACTGAAACAACCATAAAAATAAGGAAAACACTGTACTGGTGACGTACAACAAATATGCCAAAATATCAGTTAACTTATTATTGGAAACACAACCAAACAGTATACAGATTCTCCTGGGCAGCTTCTTAACAAGACATAAGAATAACCATGAAATAGCAACCAGCATTTATGTCCATTTCCTTAGTTATCTACATATCCACTGAAAAATAAGAGTTGAGGTCAGTGTGACACAGACCTTTGTAATAGTCCAGATCAAGCTCTTTCTATATTTTCCCATCTCTAAATGTTCAATGTGCAAGTGAATGCCCACAATGTGTTAACAGCACAAAATGATAATGCTGTGTATTTTCATAAGGAACTAAAATTGTCTTGCCTGTACAGATTCCTGGAAAAGAAAAAAAGGCAAATCTCATACAAGTAACATACATTGAAATCAAAGGCTCACCCTTCTGGATAAATTCCACAATCCTATAAATACCCTCATCAGTTCACTGACAAATAAAACAGCAATCCACATGTTCCTTTTAATCCTAGATTCTAGAGTTGAATTCTACTCCTTTTCATTTGTTCAAAGAGACTTGGAAAATGTGAGGTGCTCAAGGAGGGACTGTGCTTATTCAGCCTGGCATAAGCAGTCCAGGTGCTGGACCACCCAGTAGGTATATAGGAAAGCAGGTGGCAAGGACACACATTCACAGTCCTGTCTCCCCAAATGCACAATAATAATAATAATAGCTTACATTTATATAACACTTAATGTGTACCAGAGACTGCTCTAAGCACTGAGTGTGAGGGAGACACTGTGTGTGTGTGAATAAATGTGTCGATACAGTCTCATGTTGATATAATCTTCACAACAACCCTTTGAGCTACTATATTATCCTTACTTTATAGTTGGAATATTAATACCCAATTTTACACAGCTCAAACATGACAGAGTTGTCATTGAAACTCAAATCATCTGAGCTCTAGAGTCTGTGCTTTTAAACGGTACATTCTTTCTACCTGGAGTGGACATTAATTTACCCAAGGATACCAGTTGGAAGGCCCACCTCAGATCATTTGTTCAGGTGACCCAGGGGCCTTACAGTCTCTCAGACTTACAGTGTCCGCAGCTCATGCTGGCAGAGCTCTTGCATCACTTGGAGATGCTCGAGGACTGAACTCATCACTCAATGAGGCAACAGTACAAGTCTGACTTCTTGCTCCCTGAGAAGCACCGCACTGAGCACTGAACACTTAAAAGGTAAAGCAGGAAGGGCCCTGTGCTCAGACACAGCTAGGGACTGAATTGTATCCCCACCATCCGATTCATATGTTGCAGGCCTACCCATTAATGTGATGGCAGTAGAAGGTGGGGCCTTCGGGGAGTAATCAGGTTTAGATGATGTCATAGAGTGGGGCCCTCATGGCGGGATCAGTGCCCTTGTGAGAGGAGAAATCCACGCTCTATCTCTCCCCACCATGTGAGGACACAGGGAGAAGGGGGCTGTGCGCAAGGCAGGGGCAGAGCCCTCACTGGGGACCTGAAGCGGCCAGCACCTTGACCCTGGACTTCCCAGCCTCCAGAGCTGTGAAAAACAAATTCCTATTGTTTAATCCACCCAGTCTATGGTATTTCATTATGGCAGCCCAAGCTAGGACAGACAGACACAGTATTCAATGACAAAGGACAGACACTTCAATCTGTGTTCATGGAGAAGACTCAGACAGGAGTGAGAAACCATATTTAGATGTTCACTGGCAGAAATATTTACATATTTTAATAGAGAGGGTAAATAGGGAAGGTTGGGTGTTCATCCTTCAGGCAGATAATTATTATCATTGTTACTATTACTACCACTTACTAAATATTTAATATAACACTTTCTCATATAATCCTCAGAAACCGAGGATTGGCAAAATCGTACAAAACTGAAATTTAGACAGACTAGATAACTGGCAGGACAAGGACTGGCCCCTGGCCCTGACTCCAGAGCCCCCGCTCCGCCCTGCATCATGCAGGAAAGAGGTGGCAGGACAGGTCTGAGTTTTTCTGGCAAAACTTCCTGAGCAGCTAAAATCTAGGACAGTGAAAACCCAGCAAACAATGGCTACTTCAAGGCTTTCCAAAAGAACAATAAGGTACTTCTTTTTTAGCTCCTGACAGGACAAAGGAAAATAGCAGCTTCTTATTTGTAAAATGATTCTCCCTTTTAAAGTAATCCAGGACGAAGAAAAAGAGCATCAGCCAAAGTTGCACCTGGAGACAGCTTTCAATCTCAGAAGATTCTGAAAGGGACTTTGTCTGAGCAAGGATAATCGTGTGCTTATGTTATTCAGTCTCAGATCATATTCCTTTTGAAGTAAGTGTGGAAACTGGGAATGATTTGATGTTTAAATTTAGTAACAATATATTATCTCAAGATTGGAGTTTGAAATCCAAAGTACTCTATTCTCTCACTCAGAAAACCTGTGCTCTAAAGTGAGTTAGCGGAAGCCTGACAAGTTTGGTAACTCCTACAGAGCCTTTGCTGTGTGGCTCTACTTTTTGTCTAAAGCTCTCTGCTCATTTGAGCATTTGTTCTCAGGAGCAGCCCATTACTTAAAAAAAGTGTTCCACAAATCAGTTAAAGACATTCTTTGTCAACCATCTGGCAGGCTGTTGAATGGATGATTTTTTTTCTTTTTTCCAAGCCAAATGATTTCCCTACTCCACCAGATGTCTTCTGTTTCTGAACAAACGATGATAAGAAGCAACGTCTGTCTATCCACAAAGGTATAAATAGCGAACCATTTTGGCTGTATTTAAAGTGTAATGCAACAAACAGTGGTGCACTGAAATTTAAGACAGTATTCAGTTTTCTGTCAGTTTTCTTATGGATATTATCTGTTTCTTAAGGTTATTCTAAAGAGTAAGGGAAATGACACATTCAGAGATAAACAGATGATAAATGTTCACTCTATTTGACATGTTAGCTCTATATGGTTATAAACATAAAGTTTACATCAAGAATTATAAATTATTTATATATATGAGCAGAGTCGAATAGTGTAATCAAATATGACTTTAAAAATGTTGAACTGATTAGCATTTAAGGATACACATAATTGTTGGTGCTGTGAATGCTAATTAAGCAATAAAACATATTAATATGTGTAATTATTAATTTTCACACAAAGTACTTTTACATGTCAAATGCATATATATCAAGATTGTATATCAATGATACCTCAATTAAAAAAAATGACATATCCCTCCTCTTTCCTCTTTTAAATTTAAAAGAATTAAAAATGGATTACAACAAAAGATACAACCAGGATAAGTAGAAAATTTCCAGGCAGAGGGCTAAAAAGAAGATGCAAATGTGTTAACTGCAAGATAACAAGGAAGGAGGGAAGGAAGGAAGGAAGGAACGAGGGAAGGAATGAGGGAAGGAAGGAGGGAGGGAGGGAGGGAGGATGGAAGGAAGGAAGGAAGGGAGGGAAAACTGTTGTTGTAACCATTATGCATTATTGATGGGAAGAAAATTATCAATTTTTTAAATAAGTTTTCCTGGCACTAAGTTCAGTCCAAGAGTTTATAAATTAAGGGAAGATAATTGGTGAAAAAAAGGAAACATATTCTTAGAGCCCCTTTGAATAATTTTCAAAACATAAACCAGAAAGTCTCTATGGAGATGGACCAGTATGACAACATAAACATTCTAGGAGCTCTGAGATGACAGGCCTGGTGACATCAATGCTCCACGATGACAATGCTGGGACAAAAATGGCATAGATACTATTTTCTCAGGGCTAGAATAGACGAAGATTGCAAACTCAGATGAGTGCAGGACCCAGGCAGTTCCCAGAGGCTGTGGGCTCAGCGGGGTGTAACACCACAGAGGTGCACTGGGGCGTGCGGCGGAGAGAAGGCATCCCCCACAGGGCAGGAGCCCAGCCCTAGAGGAGGCGCGGCATCAACCACACTTCTCTGCAAGGTAATCCAACCCATGGACCACCAGACTGCATTTCCGGTTGCAGGCAAATGAAAACCACTTGTGAAATACCGCACATCACATCTGCTACCAGTAATTATATGCAACGTCAAAACGAGGTCTTGGGCGTAGTGCACAGGACTTCCATGCCATGAAGCAGATGTGGTCGGTCGCGGCAAAGCAACTCTTGCAACAATTAGAAAAAGCCATATAAATTACCAAAAGTCATAGCTTTAAAGACACTGAGGAGCTGTGGGAACACTGACGACTAGATACGCTAAAATCACAGGAAGGGCGGGATCAGGCCCCCGACTCCCGTTCCTGAGGCGGCTTCAGAAAGGATCAGATGGATGAGGTGTGGAGAGCTGCCATTTCTGTGAAGGCTGCGGGGAATTCCTAAGCTCTCTTCGACAACTTTAAACATTCTTTTACATGAAAACAAAATGAATTGAGGACCAAAATAAAGTTCATCCTCTGAATCAGCGCTGCCTTCTCTTCTGCTGGGTTTACCTAAATGGCTTTTCTTCCCAGGTTCAGCAGGACTTCCTGAGACTCGCCCCCACTGGGGCAAAGTTCTTTTGTGAATGGGTCTTGCTTGTCGTATATTATTTGTTTAGTCTAAATTCCAAGTCTAGATGCCTAAATGAAAGGAAACTCATGTGTGGTCCTAACCGCAGCTTTTATTTTTAAGTTGCAGCTTAAAAAAATCAAGTCATTTGATTCCTGTAGCTGAAATGTGGCTGTGTATCATAAATATAGAAATAGAGTTTTAATAAGCAAAACCCACTTTCTGTTTGAAAATTTTCTACAATCTGTTTAGCATGTGGGTATGTGTGAGCATGTGTGCATGTATTTTTATGGCATTCTCGGTACTTTGATTTTTGTTAGAAAAATATGTTTCATTCAAAATAACTCCTGATAGACCATGGGGAAGAAACTGTTGTCCTCTTTATATCCAGCTTTAAGTGAAGTGCCAGGCACACAGAAGTGGCTCAACAAATAATTCTTTAAAAATGTTAATGAGTGAATGAATATATGAAAGTATGAATGGGAAAAGAGGTAAAAAATCTCTCTGATCCTGTTAGTTACAATTCAAAAGTTACCACACAAGGAAGGAATAAGAGAAAAAAGGTAGTTAGGCAGAGAAAGTCGTGTGTTAGAATAAAAGCAACAGAACCAAACGGAATGAGTGGTGCCCGCCTGGATCTGGGCTGGGGAGAAAAAAAAGAGCAGCTGTATAGTACAATATGATATAACCGGGGAAATGTGAATATGAACTGAGTATTTAATAATATGAGACAATTGCATTCATTTTAAGTGTGATAATCGTAATGTCATTGTGTAAGAAAATATCCTTTCTTCTTTGGTATGTGAAGTATTGGAGATAAATAAGCTTTTTAGTATTTATTTTTAAATAAAAAAAGAGGAAGCAAATGTAGCAAAAGATTATGGTCTATGTATATGTGGAGAAGAAGCTACTTAAAACAAAGGCACTTAAGTAGTTCTAAAACTACTTTCCCAGCCTGGAGGTGTAATGTTAGCAGGTGTCAAATACTCCTTCCTTTCTTAGAGACCAGGAGCCCTTCCAAAAGGACACCAACCTATTTTCCAGTATTGTTTTTAAATTTTTATCTCTTTAATACACCACGCCTGAGACAAGTTAGAGTACTCACTCTTCCACAAAAAAGATAAGATTTCAGGCTGGTCACATCCCTTGTCCTTTTGGAATGTCCTCCACTCAACTTCTTAACATCCAACCTTGCACTTGAGGTCCAGGTGAAGCACCCCCCTGGCCACTGCCTAGTCTTGCTCTGGAAGCTGGAAGCAACCTGTTGCTCCCGACCCACAGTATCAACACTTTGGCGAGCACTGGAATCACCGGGGGTGTTTTTAAACATGCACCACCCCGAAACCACACCCCAAGAGATTGGGATTCAATATGTAGAGATTAGAGACAAGAAATCTGTAATTTTAATAAGTGGCCAGGTGACTTTGACGCAGGTGTTCCAAGGACTTCATGTTGAAACTAGTGCTTGTTTAGGTATATTTTTGAACCTTCTTACTTATTTTGCATGTGTGTTCTTTCCACATAGATTTAACAACCTTAAAAACAAAAAATATCATTTATTGTTTTGGTTCCCCCAAGGGTCTGGCAAAGTATCCTGTATATATAATGAAGTATTAAGTATTTGTTAGGAAAAAGGGTTTGGAGTTAGTAAGAAATTCTAATTGTTCTAAATATTTGTATTTCTTCAAATATTGTCCTAGTTGACTTTGCTAATTATTTACATTTGCTTTAGTAGTCCCCCTAAATCCAAAAAAAACCCCACATTTACAACTTTATGTATACACAGACACTATTATATTATTGTCAGGAATTATACTTATGGGGCTTGTTTAAATACAAAGTTATATCATTACAATTTAAATAATCAGATTTTCACAGATCTTAGTTTTTTATCAGTAGCCTCAAGTTTTCTTTAAAAGATTTATATTTCTGGTAAACTTCAGAAATGATGGTGATTTCTTAAGTCATGAAGGAAATATATATAAATATATATTACATATGTATACTTATATGTTTCCTCTACACTTTAAGAAATCATCACAAGTCCCAAATTCTACCAATAATACACACACACACATACACAAACACATCTATATGTACGTTTAAGGGATAGAAGAGTTGACTTTAGCTTAATATTGATGTAAATGAGGTAATGATTCCACAGAAATCAGTCTCCTGATAGTCCACGCCCTGAAAGTTCTTGGGTAGCTCCCATGGTCAGTCACTTGGCCACCAAGGGAAGTAAGGGAGGGCATGTCAGCTACTAGATACCGACCCTCATCTTCCCTTTTTTTCCATGTGTCCTCCATTCTTAATGCTTAATATGTGTTTAGTAAGTATTAATGAGTCCTTAATATATAAATATATAAATCACTCTCTCTCTGATTCCTTGCTTCTAGGATTCCTTCCTTTTCTCCAGCAGCTCTACTGCCTTTGGACTCTATCGTGATATTAAGTGCTACAGCTCAGATTCAAAGGAAGGTAATCTCACTTAGTAACAAATTAAACTTGGAACCAAAAGTGCTTTCTAGAATTGAAACAAGATACATTATGTATACCTAAAAGTTAATTGGCTATAACTTCCTAAACTATGAATTGTCATAAAAATGACATCTGTCCTGTATCATTCAGAAATTGCTGTTAAAATCAAGAACATTATAAAATAATAGAATGTCTAGAGCTATTAATATACTGATATTAATATCAATTGATAGGCTTTTTCAAGTCTATTTATTCACATAAATTTACGTAAAACATTGGCTATATAAAAACTGTATGTTTTTTTAATCTCTAACAGGTAGAACTCTCAGGTTAAGTCTATTCTCCTCTGTTCTTGTCCACACAGCAACAAAGAATTGAGAGACAGAGACACAGTAGCAGAGCAGAGAGAACCTTTTATTTGGATGCACTCAAAGGGAGGAGCGGGTCAGAGTCCTTGGGGAGGAAGTTACCTCCCTGCAAAGCTTTTGTTGTTTTTACCTGGGACCACCTACCTCGGCAGAGTTTGGGCCACTTTTTCTTTGCACTTATCTTCCCTTTGAATCATGTCTGCTCATGTCTATCTTTCTGCCTAACAAATCCAAATGACATGCTTTTACAAAACTGAAAATATTGCTTCGCCCTTAATTTTTCCTGAATTAAGTGTATACTACAAATCAACTATTTAAATGTTGCTTTTGTATATGGTTCTCCCAAAAACAAGCAGTGAGACAGGGACTGTGGGTGTAGTCAGAGTAGGGGGAGGGCCTCTGGAAAAAGCAAGGCAGAATATTTGCAGGCAGAGCAATGTAACTACATGCAAGGAAACCCCCTACCAAAACTCTGTGTTAAACATTAAGCTCTAGGGTCATTCTTCAGTAAGATCAGTTAATGTTCCCCAGACAAAGAAGAGTAGCACATGTTTTTATTAGGCTAATCATTTGTAATCATTTGTAAGATTCACTTTAGCATGCTAAAAGGCTCAGGCCTATGTGCTGTCTTTCCTCCTTCAGATCTGATGGGGTGGTTTTGCAAACTGGGCAACTAATTTAGCATGCAGACCCAGCTGTAAACAACATAGTAAAAGGCAACAAAAGATTCCACCTTAAAGATAAGATTGAATTTTAACACCCAGGAAGTTTGGGAAGCAGGATTCTTAACTTACTCTTTAGCAAACAGACAACACCTCAACCCACCTTGGGGGCTGGGCAGGCCGCCTTTTGATATGCCCCTAGACCAAGACCCAGTATCCCAGAGAGAGATGGGGTGAGAAATTCCTTGTGTTAAGTTAATTCTGGGTGTTCAGGCACCACTTAGTAGGTCTGCACCCCTAAACCTTTTTTTCATGTTCTCGAAAAATCCTCATCTGCGTATAAAACCCCTAGACAACGCAGCACACCGGGCTCTCTTGTCCCCTCGTGGCGTGAGCTGGGAGCTCTGTCCTATTACTTTATTTCTAAATAAAAGCCTGTACCTTGCTCTCCTACCTTGCCTGTTTGCTAAGCTCATCCTTCGGCTTCGTGAACAAGAACCCCAGCATCAGCATCACCACAACCATTATGACTATGGCATTCCTT
The DNA here is from genome assembly GCA_029783875.1 of Phataginus tricuspis. Classification (NCBI taxonomy): domain Eukaryota; kingdom Metazoa; phylum Chordata; class Mammalia; order Pholidota; family Manidae; genus Phataginus; species Phataginus tricuspis. Next base: position 4,866,088 of record JAQQAC010002701.1, on the reverse strand, counting down.
TTAAAACTTGTTTTTTATCTGGAATTTCACACATTGACTTTTCAGTTGGATATTTAAATTCCACTACTAATCACGGGCCATGATAAAATTGAAACATGACTATTGTCATGTAACTTAATGATTTTATTTAAAAATTAGACTGCAGTCACTTTTGAGAAAGCCAATTTTAGACAGTAAAGCTACATGGAATAAACTTTTGGAAGAGGTAGTAATTTACATAAATCAGGAACTAGGGAAGTGACAACTATCTTAAAGCAATTGCTGAATTGCAGAGCTCCTAGAATAGGCCCTTCAGGTAAGTTTAGAAACTCCCTGGGGTGAGTTATCTGTTTCGGGGAACTATTTTCCTCATGTACACATTGCAACAGTTTTCATCTGTGTGAATTTCCAAAAATGACAGTCATCTTTTTCTTTGTTCCCCCTAAGCCCATGAGGCAAATTGTGATCAGGTAAATCATATCTATAATTACCAAATACTTTTGATTTCCAATAAGGAAATGACTGAAGGAATTAGTAAAAGAAATGCAAAGAATTGTAACACACTGGAAAAGTCTGAGTTAAGCTTCCTGGCCCAGGAGACTCCAATACAAACCAAAGCAGGCCATCCTCCAAGGAAATCAACTCTAGTCCCCCCTTACTATAAGAAAATCCAAACCAAATTAATAAGGGCATTTATTCCAAGTAAAATAGCCCCAACTTTCCATTTTGTGACATGACATTTAAAAGGCAATACAGTGGTGGATAAAGTGGGGTTCCTATGGCCAGGATCCTCACTGAACTTAAATGTAACTGGCCTGTTGCTATGCTACCACTTCCACACTTTTAGGCAATAAGCCATTATTGTATTAATATAAGGAGTTCCGCCTAGTGCTCTGCCGGAGACTGGGTGGCGGGGCAGCAAGTCTATAGGGGAGCGGAGCAGAGGGCTGGAGTAGTGGCAGCGCCCGAGGACAGAGGCCCGGAGGACGGCTGTGCGGGACGGCTGTGCAGAGAGGCCCATAGGCAGAGACCGGCTTGCTGCATCCGAAGCAGCAGTGATAACACAGACTCGCTCTGAGTGAGCGGGATTTTAGTGACTGACCTGCCACCTGGAAATAAAGTTGGTATAACCTTTTCACCCCAAGAACCCTTTGCTGTAAATTTCTTTGGTCACAGTGAATCTATAGCGAACTTGCCTGGAGCTGAAACTCACTTGCAAGACAAGTGGATAAGACTTCCATAAATTATGAGTTGGCTAAAATTACTCTATTTCCATTTCTGCCATATATATCTTTCATTTCTTACAAAAGTGCTCAAAAAAAAAATCCTGGCGACATGTTTTTAAAAACTCTAATTACTCAGCCATTGAAAAAACTCTAATTAAAAACCTTCAATTACAACAATCATAAAGAATCATGAAAATAATCCCTGAAGGAAATTACCTCCCCTTCTTAAAATGTTTTACTTTCATGGAGTTCTTATCCCCACCACTCTGTAGCTATTGATATTAGTAAAACAACAAACCAAAGAAATACTACTTTCAGGAATAATTACATTTCAATTACAGGCTCTTGAAGCTGAAGATCCTTCTTGATTCAAAAAAATAAATCTCGTATCTGGGCTGTAAACACTATGACAGAACAATGAGCGAGATATATTTTGCGAGCAGAGGGTATTTCCCAGTACCCTCCAGTCACCTAATGTGGGTGACCTTCTAATTTATCAGCTCATTAACTTGGCCAGCACAGGACCTACTGGTGAAGTCTGATTTTACTTTGGACTTGTCACTTTACTCTTACTCAAGGAAGAAAAGCTGGAGAGCTTTGACGAAGATGGAACAGACAAGAAGTTGATGGCTGAAATGAGATACTGGACATACTGCAAAAACAAAACCAACTGCTAGATTGGAATTAAAATGTCATACAGACAAAATGTCCACTAATGCTCCAGTAAACAAAAGTCGAATCAGCCACTGTCACCAGCATGTTACCAGTTGCTCAGTTTTTATCTCATCACATTTCAAGGGATAAGTGAAAATATTTCACTGACTTAAAAATAGAAGTCAGTAGGGAAATCCTAGTAGTTTGCTTCATCAAAATATATTTTACAGCCAACTCAGCAGTAATAAAGCTATTCTACATGATAACATTATTCTACCATATGCCCTATATACTTTCGTTACTATTTTTTCACAAAGTCTACCACACTTAAACTTTTTTTCAGGGATTACATCAACTGAAAGAAGTGTAGAAATTCAAACTCTGACATTGATCCAAGATTTTTTTATCTGCATAACTCATAGGTAAAGAAACAATAGGGCAGTCTAGAATGAAGTATATGGAAGAACTAGATGACGCCTAAAAAGAGCTCTTTCCTAGCAGCTATTTGCTAGATCCCTAGATACTCATCAGTGAAATGGAGTAGCACACCGCCTAACCTCACACAAGGGGTATTTGGGGTTGAATGGTCACACCTGCAACTGCTTTAAAACCCTTACAGACAGCCTCTTACTGAGTCAAAGGCAGTTTGAATGGATTTTTTAAAATATTTTTTAAAGCTCTTCATTTGTTTTTTGTATCAAATGAGGGGAAACTCAAGGGTTTATTTTACTTCTTTCTTAGCAAATACAGCAAAATCACTCATACCAAAACTAAAATATAAAAATTTGCCTCCATCACAGCCTTTTAACAGTCACAGGAACTATCTTGGGTTGGAATTTCATGGGGTGTGAAGACTTCAGGGATGTGCACATTTCAACTGTGAGAAATATATTTAGCAAAAAACACTTGGAATAATTGTCTAAAACAAAAGTAACCACAGAAAATTATGAGTTTAGTTCCCAAGTATGTCACTCAAGTTCTAAGAATCAAAAATATATTAATAATCTGTAAAGTCATACATGAATTAAGAAATAGCTGATCATTATAGTACATAATTTCTATCTCCAGCAGGCATGTTCAATGAAAGAAAAATTGAATTCACTGAATATCTGTGGCTCTTCCCTTTTTCAAAAGCAGTTTGAATAGATATCTAGAAAAATATCACTTTAAGAGGAGAATATTTGAATAAGAATATATATCAGATTTCATTTTATTATGAATTCTGAATTTTTGCTTTATCATATCTTTCCAAGGGGAGTCAGGTGGCATTCTTGTTATCAAGTAAGGATTTCCTCCAGTGTCCTCAATGAGGAGATTTCTAGTCAGCCCAGCATAAGGGCTAACAACCAAGATTCCCCATCTAGTAGCAAAAATGGAGTGCGTTAAGGAGAAGAACCGGAGATGAAGTTCTGAGCTCACCTACTCCCAGTGAATATAAATGAGGCCTCCATCTGGGTTCTTGGACCACATGATTTCCTGCACAACCATGGGGTCATTAGCTGAACTCATATCCAGTCAGATGATAGGCTAGTTTTTACTTTTACAATGATTGGCAATGATACGCATAACCTAGAAGGAATCCAACTAATCCGACAAGAATCCCTGGTGTTTGAGTTAATGGTCCATGGGTAAATTAGTGGTGCATCCACAATAAAGTATTACTATCCAGAGAGCATTTCCAACACAAATTGTTATATGATAGTCTTTAAAACTCTTTAATGTTTTAACTCTGGATCTGAAATTAAGAAATTAAGCATGTTTATGTATGCATGAATCATATTGCCACGGGAACTTTTATAAACTGATTCTCCACCCTCCCCGCAACTCCCAACCCTCCTAAATAGCCTAATATATTTAATTTGGAAATGTATTTTGGCAAAAAGTTCTCCCCTCCCACCCGATTCATTACCAAGCCCCAGGATAAATCAGTTTAGAAATCAGACCTATGAGGGAAGATTGTTTTATCTGCCAAGGCAATGCTCTGTGTCATTGTTTAACCCTTTTTGTTAATAGTTTCCCTGGAACACAAGAAACCACACTGGCCTCTGGGGAAATAAGATTAATCATGTGTGATGAAATGCTGGTATGATATTATAGAATATTCCGGTAATACTGTAAATACATCCATCTTATCTTTCAGATGAATACACCATTTTGCTCCTACAGTAATAATGCATAGTAAGAGGTTTTAAAAGGGTAAATGTAAACATGGCATGAAGGTCTTATTTAGCAACAGACATTAAAAATAGTTATATGCACAGACATCATCCCCACTTACAGCATCTTTGGCAGAGATGTACTGCTATGGTTTCAGGTTTTATTCACTGTTCACTTTTTCCTTCTCGTTTTTTTCCTTTACCACTAGAGAAAAGCTAAGACATTTATTTTCTTTGTATGAAAAAAATAGAGCAAGCTTGTAGTCTATAGACATCCTTAATGTTCATGTCTTCCTTATCACCACCTCCAGCTTTGCCCACACACAGACCACTTCCCCAGTTCCAGGGCTAAAGTGGTCAATTCATGACCATAGAGACTGAGGACATATTCAAGGTATTGGAGACTCCATGGGCATTTCCTGCCCTTGTGCTGATTCCTGGTTCTCCATGGAAACAGTTTCTTTTTTCTTTCAACAAACATTTGTTGGCCTGTGATAACGTACACATACTCTGCACTGAATAGAATTTTGCCCAAGGTTTACTGTATCCATTCAAAGTCTATCATATGACTACATTAATAAAGTACCCCAGAGTTTAGAATATCTCAGTTTCTGGGGTAAAAAATTCAGTAACATCTCTGAGTCTCATAGACTGAATATTTCATATCACTGCATTATCTTAAAAAGTCATTGCTGATTACACAGAAAAGTATACGTTTTAAAAAAAGATAAGGAAATAAGATATGTCTATGGTAAAAGTAGATTGATATATGATTTTCTTTCTTCAGTGAACAAATATTTATTGAGATTCACATAAAGGCAGAGCATTATACTAGAAATCATGTGCAGGAGGTAGACAGTGCCAGAGAGGTTGAAAATACATATTGCAACACTCCAAAATTCCAAAAGAATTTATAATCAGGGGAAAGAGGACAGGATTCGAATGAATAAAAGATTATTTATAAATGTAAAGTACAATTTCTTAGTGGAAAAGCATAATTGGATCAGATTTCACCACTTGTAGCAGGTGGTCTTCATTTGAATTCTCTGAGATGTTTAAAACTTGGAAATGGAACCGAGCAAAGGGAACTCCAAGCGCGAGGGAGCACCTCCGCGAGAACTTGAAAGACGGTCAGGAAATGAACGGCAGAGTGGCTGGGATCGCCTTACAGTCTGTTGGAGTGCAGTAAGAGAGGAAGGATAGGCATGTCGTGTCTGTTGGACCAGTCTAACTAGAGCAGAGTAACTTGGTGTTTACTAGAATGTAATATTGTAGAAGAAAGCTGAGACCAAGTTATAAGGGACTTGTAATAAAAGAAAAATAATCTGCACTGAATACCAGTGACAGGGAGTAATTGGAGGTTGCTGACTTTGCATATTTATTTAAAATGTTCACACAAATTTATGGAATTTATCTTTTGACAACAAACTTTCAAGAATAAAAACCAAGATGGTAATTAGAGTACCTGACCCATTTAGAAGGATGTTTAGGTTTTCTAAACTATGCATCACAGTTATAACTCTGTTCTATCACAATTTGTTTTCAGACAGAGGTGCTTTCAGTGCAAAATTTAATAGTTAATCTATTTTCAGGGTTCTTTGACTTTCAATGCAAAATGTAATAGTTAATCTATTTTTAGTTAAGGTACTAAACATGTTTAGCCTACTGAAGTCTCTAGGTAGAGGAGAATAACACAATGGTAAACAGAAATTATTTAATGAGTCAACTGTGTGTCCCGTCTTGAAAATAAATCTTCAGTATTACATCACTCTTATTACAAACCAGTCATTCATCAGATCCCATTAATTAGATAAGAAGCCCAAATTAATTTTCATAATACTTAACTCAAAGTGATTTTAGGGCATGCTAAAGATTCCTATGTATTTTATATCTTCTGAAATATTAAAAATAAAAATAAATCAATGGAAGTTTTTAGTTTTAAAATTCCAGGCCTCTTAAAAATTTCAAATCCAAAACCAAATCAGGCTTCCATGTATGTATTTTTTTCAGATTTACAACTATATTCTTTCTGTCTCTGATTACTAATAAATATGAAACCATGGCATATCTGTCCTTCCACAGACATCATACTTGGATAAGTGAGTAATTTTGGGTTTAGGTAGAAATGATCCTATTATCCTAAAATGAAAGTTTAATAGTACATGTAGAGAATTCTCGTAGTTCCTTTCTGACCTGCATTCATTATTTCATTTTCCTTCAGTATAGATATGGTGCAGGACCATACCTAAAAACTGGTATGAAGCATATCTAAATGTAAATATATGAAAACATTTATCATCTTTACAAATGAAAATAGCTTTTCAACTTCAGTTCCCAGTGTCTTGCAGCTGGTAATTATAACACCAAAAGTTAGAACAGGCCAGAAACAAAACTGTGGAGGAAATAGTTTGGGGTTTGGGTTTCTTTTTCTCTTTTTTTTAATACCTCTAAGTCCATGTGTCAGTCTCCTAAAAGAACAAGGCTGCCTTTTACAGTATCCTAGATCTTTACGCAGAAAGCGTTGTGCTCAGAAAATATGTTTTCTGCCTTTCTTTCAATCAGTCATAGTTACTCAAGTCTCTGTAAATTAACTGAAGTCAATATGATGAATTAAATAATACTGCTAAGGTTCAAATGAATAATAATAACATAAATTATACCTTGAGAGGATATGGGGACTGAGAGATTCATATTTCAAACAAACTACTTTAACCATAGAAAAATAATGTAATTGCTGACTCTAAAAATCAGGAGGATTCTTGGGGAGAGACGCTTTCTAGCAGAGTCCCCCCAAATCAAATCATTCAGATGACCCAGCCATTCTACCAGAAAGGTCAGCCCTTCTTGAGGTGAAAGGAACCCATCCCTACCCCAACCAAGCACTATGTGAGGGGTCAGCAATCAGCAGTTCCTTGACTCCAGGCACCTCTGTACACAACTTAGTGTCTGTACTTAAAGGACCTCTGTTACTATTTGGTTTCACAACCACTTAGTCGCAAGAGCAGTAGCTAAAGGACTGTGTGAGCGAATGCGGGGCAGTGGTTCTCAGCCTGGCTGCCTAGTGACACAAGGATCCCCTGCAGCCACTTGTGGGAGAGGGGTAGAGTTGTGATTAATACAAGGAATTGCTCATTCCTGGAAACTTATTTTAGTTCTTCTCCATCCTGATGGCCAAAATCTCAGGGAACACCCAGCATGTCTTGTGTGTGAATATGTTACAAATATTGGTATACTTGTTTGAAGTTTGCACAAATGTGGGGAATCCTCCTAGAAGCGCTTCAGTGGCATGGCTTAAATAGAACACAATACACTGGTTGCTGAAGGCAAGGAACTGTATAATGTTTGCAGACTTAACTTGTTGAATTTACAAGCCAAATTTATCAAATGAAACTCAGTCCTTCACTGCAGACAAACAAATGTTTTCTACAGCAAGGTACACAATCAAAAATCTTTCTACAGGGGAGCCTTTTGGATACTTTCATTTATTAGAAATAATGCAGAAGTGGCTCCAAATTTTTAATTAAATTTATGCACATAAAAGTGCACAGTTATAAGATCAATATTGCTCATAGTTTAAATTGAGCAATTTTTAAAATATATATCACATGAGCAATGTTGTTATTAGACTCCCCCTATTATCAGGTCCCCACCACATACCCCATTACAGTCACTGTCCATCAGCACTGTAAGATGCAATGGAATCACTGCTTGTCTTCTCTGTGTTATACTGCCTTCCCCGTATGCTCTCCCCCGCTACATTATGTGTGCTAATTGTAATACCCCTTTTTCCCCCTTATCCTTCCCTTCCCACCCATCTTCCCCAGTTCCTTTCCCTTTGGTAACTGTTAGTCCATTCTTGGGTTCTGTGAGTCTGCTGCTGTTTTGTTCATTCAGTTTTTTCTTTGTTCTTATACTCCACATATGAGTGAAATCATTTGATACTTGTCTTTCTCCACCTGGCTTATTTCACTGACCATAATACCCTCTAGCTCCATCCATGTTGTTGCAAATGGTAACATTTGTTTTCTTCTTATGTATGAATAATATTCCATTGTGTATATGTACCACTTCTTCTTTATCCATTCATCTACTGATGGACACTTAGGTTGCTTCCATTTCTTGGCTATTGTAAATAGTGCTGCGATAAACATAGAGGTGCATATGTCTTTTTCAAACAGGGCTGCTGCATTCTTAGGTAAATTCCTAGGAGTGGAATTCCTGGGTCAAGTGGTATTTCTATTTGAGTTTTCTGAGGAACCTCCATACTGCTTTCCACAATGGTTGAACTAATTTACATTCTCATCAGCAGTGTAGGAGGGTTCCCCTTTCTCTACATCCTCACCAACATTTGTTGTTGATTGTCTTTTGGATGGCTGCCATCCTAACTGGTGTGAGGTGGTGTCTCATTGTGGTTTTAATTTGCATTTCTCTGATGATTAGCGATGTGGAGTATCTTTTCATGTGCCTGTTGGCCATCTGAATTTCTTCTTTGGAGAAGTGTCTGTTCAGCTACTCTGCCCATTTTTTAATTGGCTTATTTGCTTTTTGTTTGTTGAGGTGTGTGAGCTCTTTATATAATTTGGATGTCAACCCCTAT